>BDSL01000108.1:0-362003 GCA_003116995.1 Yamagishiella unicocca | reverse complement strand
CCACCGCACCACCCACCGCACCACCCACCGCACCACCCACCGCACCACCCACCGCACCACCCACCGCACCACCCACCGCACCACCCACCGCACCACCCACCGCACCACCCACCGCACCACCCAACGCACCACCCACCGCACCACCCACCGCACCACCCAACGCACCACCCACCGCACCACCCACCGCACCACCCACCGCACCACCCACGCACCACCCACCGCACCACCCACGCACCACCCACCGCACCACCCACCGCACCACCCACCGCACCACCCACCGCACCACCCACCGCACCACCCAACGCACCACCCACCGCACCACCCAACGCACCACCCACCGCACCACCCACGCACCACCCACCGCACCACCCACGCACCACCCACCGCACCACCCACCGCACCACCCAACGCACCACCCACCGCACCACCCACCGCACCACCCACCGCACCACCCACCGCACCACCCAACGCACCACCCACCGCACCACCCAACGCACCACCCACCGCACCACCCGACGCACCACCCACCGCACCACCCAACGCACCACCCACCGCACCACCCACCGCACCACCCAACGCACCACCCACCGCACCACCCAACGCACCACCCACCGCACCACCCACCGCACCACCCACCGCACCACCCACCGCACCACCCAACGCACCACCCACCGCACCACCCACCGCACCACCCACCGCACCACCCACCGCACCACCCACCGCACCACCCAACGCACCACCCACCGCACCACCCACCGCACCACCCACCGCACCACCCACGCACCACCCACCGCACCACCCAACGCACCACCCACCGCACCACCCACGCACCACCCACCGCACCACCCACCGCACCACCCACCGCACCACCCACCGCACCACCCAACGCACCACCCACCGCACCACCCACCGCACCACCCACCGCACCACCCACCGCACCACCCACGCACCACCCACCGCACCACCCACCGCACCACCCACCGCACCACCCACCGCACCACCCACCGCACCACCCACCGCACCACCCACCGCACCACCCACCGCACCACCCAACGCACCACCCAACGCACCACCCACCGCACCACCCACCGCACCACCCAACGCACCACCCACCGCACCACCCAACGCACCACCCAACGCACCACCCGACGCACCACCCACCGCACCACCCACCGCACCACCCACCGCACCACCCAACGCACCACCCAACGCACCACCCAACGCACCACCCAACGCACCACCCACCGCACCACCCACCGCACCACCCACCGCACCACCCACCGCACCACCCAACGCACCACCCACCGCACCACCCACCGCACCACCCAACGCCCCACCCACCGCACCACCCAACGCACCTCAATCCAGCCCCCATCTAGCTCAACCCACCACCCCAATCCCGCTGTCTCTCAACCCCCCAGGACCAGGCCCAGTCTGACTCCATCCTGGACGACCTGGCCTGCATGCTGGGCTGCACCCGCTCCAGCCTGCACGGTAGGGGACAGCGCCGGGGGTGGAGTGGCTCCCTCTGGAAACACAAAAGGCGGCTGCCACCGAGAATACGACTGCCCTTGTCACCTCATCTCCGTACCCCCCCCCGTGTCACCGCAGTCACCGCCCCCCTGCCTGGCCCCGCTCCCCCATTCTCGCCCCTAGCCTCGCATGGACCCGCAACGCCACATGGACCCGCAACGCCACATGGACCCGCAACGCCACATGGACCCGCAACGCCACATGGACCCGCAACCCCGTATGGGCCCTCAACCCGGCCCCCCACGCCCTCACCCCTTGCCTGCAGTGGTGGCCTCCGAGAAGGGGGTGGTGGTGGGGCGGCTGACGTTCCGTGAGGACGGGGACTTCATCGACTGCCAGCGCATGGGGGTGGGCGGCAAGGCCATCCCGCCAAACATCGACAAGGTGCATGCGGCCGGGGGGAGTTGCAAGAAAGAAGCGGTTACTCGACGTGGGAAGTAGCGCCCACGCCCGCGGGCGGGGGAAGGAACTAATTTAGGGTTCCGGGGGTGAGGCGAGGAAACCCGTGCACAGGGCATGGGAGAGGGGCAGGCGGACCCGGTGGGACGTGGGCTTAGGGCTTAGTAACAGCGGGATTGGGAGTGGGGGTGAAGGGGTGGAGTGGTGGGGATGGCTGGCTGCTCGGAGTTCCTGCCTGCGACCGTCGGGCCTGAGTGCTCTGTACAGAGTCCCCCAACCCCTGACCCCATCCAGTCGTCCGACACATGTCAGTTTCCACCTCGCCCTTGATGCTGCTGCTGCTGCACCACCTGCTGCTGCTGTACCTGCTGCTGCTGCAACTGCTACTGCTACTGCCCGGCCCAGGTCACCGACATCACCTCCAACGCCGCCTTCATCCTGCTGGTGGAGAAGGACGCAGCCTTCATGCGACTGGCTGAGGACCGCTTCTACAACACCTACCCCTGCATCATCCTCACGGCGAAGGGCCAGCCGGACGTGGCCACCAGGTGAGCAAGGCAGCGGCGGGGGGAGCGAGAAGCCCGGGGGGGCGCGGGGCCTGAGGCGGCAGAGAGGGACCTGAGGCGAGGGGTAAGTTGGAGAGGCTACGTACTGTTGCTCGGCATGCCGGTCTTGTGCCCCATAGCCATGCGCGAGGTCACAGCGGAAACCCAGCCCAACCCAAGACCTCGACATCCAACCGCCCAGCCGCGGAACAACCGCCCAACCGCGGAACAACCGCCCAACCGCGGAACAACCGCAGGCTGTTCCTGAAGAAGCTCAAGAGTACCCTCAAGATCCCCGTGCTGGCGCTGGTGGATTCGGATCCGTACGGCCTCAAGATCCTGTCCGTGTACATGAAGGTACGGCGGTGTGCGGGGTAGGCGAAGATGCGCCGCCGGGGGGCCCAGGGCCTGGGCGTGCGGGGCGTGGACGCCTTTGCCCAGGACTGGGGTTCGCTGGAGTGGGACAGCAATACCAGCCGTACCGGGATCCGGCCCCTGCTGTACATCAACCCTCCGTTTGACCAGATCGGTCGGGTAGCACGGAAGGTGGCGGAGGAGAGCCCGGACTGCGCCATGATTCTACCGGTGTGGCCGCGAGCTTGGGGTGTGACACTGGCTGGTGTCGCCATCCCGGAGAGTCCACTGACTCCACCCCATGCTCCACGCCTCACCCCCACCCCTCCACGTCGCCTCACCCCCCGCCCCTCTTCATCGCCCCAGCCTTCCAACCCGCACGCTATGTCACCCTCTGCCCTCTCGACCATGGGTCCCCGTCCCTCTACCCCCACGGATTTCCCCTCTTTCCCCCCCTTTCCGCTTTTCCCGCAACGGCCCGAATACGTTGCGACTGCAACCGCGTCCCCCACGTGCGCCAGCTACGATATGTATGCCGTGTAAGCCGGTCTTTATGCTGGCCCCTCTGCCGCACAGGGTAGCATGAACATGTCGTACGACTCGTCCAACCTGACCACCCCCGACATCAAGTGGCTGGGCGTGCGGCCCTCGGACCTGGACCGCTTCGACATCCCGCAGCAGTGCCGCCTGCCCATGACGGAGGAGGACATCAAGACGGGGAAGCGGCTGGTGGGAGCGGGAGGGGGGGGGAGGGGACGGGCCTGGCGGCGGGCGGGGGACAGGTGGGGTGGCGGGCGGGGGAGATCGGTACCAGGATGGGTAGTGGGTGGCGGTAGGGCGGGGAAGGGTGGGGAGAGGTTTGCAAATTCGTCGGCAGCATGTGGCCCCGGCCGATGCGGCTGTGCTGCGTAATGATCTCGCACGCCAGCACCACTCATCCGCCCTCCAACCGGCTAGTCTTCCTGACACGGTGGCTGGATCCGCGATCCGGGGATAACGGTGGATGGACCAGCGACCCGAAAATATGGATTTTTCGCTCGCGCCGCCGCCACACCAAGCCTGCGGCCCTGACGCTCCAATCCCCATCCCCCGTACGCCCCCCACTACGCTCCACGTGTCATGTCGCGATGTACGGCGTACGGCGTTCGTGGCGTACGGCGATTACGCGCGATTAGCTGGAGGAGGATTTCATCCGCTCCAACCCCGAGTGGGTCAAGGAGCTGGAGTTGATGCTGGCAAGCAAGGTGAAGGCTGAGATTCAGGCGCTGTCGTCCTTCGGCTTCCAGTACCTGAGCCAGGTGTACCTGCCGCTAAAGCTGCAGGAGGGCGACTGGATCTAGTCGGTAGATCTCGGATCCGCTGGATCTCGATGCGGATCTGTACCTGTATCTGTACCTAGAATACCGTGACTTTTGGACCTGTCCGTTGTTTCTTGATGCCGTTTGGGTAGTTGGGTGGCGGTGGAGCGATGATTTGGGTTTGAGAGGAAACCCGTGTGGTTGGGGGGGGGGTGCGTGTATATATGGTTGTAGGTGTGCCAGGCGGGGGAGTGCGGCTTGTACGGCTGCCTTTACGGCAAGTTGAGTCCGCGTTTCAGCAGTCCTATGCAGGGATTCCAGGGAAGTGTGTTTCGCCTGGCATCCTCTGGTGGATGGGTGGTTGGCGCACCCGCTGCCTGGCACTGAGACGATAGGGGTTTGGAAGGTGGTGACGATAAGGTGCAACGCAGGGCGGGGAGGGGGTGCAGTTCTTCCTTTGGTTCGTGATCGCGCCCTTGGTCAGTGGCAGAACGGTGTGCGCCACACGCGGTTCATCAGGCACAGCAGTCATCTTCCTCGAACAACAGTGCTCTACAGGCTGTTTTGGCTCGCGACCAGCCCCCCCCCCAAAGCAGCGCGGCTGGTACGATGTGTGCCACCTGCCGAGTCCTTCCGCCTCCTGTCCTCCGCACTGCAGCAGCAGCGCCTGCAGCAGCACCTGCAGCCCTCGGCCACCTAGCAGGCGGCGTGTTGCCCCCCCCCCCACGGCCTCGAAACCCTCGCAGCCGACACCCCGGCCCGGCCCTGTTCGTCTCCAAACACAAGCACACGGGACCTGACCACTCCTACAATCCTTCTGACCAGAAAACAACAGCCGGAACCGGCACTAGAGCCACAAAAAATAGGCCGCACGACTACCCTCGGAGGCTTCCCCGGGGGCTTGAGTGGGGGTGAAATCGTTTCAGGGCCAGTGTCCTGTCTAAATGTCCTGGGTTGTATTCTCTCGACGGCTTGGATGCACACCAGTGGTCACCAGCAGTCACGCGGCGCGCCCTCACCTCCACCAGACGATCGGAGCCGATTAGCTTCCCGACTGCGCCATACCCCAAGTGGTCCCCAGTGACACCCGGTCACCCCCCGGGGCGGGGCTCACCTGCCTCCAGCGCGGGCGCCTACGCGCCTGACGCAGCCGCCCCTCTGCCCCACACCCCCACTCAATCCCTGAGTGCGTGTCCGAAAACAACACGACACGCGCCGACGAACAGCGCCACCAGCACTAACACGTCCACCCACCATCGCCACCTGGCACTGCCCAGCTGCCGTCCGCGACACGAAACGACCCGGGTACGGCAGCCGGCCGAGGGCAGGGTACAGGGCTTGCCGGGGCTCCGGCCACAACCCATAAAAGCCCGCCGTAAAGATCATCCGGGGGAAGGTGTGAAATGGGAGCGGCCGGGAGAAAGTGCGCCATGCGACTCATCCCAGCAGTCAGCAGTCCAGGACGCACCAAGCCACCAACAGACATCCGGCCAGCCTCTCCTCATGGGGAGCCCCCGGCGCCTCACACTCTCCTCCCATCCACCGCACCCTCGTCCACCACCACCCGCCTGCCACCACCATCACCGCGGGAGTCGTCACCGTCACCACGCCTTCACGCGCGTGCCTTTGGGACAGCTAAAGCACAGGGGGGCCGGACGTGTGTGTGCTTCGCGCCCCCGCATCCCCCGGCCCTCGGGGGCCCTTTCCCAGGCCCTCGCCTACCCCGGACAAACGTGGCCACACCCAAATTGTGAGGACAGGAAAAAATGTCACGGCGTCGCAGAAGCGCGGCGCAGCGGGTGGCTTCGGAGCGGGACTGAGATGAGGTGCGAAGTCGCGGCTCCGACATCCCGCCGGCCCAGCGGGAGGCGTCAATGCCGCCGCTGCCAACCCACCGCTCACCCCCTGCCATCAGCGCCCCTTCGCCGCCGCTCCGAAAACTGGCAAACACTGAACGCGAACCGACCACCACGCCGCCGACAAAACTCTTGAAAACAGAGCACCATCCTTCCTCCCCCACCCCCATCGCATACAGTGTCGCTTGCTTTGGGCAGATGCCCTGTCCTTGAGCACGCATTGAGAGGTCCCATCTCGCTTGGTCGGGCCCGCAGCCGCAACAAAAAACATATCGTAGGGCACAGCATGGTAACGCACATCATTTTCATGCGGCATTGGAGTCGTTCTTATTGCCCTGCTATAGTGAGAAGCGAAAGCGTTCTTTTGCCATCTCGTTATGGTGTACGCTGCAGACCTGCGTTACTGTGTCCTAACCCCCCTTAGAAACGGACGCTCGGATTAGGGCGCTTGGCGAACACCAACGCAGCGTGACGAAGCACTCAGCACACGGCACACATCTCAGCACACGCCGCGTCCGGTCAGCGCGTTGCGGTCACCGCCTCCCAAGCACCTCGACCCACGCTTTGCCATGCGAGTCTCAAGCGGGGCTGCCGCCTCCCTCCCTGCCGTTCCCTCCCTCCGTCGCAAAGCGCTGCACCGACAGAGACACAACGTCGCCGTCGCCATTCCGCCGCAGCTCTCAGCGCGACACCTAGCTGCCTGCTGCTCCCCCCCACCCCGCCCTCGGTTTGTCGGCCGTGGATTCGCGGATTCTCTGATAACGCCCCCCCACCCCCCGACATTGCGCTGCCGCATGTTGGGTTACGTGGGTCAGGGCAGGGTAGGGCTCCAGATCTCGCTCAGTCCTGCCTTTCTTTTGTCTTGGCCGCCACAAGCGGCACGTAAGATGTTTCCCAGAGTCCGTGGGTCACATGCACGGCATTCCTTTCCAACAATGACGTACACACACATGCACACATCCAAACTAGCAACTAATAAAACTAACAAGCAGCAGTGGCTCCCCCTTCCTCGCCTCGCCTCGCTCTCTGAGCGCTCCAGTACTCTGGCTTTCTTCTCCCTCACTCCGCACACAGCATCACACCACAATATATCGCACCACACCATATCGCACCACACCATATCGCACCACAGCGTCGTCACGCGCTTCACTCGCAGATCGCTGTCATGCCACCCCTAGGTGTCGCCCCCGCCAGGCGCGGCGTCGCCAACCTACGCGGCGTCCTTCACGCGCCGCCGGATGCTGCGGACGCACCCCAGCTCTGAGACCCGACACCCCCCCCCGCACCCCCCTCGAAGGCAGCGCAGCACGCAGCCAGCTCCCACCATACTGTCAACCCACCTCGTCCTTTTACCAAAACAAACACAGCAGCTACAAAACCCACCGCGGAGCGGCCTCACAGCCGCAGCCCCCACGGCGCCAGTCCTCACAGCCGCAGCCCTAGCAGCCACACGTATCCCGCGCTGTTGGCGGCCAGCAGGTGCGGGCTGTTGCGGCGCCACTGCAGCGCCGTCACGAAGTGGTGGTGCTGGCTGGCGTGGGGGCCACCCGCCTGGGGCCCGCCGCGCTCCGAATCCGGCAGCCTGTAGGTGGAGGTTGGGCGCGGGTTGGGCGCGGGTTGGGCACACCCTTATGAGTGCGTCGCTCCAAGAGGCGACGAACGCACAGCGCCTGAGGCCCTAATCCCTGCCCTCCTCTCCTCTCGCCCTACCCTCACCGTCCGCGCCCTGGCTGCCTGCGCGCCCCGCCCCGCCCCGTCCCCTCCCTCCCCAGTCCCCACCCCAGTCCCCACCTGCCGGTGAAGCCGAACCTCAGCGCCGGCTGCGGAATGGAGCGGTAGTACACGAACACCTCGTGGCTCTCACTGCCGCACGCTATGTAGTCGCCCTCCGTACAGAGCCCCACGAAGTTGCGTTCGTTGAGGTGGCCGGAGAAGGTGCGCACCAGCTGGGCGCCGCGGAAGGAGGCGCCCGCAGCGTCGGCGCCGGCGACGTCGGCGGGACCCAGGTGGGGGCCGGGGGAGGAGGGGGAGGCGGGGGAGGAGGAGGAGGAGGGGGACAGCGACCAGAGCTTGAGGGTGCTGTCGGTGGAGGCGGTCACCAGCTCGTGGCGACTGGTCAGCCAGCGGACGTACGACACGGCCCGGCGGTGGCCCTGAGGGGAGGGAGGGGAGGGGAGGGGAGCGGGGGGAGGTGGGTTCGGAGGGGGTTCGAGGAAGACCCGTGGATGCCCGAAAAAACCCGTTTAGGACAGACGTTTTGAAATGCATGCTGGAGAACGGGGTTCGGAGGGGGTGGGTGGCGAGGGCAAGTGCGAGGGCGGGACCAGAAGGGCCGAGCCAGGAGACGGACAAAACACCCTCCAGTACCCCCCCACTCCCCCCACCGCGCACCACCCCTTCTTCACCCTTACCCCCCACAGCCTGCGCCGCCTCCCCCTTGCCCCCAGCATCAGGCGCGCCCCCCCCGCCCGCTCCCTATCCTGTGTTTTTCGCGTCAACGGCTTTCACGCCAACCCCCGTCCCACCAGCAGCGTGTGCAGCGGCGCCGCCGGCTGGCGCAGGTCGTACACCACTGCGCAATGCAGCGCCGAGCCCACCGCCAGCAGGTTGGGGTCGGTGGGGTGGAACTCCACACTGCACACGTTGCCGCGCAGCTCCAGAGCCAGGCAGCTGGTGGGCTGGCGGGTGCTCCACACCTGGGGGAGGCGTGGAGATGAGTGCCGCATGAGGTAAGACACCACGAAGGGGGGGAGGAGAGGGGGGAGAGGCTCGGCAGGGAGGCGGAGCGGGAGTACCCCGCATGCACCACATACACGAGCAACTACCACGATGTGTGGTGATAACCGACATGCGACGACACGGCGCAATCGAAGCCGGGGAGCAGGACGAGTGGCGGGGTGCGTGAAGGGTTGTGAGGACCACCCGCGCACGGTTGAAAAATTCAAACCGAGCGGGGGTTTCGAGGAAGACCCGTGGATGCGAGAAAAACCCGTTTAGGACAGACCGAGCGGGTGAGGGGGAGGGGGGTGCTGTGTTCTGGGAGGGGTGTCCGGCCCCCGACCCCACCTTGACCATGCCGTCGTCGCTGCCGCTGGCGAAGCAGTGGTGGCTGGCCGGGGAGAAGTCCACACCCCACACCCGCCGCTCGTGCGCCTCGTAGTCCTGGACCTGTGTGTATTGGGGGTGACAGGGGAAAACACAAGTGTGCGTTTGGGCGGGTGGCATAAAAACCGTTGACGCGACAAGGACAGGATAGTTGGCACATGGTGTATTTGGGGGGTGGTGAGACCGGTGACAAATGGGGGGGGTCGGTGGGTCGGGGCGATCACTGCTTACCGCGCACCGTGCCCGCCAACCCCTGCCCGTTGCGCAGCCGCAACAAAACCGTGCCCGCGGACGCCCGTGCCGCGGTTGTGGGCCGCACCCCCGCTCCGCCCTCGCTCCCTCCGGTTTCCTACTCGGTTCCTGGTCCACGGGCTTTCGTCAGCCCCCCCCCCCGGGTCTTCTTCCCCTTCCCTCCCTCGCCCGCCTCACCTGCATGCCCGCCTCCGTGTCCCAGAGCGCCACACCGCCCTGGCAGGAGGGGGGGAGGAGGTGGGGAGATGGAGGAGGAGGTGGGGAGATGGAGGAGGAGGGAGGGGAGATGGAGGAAGAGGGAGGTATGGAGGGTATTTGCGTCTCAATGAACCACATCGCCCTCCGGCAGTAGCGGTAGCGACAGCAGTAGCGACAGCAGTTGCAGTAGCTCAGCGGGTTCGCCCCTTGTGCGCCAACAGTCCGTCACCACCCGCTCCCGCCCTGGGGCCTGCCAAAACCGCAGAGCGTCAACCACCACCACCACCATCACCACCCACCGTCACTCACCACCATCACCACTTACCACCGCCACCATCACTCACCACCACCACCACTACCACTCACTCACCACCACCGGCTCCGCGCCCCGCTCCCAAACCTCCCGGGCCCTACCCGCAACGCCGTACCCCCCCCCCAAGCCCGCGTCGTACCCGTCTCCCCGTATATCCGTCCTCCCCTTTCCTGCCTCCGCCTCTTTCGCCGCGCCGCTGGGGCCTCTTCGTTGCTTTAACCCCTGTCCACCCGCTCCGCGCCTGGATGTTGTTTCTAACGCCCCCTGCTGCCCCTTGCCCGCATGCTTCGCGTCGACCGCCTTCCCCACCCGCTCTGGGCCCTGGCCAGGTGAGTTCCGCCGCTGGGTTGGGCCTCTGTTCTGGTAGTTTTTTGCTAGTCGTTGCGTTCTTGTCTGCGGGCGTCGGGACCTGCGTCTGGGCTTTCGCGTCCCCCATGGCGGCGCGGCGCGGCTTCGGCCTCCTCTCCTGGACTACAGCGGACCTTCTCTGGTAATGACCGGCTTCCTCACGCATCTGGTCGGTATTCGGGCGGGTCGGGACTGGGACTCCGACTAGGACTGGGACTGGGACCGGACCGCGATGTCCGCTCTCCCATAGCGCACCAACTCCCACAGTTCTCCTGCTAGCGCCCAAAACCGGTTCTGCGAAAAGTTTACGTGCGTCGCGCGGGGTCCTCGCTTCCTTTCGTCTCGCCGTAGCCGATATAGCTTAGCCGCCTAAGGTCATATTACGACCTTCGGCTTTCGTATCCCCAACCCAGTTCTCCAGCATGCATCTCAAAACTTCTGTTTTAAACGGTTTTTTCGGACATCCACGGGTTTCCCTCGAACCCCCCCAAGCACACACACCTGGTAGTCTGCCGCCAGCAGGTGTGGGCGCACCCCGTGCGAGTAGCTGAGGCAGCTGAGCTTGGAGCGAGCGGACAGCTCGGTCACCGGCTGGGCGGGCTTCTGAGAGGTGAGGAGGGACTGAGGGGGGCAGCGAGGAGACCCGGTGGAGGGGGAGGGCGGAAGCGGGAGGGGGGTCGGTGAAGGAGCGTAGGAGCGGGAGAAGGGGCCTTCCCTGGGGTTTCAGGGTTTCGGCGGCAGGTCAGGTGGACGGTTGGTGTGCCAAAGAAGCGGGCGGCCTGCTGGGACGTTAAGGAGGCGCCAGGTCGCCAACGTGCCAAAGGAGCCAAAGGAGGTGCCAGGCCGCCTGCTACAGCTACAGCTAACCCGCTGCAGCTAGCCCGTGGTAACTGCAGCTAGCCCGTGGTAACTGCAGCTAGCCCGTGGTAACTGCAGCTAGCCCGTGGTAGCTGCAGCTAGCCCGTGGTAACTGCAGCTAGCCCGTGGTAACTGCAGCTAGCCCGTGGTAACTGCAGCTAGCCCGTGGTAACTGCAGCTAGCCCGTGGTAGCTGCAGCTAGCCCGCCGTGCATCCCCTCGAGGAGCCCTCCAAACCGAATGGCAGCGGCGAACCCGCGGCCGCAGGCCGCCGCAGGCGGCTAGGCGGGGGGGGGACGACGAGCAGAGCCGTACCTTATAGTCGTACACTAGGATCCGCGGCACGACGCCGGCCGTGGCAAAGAGGTCGTCCGACGAGTCGAACTCAATGCTGGACAGAATCTGAAGCCCCGCGCCGCCACCACCGCCACCGCGGTTCGCTGCCGCCGCTCCCTGTGGCCCGCCGCCGCCCGCCGCCCCCCAGGGCCCGTTCGCGGCTCCTCCTCCTCCTCCTCCGGATCCGTGCCGGGGGATCTCCGCCAGCAGCTCCAGCCGGCTGAACTGGGTCGCGGCAGCTAGGACAGCGCCGAAGGACGACAAGTCCACACCGCCGGGGGCGCTGGCGGCAGCGGCGGGCGGGACGGCGGCGGCGGCGGTGCCCCTGGGCTCCTCGCAGCTGCAGGCCATGCTGAGGCCTGAAGGGAGATGTGCGCTGTCGCAAGGGGCGCCGGCGGTGGCGGCTGCTTGGAGCAGCGGGGCGGCTGGCCCCCCAGAGGTCAGCAGGTGTTGGGAAAGGGAGAAGGCTGAGGCTGCTGCGTTGTCTTGCCGGTGGTGGCTGGCGGGGGCCAGAGTGGAGGTGAAGGGGGACGAGACGAGGGAGGGCATCCCCGTGGGCGCTGCTACTGCCGCGGCGGCTGAGGCCGCGGCGGCCTCTCCTGCTGCGGCTGCTGCGGCCGCTGCGGCTGCTGGAGACAGGGGGAAATCCCCCACCGGTTGCGCAAGGCGGCTGCCGCCAGAGGCTGCCGGCCTGCGGGGAGGGGGAGTCATTCGGTGGTCAGGAGGCAGGTGGCGGTGAGAACCAGGAGGAAGTGGCGGCGGCAGAGCGGGTCGCTCCCCTCATGATCCTCCTCCTGCTCCTCTTCTTTCTCCTGCTCCTCCTCCCACCAGCTGCATGCTCGCCGTGGGCACGCCGCCGTCGCTGCACTGCCCTCCCACCCCGAGTCACCTCATTCCCCTCCTAGCTCCACAAACTGCGGTAGCTCCATACCCACAACAGGCGCGCGGCCCTGCCCTCCCCTCCCCTCCCCTCCCCTCCCCTCCCCACCCCTCGCCTGCCCTCCCCTCGCCTGCCCTCCCCTCGCCTGCCCTCCCCTCGCCTGCCCTCCCCTCGCCTGCCCCACCCACCTGGCCGCCCTCATCTGCAGGTAGCACCGCTCCAACATATCGAACTGCGACAACATGCGCCGCCGCTTGGCTGCCTGCACCGCCACCAGGTCCTCCTCGCCGCCATCAGCGGCATCGCCCGACCCCTCCTCAGCCAACTGCGGCGCAGCGCCTCCGCCACCGCCGTGCGGCCGCCGCTGCTGCAGCACCTGCTGCTGCGACGGCGGCGGCTGCCGGGGCGCAAGCCGCTGGTCGCCGCCGCCGGCCCTACCACGGCCCCTACGCCGCTCCCGGACGTCCATCTCATCCTCCTCCTCCTCCCCGTCCTCATCCCTCCTGCCCCGAGAAGCAGGCGGAGCCTGCTGGCTGCCGCCAGCAGCGGCAGCAGCAGCAGTAGCAGCGGTATTCATTCGGACGTCGCCGCCCGCGCCGCCGGACCCAGACGCCAGGTGCGCCACCACCTTGGCGCCTGCTGGTGCCGCCGCTAGGTGAGGCGCATGTGGGGGAGGGTGCTGCTGCACGGCGGAGGGCATGGGCTGGTGGGTGGCCAAGCCGGCGGGGGGTGGCGCTACCGGCGATGCCGTTGGTGGCAGCAATGCCGCCACTGCCGCGGTCAGCGGTGCTGCTGGGCCACGAGGCGGTTGCAGTGGAAGCCGAGCTGGCGCATGAGCCAATGGACGCTGCTGCTGCAGCTGCTGCTGGAGCTGCTGCTGGAGCTGCTTCCACTGCCTCTGGTCACCCCGGTCAGCGGAGCAAGCCGCGCCGCTGAGGGCGCTGCAGTCATCCCCGCCGCCAGTGCCGCTGTCGCCAGCCTCCCCCGACACCGCGGCCCCAGCGCCCTGCTGCTGATGTTGAGACAGCAGCTGGAAGTTGTCGGCGCTGCCGCAGCGAGGCATGCCGCGGGGCACACCCGCCGCCGCCAGTGCGCGGCCGCTGCCTCCGTGCACCTCGCCGCCTGGCGGATGAACCTGGCCCTGCTGCCAATCCCGTGCAGCAGGCGAGCGAGGCGCCGCGGCGGCGGCGGCGGCAGCGTCCGCGGCCGCCACGGCGGCGGCACTGTCCGCTGCGTCGGTGGAGATGGCGGAGGTGGTTATCATACTTGCCGAGCCCTCCTCGCCGGGTGCCGCAGCCGGTACAGCGACAAGTGGCGGCTGGCGCGGCTGCTGCAGTTGCGGCCGCGCCAGGGGGCCGCCAACGTCCATGCTTCCGCCCCCCGCGCTGTCTCCCCCGTCCGCGGAGGCCTCTCGCTCCGCTCGCGGCCCCCGAACGCCGCCGCTGCCCCGGCCATCCCCGCCGCTGGCCGCGCTGATGCTCGCGCTGGCACCGCCGCCACCGCCACCGCCACCGCCGCCGCCGCCGCCGCCGCGCGCCGCGGCTAGGGCGTGCTGTACGGCCGCTCCGAAGGCCTCCGCCTCCTGCCCCGGCTCCAGCAGGCTGCTGGTATCCACCGTTACGCTGCTGATACCGCCCGCGGGGGTGATGGTGTGGAGCTGCCAACTGGCTCGCCGTAACGGCGCCCGGTGCACCTGCCGAGCCCGCGGCGGCGGCTGGGTCGGGATCTGGATCTGGGTCGGGATCTGGGTCGCGATCTGGATCTGGGTCGGGAGCTGCTGCAGCTGCGAGGGGTGCGCTGTTGCCGGATCCTGCGCGGATCCGGATCCAGATGCCCCGGGAGGCGGCGGCGCCGCGAAGTCCAAGAGGTCCTGGTGGAGGTGCGGCAGGGCGCGGCGGAGCCAGCGGCCGTTCTGGGCGGCCCCCACGGCAGCGGGCTCCCGCCCGGGGTGGAGGTGGTGGTGGTCCGGTGCGGCGGTGGCGGCGGCGGCACGCTGGGCCGCGGCGGGGAGCAGCGCGACTGCGGGAGCGGGGGCCGGGGGGGCTGGCTGTAGCTGCGGGTGGCCCGCGTCCAGGCCAGCGGCGGAGGCAGCGGCGATGGCCCCGGCGGCCGCCGCGGCGGCGGCTGATGGCGCCACCGCGAGGATGTCGTGCTCCAGGCAGGCCAGCTGCTGCCGCAGCTCCGCCATCTGGCGGGCCTTGTGCTCCCTGCAGGTCGGGGCCGCGTGTTTTGTCACTGGCGCGTGGGCTTCCTTGGCGCAAGGCTACTCCCGACCACTGTTGCGTGGCAGCCCGCCCATGACCAAGTCCACGGCCCACCATCGCTCTCCGCAATGACGCCACCCACCCCACACACAGACGCGCTGTCCGCGAAACGTCCTGTTGGTTAACCTTCCGTGTCAACTCGCGGGTCGTACGGTGTCGAGAAACTAACAACCAACGCGCATCAGTGGCCCCCCGGCCCACCGCCAGGCGGCCCCCTACCTCCCTGCCGACCCACGGGTCTCCGCTCGTTACCCCCCACCTGGCGTGCTGCATGAAGCACAGCAGCAGGTGGAGCACGTCCGAGGACTCGCGCCGCTCCAGCTCCTCCCGGGCGTTATACAGCGCCTCCAGCACCGAGTCAATGTCCCGCAGCCGCAGCCGCAGCCGGCCGCCGCAGCCGCCGCCCAGCCCCGCGCCGAGCGCGTAGGAGTTCCCGCCGCCGCCGCCTAGGCCGATGCAGCCAGGGCCGCCGCCGCCGCCGCCCGCAGCTGCGTGGCTGCCGGGCCCTGCGCCGCCGCCCCGCGCCGCGGCCGTTATGAGGTGGCCGTGGGGTCCTGTGTATGCGGACATGTTGTCGGCCAGCAGGCGCTGCACCTGATCCACGAGGGAGGACTTGCCGGAAGCCGGGGCGGTAGCGGCCTTGTGGAGGATCTGGAGGTCGGAGGTCGGAAGGAGGGGAGAGATCCGACGAGTTGAGGCGAGGTTCAGGACGCTGGGGTCTGAGACAAGGCCGTGCGGGTTGGGGTGGTGGGGTTAGGGTTGGGGTTGGGGTCCACGAGGCGCGCACCTCGCGCTGCCACCTTCCAAGCACGCGCCTCTCGGGTGGTGTCCCTCGCGATCCTCTGACGCACACATAGACGTGCTCTGGCGGCCCAATAGTGCAAATGTACGGACCGTACGTTCTCCTTCCAGGGCCGCATGAGACCCGTGCCTGACTTCTCCCCGTGCCTGATGTCTCCCCTTGCCTGGCATCTCCAAGTGCGTGGCAGCCCAAAGTCACCCCCAACCTTTAAACCCCACGTGATTACACTTGCGCAGCACCCAGTAACCTGCCTTGTTGAGCAGGAAATTGGGGTATATGTTGTCGGCAGTCAGGTAGTCGCCGCACGACGGGCAGCTGTTTTTGTGCTTTAGCTGCGTCGCTATGCATTGATAGCAGAAGGTGTGTCCGCAAGACGTGACGAAGGGGTCTGATATGGTCTCCACGCATATCGGGCAATTCACGTCGTCGAGCGACAAACCGAGCGGTAGCAGCGCCTTCTGCCCATCGCCCAGCCCGATATCATCATCTGTTATGCGTGTAGTGACGGACATGTTCGCTCCTGCGGCGTTAGCCGCGTTCTGAAGCTAGGAACTAGGCCATGGTTGTCCTTGACCCTGACAGATGCGCGAGCCACGGGGCGGCCCGCAGCCGCCACTGAACGCTCTAATAATTTACTGTGTTAAAAGTTTGCAAGCTACGTGAGGCACTGGCGACCTGAAGTGCGTCCGGGCGGTGCAGTCCACACACTGTTGTCTACACCCGCAAGGACTGTTAGGTCCAACAATTCTCCACTTGTTGTATGTTTTTGAGCTATGATGTTTTGCCAGCGCTTCGTCAGTTTTCATAGGAAATTGGGCGAGTTTATAATAGTCGTTAATGCCGTTCTTAAATTTCCCGCCCTCCAATGAAGGGCTCCTTCGCCGCCTGTAAATTCTTACGTGAGGCTTGTCATGCTTCGGATATATATGCAGCTTGTTTGCTGCATTTTTCACGTGCTGGCGAACATATGACCCAAGGGCCACTCCCAAACTTTGTTGCTGCGTGTACCGCCATGGCGCGGCGCTTGGTTCTGCCTTGCACCTCCGGCATATCTCACACCACCCTAGCGGCATGAACGCAGCGGCTCTGCCCTCCACGGAAACAAAATATCCCAAACTGAGTCAAAGGCCCATGACGGCCTTTGATCTCCACAGCTGGAATAACGTACAGTGTTTCCTGTTGGTCAAGCTCTGCCATGATGTGGAGTACATACCAAGCCGGCCCTGCGTCTGGGATCGCTGGTGGCTGCCAGTGATCAACGCGTATCAATCGCATCCTTCAACTGATGTTTTCTTGCATTTCCGCAAAGGGACACCAGGCTGGAGTAGGACCGGTGCATTTGTGCCCGTGGAGGGCTACATTCGGCTTCCGCAACGCTGATGCTGTGCGAGGATTGCCCAATGCCCCTGCGAGCGCTTATTGGATCGCTGGGTCGGTACTCATATTACCTTATGGCGAAAGCACTCACGGGCGCGGAGGTGCCATGCCCCTCAGCAGTCTTCGCCTGTCGCGGACACCATGTACAACACCTCTACAACCGACAAAGCAGTATCTACGATCAGTAGGCCCACGCCCAGCTGAGGCGTGGTTCTGCATAGTACCCTGTGGCACCAACGGATTTGGTCAGGGCCCTGTGCCCGACCTGAATCGCGAGATTCACACATATCCCCATCGCTGTCGAGTAGAAAGCCCTAATCATTACGCAGTAAATCCGAACAGCAACAGAGGCGCTGTAGTTGCGGCAACAGCATACAGGCAGAAACGCAAATGCCCTGGCTCTGGAACCAGTGCCGGTGAAAGCCGTGAAACGTCCGTGCTGGCGCTCGGGCTTGCAGAGGCACGTGTGCCGCCCATGACCGACTTGCCCAGTCAGTCCACGTGACGCAACGGCTCTCTCTGTCAGCCAGCCAGTCCAATTCAGACAGTGAGTCAGTCAATCAGTCAGCAAGTCAGTCAGTCAGCCAATTAGTAAGTCAGTCATCCAGTCAATTTATTCGTAAAGTTTTGTAAGTCAGAATACCAGCGTCTAAGTCCAATTCCGCGTGGGGCCTCGGGCGCTATCTGCCGTGCATTAGTCGTGCATCAGTTGGTCGCCACAGCGGCCACCTCGTTCGTTTGCGTCCGCTCCGCACAATGCATGCGAACAGCCGGACACGCTCGGCGGGCAGCAGCGGAGGGTGGGAGGGTGGGGGACCGGGTAAAGACGAGAAACCCGCAGCAGCTGGCGGCCCCCACTGCCGCCGCCTCCCCACCAAACACCAACCACGGCATACCGTTAGCTGCGTTTCAACGACCCGGCAAAACACCGTTCGACCGGCAACACCAGTGCCAGCAACACACCACCACCACCACCACCACCACCGCAGCCGCAGCCGCAGCCGCAGCCTGCCCTCCCCCAGTCCACAACCCCACCTCACCCCCATGTTCCCCCGGGCCCCCGCGCCCACCCTCGTGTTCATTTGCGAACCATGACGGCCCGCAGCCCATAGTCGCCCGCAGCAACAATGGCCCCCGAGACGGAATTACGCACCAGAGCCATCGCCGGAGACAACGGCTCGCTGGGCACCACCGGCCCCGGCCCTGTCCCGTGCCCCGACCCCGGCCCTGTCCCGTGCCCCGACCCCGGCCCTGTCCCGTGCCCCGACCCCGGCTCAGCCCCTGCCGACCCCTCGTCCCCCGCCGCGCTCTCCGGCCCAACCATCGTCACCCTCTTGGCAGGTTTGCCCGACTTGGCGGTCGTCCCCACCCCAGCCGGCGGCGTCCCGGTCCCACCGGCCCCATGCCCCCGCTCCTGTCCGTGCTTCTTCTGCTCCTGCGCCACCACGAACCTGCCCGGGTCCTCCAGCATGCGCGCTATGTCCGCCACGTTACCCCGCACACCCAGGCCCTTCATCATGGCCTTGAACGACGGCGCGGCGGTCAGGTGGCCCGTTCCACCGCCGGGGCCGGGGCCGGGGCCGGGGCTGGTGCTGCTGCTGACGCTGTGCTGCGAGGGCTCCAAGCCGCCGCCCGCCGCTCCCGACTCTGTGCCGGGCATGTGTGGCGCCGCATTGCTGCGGGGTGCCCCGGACCCGGCGGCTGCACCCCCCAGGCGTGGCAGGAAGGTGGCGGTAGCCAGCCGCTGCACGTTCTGGTGCTTCTCGAAGGCCTTGACCTCCGCCCGGATCTCGTAGTCCAGCCCGGCTGTCGCAGCAGCGGCAACGGCAGCGGCAAGGGGCATTTGTGAGCAGCGGCATTGAGAACAGCAGCAGCAGTAGCAGCAGTAGCAGCAGTAGCAGCAGTAGCAGCAGTAGCAGCAGTAGCAGCAGTAGCAGCAGTAGCAGCAGTAGCCGTAGCAGCAGCCAGCAAACCTTTGAGCTGCTCCATCAGGTCCATGTTCGCGGGCGCCCGCCGCCGCTTCTTCTTTTTCTTCTTCTTTTTCTTTTTCGTCTTGGACGCCTCCATCGCCTCTGCGTACGCCGCGTCCACGGCGCCGGCAACGGAGGAGCCGTCTATCGACACCTCGGCCGCTGCACCCGGCTCCTCCTTCTTCTTCTTCTTGCCGGCGGCCTTCTTGATCCGAGGCATCGCTTCCAGGGGCATGTGGCCGTCGAAGAAGGCGGAGGGCGAGGCGATGACGGGCAGGGTGCGGCGGAAGGCGGCAGAGAGGCCCATGGGAGGGGCGCCGGGCCCCTCGGACTCGGAGTGCGAGGGAGACGCGGTTCCGGAGCTGCGGGGGTGCGTTTGAGGGAAGAAAAGGCCGGGTTTTGCGGGGATGTCAGGGGGGCATACGGATTGATGGAGCGGTTACGGATTTTACCAGTGTAATGAAGATTGGACCGTTCGGGATGCCTCTCCAAGGACGCCCTGCACCGCGGGACGGGGGCAGAGGCGCGGGGCGGCCCGAGCTGCGCGGGAGCCGATCCGGGGGTGTGCGCGACGAGTATTGCGCCCGGCCCCCCCACCTGCATGTCCCGTCCTCCTGCGAGCCGTCCGAGCCGTCGCCAGTCGCCGAGTCGTCGGACTTGTCCCCGGCTTCAACCACACCATGACGTATGCTGCTGAGGCGCGCGAGCAGCGGGTTAGGGGCTTGGGTGGTGCTGGCGGCCGCAGCGGCGCCGCTGGCGTTAGCCGCCGCCGCCGCAGCGGCGTCGGGCCCTGTCTCGCCCTCCTTGGACCTTCTGGATCCTGGTCGCACCGGAACTGGATCCACGGGCAGCTGTAAGCTGCGGCTGACCCGCTGGTGGATGGAAGGCAGGCCGTGGATGAGGCGGTCGATCCGCATCTGGCGGGTGCGGGGGGAGCACGGAAGGCGGGACGGGGGCAGAGACGCGGTGCAGATAAGTGAGGCAGCGTGGAACCGCGGGATGTGAGGATGCCAGGATGTAATTACAAGCTGGCCAAGCTTTCCGAGCTGGCACTGCGTCAGCACACAGCAACTTCTTTGAGCCCCTCTCCGGCCCTCTGGCCGTCGGTCCACTCGCCTAGGCACAATTACCGCAACCGCCGCAACCGCCCCAACCGCCCTCACCTTCTCCTTGTGCAGGTTGTAGTTGTACACCAGCGGGTACATCTCCTTGGCGATCAGCCGCCCTTCGTCCTCATCCTCCGACTTGACGACGCCGCCGCCGTCGGGGCCATCCACGTCGCCACCGAGGCCCACGCCGCCATCGCCGCCGCTCGGCGCCGCCTTCGCAGCCGACCCAGGGGTCGGGCTGGAGCCTGCGGCTGGTTTCCCTGCAGCCAGCCAGCAGCGGCGACGCCGCGATGCGTAACCAGCCGTCAACGACATGGGAGTGGATGTGAGGAATGCAGAGCGGCGCGGTGTGTGGCTCCCTCCCCGCTACCCTTCCCTGATGCCCCGAACCGCCTCATTCGCCCGCCCTGCTCCAGATCCCCACCCTCCTCGCGAACTCCATTCCCGGGCTCTCCCCGTTACTGCCCCCCAGGTCGGTGACCCCCCCACCAGCCACCCGCCGACTCGCCTGGCTGCGCCCCCAGACCCTGGCCCGCCAGCCACTGCACGTTGCGGGTGCCTCCTCGCGAGGCGCCCTCCCTGGTGCCCGGCCGCTGGTCCTGGGGTGCGAAGGAGGGTTGAGATGACAGGGGGTATGTGGGTGGGTGGGTGGGTGGGTGGGTGGGTGGGTGGGTGGGTGGGTGGGTGGGTGGGTGGGTGGGTGGGTGGGTGGGTGGGTGGGTGGGTGGGTGGGTGGGTGGGTGGGTGGGTGGGTGGGTGGGTGGGTGGGTGGGTGGGTGGGTGGGTGGGTGGGTGGGTGGGTGGGTGGGTGGGTGGGTGGGTGGGTGGGTGGGTGGGTGGATGGCTGGGTGGGTGGGTGGGTGGGTCCGCGCCCCTCCTCCAGCCGGCCCTTCCGCCCCTTCCTTCCCTTCCGCCCCTTCCGCCCCTTCCTCCCCTTCCTCCCCTTCCTCCCCTTCCTCCCCTTCCTCCCCTTCCTCCCCTTCCTCCCCTTCCTTTCCCCCGACCCCCCTCCCAGTGTCCCACCTCCGACTCCGGCGTCCTCAGCGCACCCCTGAGCCCGCTGCTGGGGGGCCGCGACCCTGCCGCCGCCGCCGCCCCACTGACGCCGCCGCCGCCCGCTCCCGCCGCCGCCCCACTGACACTGCCGCCGCCCGCTCCCGCCGCCGCCCCACTGACACTGCCGCCGCCCGCTCCCGCCGCCGCCCCACTGACGCTCTGCGACGCGGGCCTCCCAGCTGAGCCGCCCGAGCCCCCGCCGCCGTACTCTCCCGTCCCCTGCGACCTCGGCCGCTCGAACGAGCCCCCGCCGACGCCGCCGCCGCTGCCTCCGCTGCCGGTACTGCCGCCGTGTATGAGCCGGTCGACGGCGATGTTGGCGTTGACCCCGCGGGTCTGCAGCCGCTGCAGCGGCGGGGTGCGGCGGCGGGTGCTGTCCGGCCCCGCGTCGCCCTCCTCCGCCGCCGAGGCCGCGTACAGCTGCAGCGGCACCTTGCAGCGGATGAGCCGCTGCATGCGGCACTGCATGGCGCGCAGCAGCGCGCGGGGGGCGCGACCCTTGCCGCGGAACTCATCATAGATGGACTCCTGCCGGGCACAAGTGGTGCAACGTGGGCCGGTCGGGGGGATTGAGGTGGGGAGGAGGGAGGGGGCTGGCGGGACGGGTGGGGAGGCGAGGGGGAGGGCAGGTCAGGTCACCGGCCGGGAGGCACCGCAACACCCAAGGGGGTGCTTGGTTAGGACACGGCTGCCGGCCCTTCCTACTCCGCTCCTCGTTATGTCACCTTGGGCGACGAGGGCAGCCTGTCGTACTTTTCCGCCCGTATGACCACCAGCCGCTGCCCCATGGCCGCCAGGATGTCGCCCTGGTCGTTGAGGTACGACACGGCGGACACGGGGGCGCCCACGTAGATGGAGCGCTTGAAGCGCTTGTCGCGGTCGAACACCTGGCGGCGGGAGGGCGGCGGGAGGGGGCGGCGGGCGGGGGCGGTGGAGAGGGGGCGGTGGAGAGGGGGAGGCGGGAGAGGGGGAGGCGGGAGAGGGGGAGGCGGGAGAGGGGGAGGCGGGAGAGGGGGAGGCGGGAGAGGGGGAGGCGGGAGAGGGCGGGGGCGGGAGAGGGCGGGGGAGGGCAGAGGAGGGCGGGGGGGGGAGGGTTGGGCTGGGTTGGGTTTTGTGGACGGGGCCAGCCCAGTGGTGAGTGCAGGGTTCCCAGGGTGCCCAGCGGAGCGTGTAGCCCGGCCTCTCGGGGTTTGCCTTGTATAAGAGAATCCGCGAATCCACGGCCGACAAACCAAGGGCGGTGAAGGTGGTGGTCCAGAGGCGGGCCGGGCCGGGGGGGGGCCGGGCGAGGTCAGGAAGCATGTGTGTTGCCGTACCTTTATGTGCGAGTCCTTGCTGCCGGTGACCACGTGCTGCAGGAACACGGAAGGCCCTATGCCCGTGACTGCGTCCAGATGGTCCACGGTGACCGAGGCGGCGTTCGAGGCCCCCGTGGCCAGCTCCATCACGTGCACGGAGCCGCTCACGGTGCCGGCTATAGCACGACCCTCCAGCAGCTCCAGCCGGGTCACCTGGGAGAGAGGGGGAGGAGGGGGAAGACCCGTGGATGCGAGAAAGAAAAACCGTTTAGGAAAGACGTTTCGAGGTGCGTGCTGGAGAACTGGGGTGAGAGAGAGGCGGAGGAGGGGGAAGGGGGAAGGGGGGATTGCAACAAAAAACCCGCTTACTCGACGTGCGCAGTGTATCTGGCGCATAGGCTTCGGACACCTGGCCGCGTGCGCATGCTGGCGCACTCGGGTTGGGGGGATTACAATAAAAGAACCGGTAACGCGACTGGGGAAATGTAGTGGGTGCATAGCCTTCGGATTGGGGGGAGGGGCGGGGGATGGTGAGAAGACCCGATTACACGACATAGGAAACGAAGGGCAGAAACCAGCTGGCGCATAGTTTTCAGACACGCGGTTGAGTGCGCATGCCGGAGGAGGCTTCAGGGATGAAGCGCGTGAGTCGGTGGGGAGAGGGTAGGATAGGCGAAAGATAACGGGCCGGGAGGGTAACGACAAAGACGTAATGTGATCCAGGCAGGGTGTATTGGGGGCCACGTGTTGTTCCCGAGTATCCCACCCGGACACGCCCCCCGCTCCCCTCCACCAACGGAGACTCGAATGGCCCACGACACTATTTCAGCACTACCCTAGAAGCTATCCCACCGCCCAAGCCGGCTCCAATCCGTCCCGGCCCCTGCGCCTCCGGCGCCCGCCCCCACTCACCGGCTTTGACGTGTGCAGCTCGTGCATGCAGCGCACCTCCAGCATGTTCCACAGCTTGATGGTGTTGCGGCTGACAGTCACCAGGATGCTGCGATCCAGATCCGGAGCCAGGATCTGCAGCGGCTGGTGCTTGAAGGCGGGGAAGCGGAAGCTGATGTGGCCGCTGCGGGGCAGGGGTCCGGGGCGAGCGGGGGGGGACGGGGGGTAGTATGAGATGAAACCCCGTTTCTTAGGCGGGGTGGCGGGGGATGCGGCGGTCAGCGTCCGCGGGCGGCAGACACGGGGACAAATACTGATAGTCGATGCTGCACCACAGTGGTAGTGGATTAGGAACTCAGTTTGAGCTGTCGTGCGTTCGCATCTGTTGGAGCGTTTGTAAGCAGGGGCAGCAGCAAAGCATCCCGCCAGAAAGCGACATGCACCCTCGAAAGGGACGGTCACGTCGACGTGCCCTATCCACCTGTACCTCATTTCTGGCACCCACCGCCACCCCCACCACCACACGAGCTTTCTCCAACCCCCCATTTATGCCACCCCCCCCATTCGCTAGTTATTTCTGCTCTCCGTTCCCTATGTCATGTAACCAAATCTTCACGCCCCTCCACCCCCCCACCATTCTTCTCCAGCATGCATCTCCAAACGTCTGTCCTAAACGGTTTTCCTTTCGTACAAGGAAAACCGTTGCAACCCACCATTCTTCTCCCGCTCTGGGCCCCTCCCTCCCGCCCCACCTGGTGATGTCCAGCAGCAGGCAGTCCCCGCTGGATGTGCCCACCATCAGGTGGTCCCGCGTCACCCCCGTCACGTGATCGTACGGCAGCGCCATGCGGTGAGACACCCCGGCGGACAGCGAGCCGCCGTCCAGGTAGGCCAGCGAGACACCGCACTCGCGGGTCAGGTGGGTCCAGGCGGCCTAGGGGGGGTGGCATAAAGACAAGTTACACGACATGGATATGATAGCTGGCGCCTTGTCTTCGGACACCTACATGTGGCGCATTGTCTTCGGACACCTAGGGGGAAGCCGCAGGGAAACCGTTTTGGATACCGTTTTGGGGGACATTCCGCTGACTGGATATTCAGTACACCCGATAGGAGACAGGCGCACCGACGAAGGAAAAGAGGAACTACTGTAAGACGGAGGAAAGTGTTGAACACGCAAATTGGGATGGGGCGGGTTAGAGGGCGGGGCGAAGCGACAAATCCACCCACCCCCCCGCCCCATTCTCTCCCAACACAACCCCAGCAACAACCCCGACCGACCCCACTCGCGGCCCCACTGCGCCACCCACCACGAACGACGGCGGCCGCCTGAGGTGCAGGTGCCATATGTGCACGGAGCTGTCTGATAGCAGCACGAAGAGCCGCGCCGCGGTGAGGGACACCACGCAGGCCACCAGCAGCTGGGAGCTGAGCTGCGGCATGGTGGTCACCACGGCCTTGTCGGGGCGGGTGATGTCGTTGGTGTCCAGCTGGGAGTCGGTGGTTGGTGGTTGGTAGTTGGAGGAGTTGGGGAGGTGGGGTGAAGGTGAAAAAAGACGTGTTGGTTGTGGGTCAGGGGTGGGGGTGCGCTGGCTGCTGGCAGCGGGGACGCAGCGGAGAAAGGGACGGACAGCGCCCGAAAGCAGCAGGCTAGGTGTTGCGGACTGTGATGCTCGGGCGGCGACAACAAGCCTGCCGGCACCCGCAACCCAAATCCAAACCCAACCCGCCAGGCCAGCAGCACCCGCACCGGGTGTGGCATGGCATGTGGGTTCCACCCTTTGCACCCACCAGCCTGACGCTGCTGTCCGCGAACTCCGCCAGGATGAGGCCGTACGACACGGGCCGGAGGCTGCAGATGGCGCTGTTGCAGTCCATCCAGGCCTCGAACAGGTGACTCACGGTGAAGATCTTAACCTGTGGGATGAGGAGCGGACGGAGGACGCAGGGGGGGGAGGGGGCGGGGAGGGGAAAGGCGCGTCGGCGAGGGATAGCGGACAGGGACTGGCCACGGACCCCCAGGGATACCGTAGATGCCGTCAGATGAAGTGAGGGGTGGCAACCTGGCAAGAGAGATGGGCCGAAACCAGAGAGGCCAGAGAGCAGGGCCGACACCAGAGGGGGATTGGGGGAGCCACAGCCTGCGTGCAGGGGGAGCAGCTTGCGGTGCTCACCGGGCGCATGAGCACACCTACCTTTCTTGCCGACGACATCCCCCCATCCTCCTTCCTCTGCCCTTGGGGCGGCTTTCCCTCCCCCCCGTCCGTCCCTAGGCTTTCGGTTTCTTTTTTTGCGCGTGAAAGACGAGCTCCTGCGCTTCCCCCCCGCCCCTCCCGTTTCTCTCCCCGTCCGTCCCTCCCGTTTCCGTCCCCCTCCCCACCCCCCACCTCTGTATCCGTCGCCAGGAAGAACTGGTTGGGTTTGAAGAAGGCGGTGGACACAGGCGTCTTGGACAGCTTCATCTTGAACACCGGGACCAGCGTATCCATGTCCCACAGGGTCACGGAGCCTAGGAGGGGCAGGCGGGGGGGGGCGAGGAGTGGCTGGGGTTGGCGACGTCTTGGCACCGTACCGTAACCCTCCTCCCTTCCGTACCACATCATGTCTGTCTCGCACACTCCGGCCGGACCATTCGCCCAGGTCCTGTCTGCGCTTCCCCACAGGTGCAGGCTCCTTTCTTTTGGTTTCAGACCATGGGTCTCCCCTCTGCCCCCCCTCTCATCAAGTTCTCCAGCACGCAACGAGTGCACCAAATGTGTGTACTAAGCGTCTCCCAATCGGTTGTACTATTTAGTGCCGAACCACGGGTCTGCTCCCCTCCCCCTTTACCGTCCAGTGATGTGGTCAGCACGTGCTTTAGGTCCGGGTCCTGCAGCACCAGTGTCATGGGCGCGTACGTGCGTCCGAACTGCTTGAAGCGCTGCGCGTCGCAGCCGCGGGGGACGCGCCACAGCTGCGAAGAGGATAAGGGAGCGGGGGTTTTGAGGAAGACCCGCCATCTCGTCCCATTACAGGAGCGGGGGGGGGGGGTAAAGAAGAATCCGCGAATCCAAGGAGGGGGGGGCCCGGGCAAAAGTGGAAGAGCAACGGAAGGGTTACGGAGTGACTCGAGGCGACGGGAAAAGCGTCGGGACCGAATTCTTTTCGCCGCCACCCGGGCTGGCTTCCGTACTGGCGTACTCACCACCGCGCACGTGTCCATGGCGGTGGTGTAGAGCTGGTCGGACTCGGGCACGAAGACGCAGCTGGTGACGGGCTGGGAGTAGAGGCTGGTGTACGACGACAGGCAGGTGCCGTTCATGATGTCGAAGCCGTACACGTGGCCCTGCGGCGGCGAGGGCGGTCGGCGGCGGCGGGGCCGGGGAGGAGCAAGCCAGTGAACTGCTGGCGGAAGTGAAATCCATGTCGGGCAGTCCCCTGTCACTTACGGGTCACTTTACAGCTCACAAATTCCCCCATGGGCCCGAATCCACATTTGGGGGGCTGAGTTTAGGGGACTGAGCTCACTCACTCACCCCCCTAAAACTCTAAAACCCTAAAACCCACAAAACCCTCACCTGGAACATGGCCAGCAACATGGCTGTTGGCTCGTGCAGTGTGATTCGGTCGCACCACGGCGCGTTGATCACCTCGCCGTCGCCGCCGCCCTCGCTGTCCGTCACGCTGCCGCTGGTGGTCTCGCGCCCGCTCCCCCCGAACGCGCCCGAGCTGGTGCCGTGGGTCCCGGGGCCCGAGGCGCCCATCAAGCGGGCGCCGGGGACGCTGGTGGAGGGGAGGAGATGGGGGGTGGAGGGGGCCAGGAGGGCAATACCGCGGGATGGCTTAAGAGGAGAGGCTTTGGGGAGGAGCGGCGGGGGACGTGAGATACCGTACCATACGATTCGGGACAGATCCCAATCCACGTCACACACCCTGTCAGGTTTTCAACCATAAGCCATTCCCAATTTACGACAACATCCCTGCTACGCTTCTGAAACCGCCCCTCTCATGCCTGCGGAGGGGCCGAGGTGGTTTTGCTGGGGCTCCGCCCGCGCCTCCCCTCCCCTTCCCGCCCCTCCCTGGACTCACTGCAGCGTGCACCTCAGCCTCACGTGCTGGTACTTGCCGAAGCACCAGGGCAGCACGGAGCCGTCCTTGATCTTGGGCACGTCGTACAGGTCGCTGGTCTTGTCCATCCGGAAAGCCTCGTAGTCCAGGAGGCACTCCCACACCTGCGGCACGGGGATGGCAGGGCGTGTGCGTGTGCGTGTGTGTGGGGGGGGGCGGGTAGGAGTTAGCGCTGCTGGGCTGGTGCCGGGGGGCCGCACACGGACGGCTCGTATTGGAGGGGTTGGGGGCGCTGCGGAGAGGTGGCGACGGTGGCGATGGCGGTGGCGGAAGGAGCAGAGAGAGGGGGGAGAGAGAGAGAGAGAGGAAGAGAGGGCGAGAGAGCAGGAAGGAGTGCCCCCTGGGTGGGCCCCAGCCAGCCGTGTCGTACCTTGACGCCGTACGATCCCGCCGTGACAAGCAGGCTGCGCGGCTCGTAGAAGACCATCTGGGGGGGTGAGGAGAAACCCATGGGAGGGGGGGTTATGGGAGGGGGGGGGGGGCGCGGGACACGGAGGGAGGTGGTGACGAGTAGCAAGGCGGTGCTTGTGCGGCTGGCCAGGCGGCACTGAGAACTGGTCCTACCGGCATCGCACCCCTTTGGGCCGGACGGCGGGAAAATGCCCTGCCGTGCCGTGCCGTGGTTACCCTGCTACACCGTGCCATGCCGTGCTTTGTGGTGCCTGGCATCAGCAAGGACGACACCGCAGCCGCGGGCAGGCTGCTGCCGCCGCTGAGCCGCGTCCGCCCTCCTGTGCACGGCCCCCGTTTGCCTTCCAGCCACACCCCATGCGCCAGTCGCGTCCATGTCACCACCGGCGACTGGCTTCCTCCCTTGCATTGCTCGAGGTCTAGGTATTCAGCATCCCTCGGCGAACCCAGTAAAGGCGGCAGGCCACTAGGCCCGCCGCTCTGCCCCACGGAAGCCCTGCTGGGTTTACGGCCGCTCAGGGCGCATGAGCAGCTATCGCAGCCCGCTCAGGGTGCCCTCAACACGGCAGGCGCCGACTAGCCGGTAGCTGCGCACCGAGACAAGCCTTGCGTGCCTAAGATGTTCATCAGGCTGAACTTGCCTTGCGCGAGAGCCTACATCCCCACATCCCCTGCAACCCACAGGGACACAACCCCACGCAAAACACGTGTCTCTCTACGCTACCCTGCTCCCAGCACAAGGTCCGGAAATTCTAGGCGCGCCCAGCCAAGTACCACCCCAGCGGGCCGCGGGCCGGGCCTCTTCAGCACATCGCATTTGCTTCCCGTTCCCCGATGCGACCGGGGCAAGGCCGCCCTCACCCGCCCAGGCGTAGACTATCCACGACACCCAGGCGTGCCTACTCGCCAAACTTAGTGCAGGAAACGGTGCTTTATAGTACTACTACTACTACTACTTGATATGCTGGCGGCATACTCGAGGCTGCCGGGAACCACGCAACACCCTTGGTACATCGAGCGGCGCTTGTTGGACCCAACCTATGTTTGCATTGCACCCTCTTCCTCTGTAAGATCGGTATGAAGCGCATTACTTTCCAAAACCCGTGGATTCTGACGGAGACCCACATACACAAAGGCCACACGCTAACGCCACCGGCGCCCATGGGCCGTGCCCCCTCCAACCCGCCTCGCTCAGCTTCACACCTCACGTACGACGCCGTTAGACCAGGGCATGCAGCTCTTAAGCCGCAGCCGTTCGTTGTAGAGCCGCAGGTTGTCGTCAAGACAGGAGGTGAACAGTAAGTTGAGCTCCTGGCTGAGCACCATGCTGGTAATAAAGTTTTGCTGATAGCTAGGGAATTGCACGTCGTGGTGCACTCGCGTGCTTCCGTCGCGCTGCACGGTCCATGCCTTGAGGCAATGCTCGTCCATGGACAAGAAATGCTTTGTGTTGCCATTGTAAGCGATGCGTCGCACAGAAGAGAGGTGCCCACGAAACGCCGCATGTAGGTTAAAGCCTGGTCTTATACTGAGCTCCTCCATATCATCGGAATGAAGCCGGTGCCGCAAGGCGCCGAAGCTTCGAACTATTTCCTAATCATTGAAGTTACGTGGTTATACCTAATAAATATGGGGCAGTGCTCTTATTTGTGATAGAAACGAAACGGTGCAAGTAGGTCGCGCTTCTCAAGGCAAAAGGTGGGTCGAAGCTAGAATAAGTTAAATGGCAGGTTAAGCCGCACACAAATTGTATCGATAGTACTATCCTTGGGTTTGGGCCACTGCCCCAACACAGCATGTCGTACCACCGGTTGACGGTGCTGTCAGCCAGTTAACCTCCGGATCAGTCAATCGGTAACCTCCAGAGCTCTGGTAACCACCGAATGCATCAGCTGCAACGGTTTGACTGCATATTTGGTCCTACAGTTGGGGCAAGCGAAGTCCCCCTTCCAGATTGCGGTCGTGTATTGTCGCGTGACCCTCGGGCCGCGCACAGGGGCATCCTGTTATCAGCGGCGAGGAAGGTCTTTCGGCCATCGCAATGATGACGTAATGCCCTTCATAAGAGCGGATTGACTTCATGCTGAGCGCGCCAGACGCCGCGGCGTGGCCGTATGACACGGCATGACTGCTGGTACAAACACTCGAGATCTACAAAGCACGCGTTCCTCCAGCATCGTCCTCATCGACGCACTGTCAAATAACTGCTGGACTATTGGAAGATATGCAACTTGTGTGTTTGGATGCAGGTGTCACAATACCTACCAGTTCGGGCCCAGTCCTAACCGTGTGGATCAGTAACTGGCAGTATCCGAGGGTATCAGCTTCCCCAGCGTTTTCCCGATGCAGCATCTTTTCCCCTACCCGTACGAGTACTAAAATTGTGCACACGGGCATTTCGTATGTCGTCGTGACGTGCTCAGCACATCAGCCGAGTGGGTCTAAACGCTGTGGATTCAGGTATCGCAGCCCTTCTCAGCTGTATAAGCTATATACGCGCTGTATGTCCACCGCATTCGACAGTCTGCCCCTCGCCGGCACCAATGTTTCAATGTAGGCCAACGCTTGGACGTATGCGGATGCTAAGTGGTAAACAAGCACGAAAACGGCGAAACACAAGGAGACGACTGTACCGGCCACCGTGGCAACCTGGCCACAGCATTAAATGCGACAGGAATGCCGCATTCACATCTCCGCCAGAGGCGGCTACGCTGTATCTTTGCCATTGTGTACGGGGGGGGGGGACGGCAGTCAACACGGGGTGACCGCCCCAAACCACATAGCGTGCTCTGCTCACCCTTAAAGGATAGCTCCCCAACGCATGGACTTCCCGACAGTTCTCTTGACGAAAAATGCGGTAAGGCCCCAGTACCCGATATGCTCCTAACATGTGGCGATGGCTTTCAGACGTTTGGAGTGCTAGGGCGCAGGACATTTTTTTGTCACTTCGGATGCTTGTGCGCATGTCGTAGTTGCGCCCGATAAATCACGCGAGCGGCAACCGCTGGACTTCTTACGGTGTTAAAAGCGTTCGGCTGGCTCCGGAGCACGGCGCGGCGCCCCGCCACACAAAGCAAAGGTCCCGACAACGTTGATAATTGAGTAATCCCATAGATAGAAAGTATAACTATATATTTGTCTGGTTTGACTTTAGCTAACTTTGTCGTTTCGCTCGTGGCTAGGGCTCGTCGGCTAGGACCACCTTCTCCCGGCGCACCCGCCCATAATCAATCTTTTTGGGTTCAGCACCCTCTGTGTATAACAATTTACTCGGCCTTGCACCATGGCTCACCGGTCACTCGGGCGCTGCGCAATGAGAGGAGCACAACAGACGCTGAGGTGCCTGCGACGCACGTCCTGTACTCCTCCGCATCCATTTGACGGTTACGAAGCAAGCACCAGCTCTAGAACTCTGGCACAATGCTTGGCGGTCGGCAAGCCTCAGTCATGGCGGCTGACTCCCGGGACATCTGCGCCGAAGGGCTACAGCAGCGTCGTTGGCGCGGACCATAAGCCGCCAACGCAGCCCCTCCCAGACCCTGAAGTCATGAAGCACGTGGAGGCTGCTCTGGGCTCGCTGGACACCAAGCCGCTGGTGCGTTGCGCTCGCCGCCCCACGCCACGCCCCTCCTCTGAACGCCCCACGGCTCCTTCCCCTCGTCCCGCAACCCGGTTCTCACCCGCCATCCTCAATCTTCCATCGCTTCATATTCTCCTCAGGCTCCCACGGCCCGGCCCGTTGTGATTGTCATCAGCGGCCCCAGTGGTGTGGGCAAGGACGCGGTGCTCACCCGGCTCAAGGAGCAGCGAGAGGACCTGTACTTTGTAGTGACTGCCACCTCCAGGTGCGCCGACCGCGGAAGAGGGGCTCGCCTAGGGCCCGTGTATGAGGGCCGGGGGTTACGGTGGCGATGTGGGTCAGTATATTTCGGGCTATTTCTGGTTCAGGAAACAGTAGTCTGGTGGAGGCCGTTGGCGGACGAGCGGAAGCCCCTTGGTGCCGTCGGTTGGGGCAAGGGAAGGGCGCAAGGAAGGGGGCGGGGTTGTGGGGCAAAGGACTGAGTGGGCGGGCAGCGGCGTCAAGAGCTGCCGACGGGTTGGGCGGGGACACACAGGCGTCGGACAGGGGCCTTATGGGCGATGTGGGGTACGAAGCAGCGCGGAGGACGAGCAGGGAAGAGCCGGTGCATGGAGTGCGGGGCTGGGTACGGCGCGGGGCGGACCCGAGTTGAGAGGCATCGCGCCATCCATTGCACTCCAGGCCCAAGCGGCAGGGCGAGGTGGAGGGTCGGGACTACTTCTTCGTCAGCAAGGACCGCTTCGAGCAGTGGATCTCGGAGGACATGCTGCTGGAGCACGCTCTGGTGTACGGCGATTACAAGGGCATCCCGCGGCAGCAGGTGAGCGGGAGGGGGGGGCGCTGGGGGCCGGCGGGGGAGGGAAGGGAGGAGGCTGCAGGCTTGCGGCACCCGCTGCGCGCAGGTTCTGGGTTGCAGGTGCTGGGTCGCAGGTACTGGGTCCCAGACGGGGCTTGTGCAAGCCTGTCGTTGTCACGTGTGGCGCGCTGCTGCCGACGCCCCCGCCTAGACCACGGCCGGGGTGGGGCCCCGGCATGACGTCGATCGCCCGCTGCGGCGTTGCCTAGCCACGGCGTCCTCACGACATCAACCTCCCTCCCTGGACTTCCTTGCGTACGTCACCTGTCAGGTGGATGCGGCGCTGGCTGCCGGCACGGACGTGGTGCTGCGGATCGACGTCCAGGTGGGGCGGTATGGGAGGAGGGGTTGGGCGGGCGGGGAGTGGAACTGCGGGAGAGAGGCCACCGGGGCCCGGGGTCGACACGGCGGGTGTGGCAGCTCTGCGACGCGCTGAGCTCCGGGCCGTAACGGAAGAGAAGCGGCGGTCAGGATCGGGCTGCGTGGCCTCATCCGCCGACTATGCCTCCATCATCGCCACCACCACCATCATTGGAAGCTTCCTTGACCCCTGCCCCCATCATCGCCACCACCACCATCATTGTGAGCTTCCTTGACCCCTGCCCCCATCATCGCCACCACCACCATCATTGTGAGCTTCCTTGACCCCTGCCCCCATCATCGCCACCACCACCATCATTGTGAGCTTCCTTGAGCCCTGTCCATCCCCCCTGCGGACATGCAGGGTGCGGCCACCGTGAAGCGCCTCATCCCCGACTGCATCTCCATATTCGTGACCGCGGACAGCGAGGACGTGCTGGTGCGGCGGCTGGTGGCCAGGAAGACGGAGCCGCTGGTGGGGCCGAGGGGGAGGAGAAGGGCCGGGCCGGGGGCCGGGCAGCTCGGGGGCGCGTGCGGTAATGATTGTTTGGGTGGTTGGTGGTTGGTGCTGTGGCAAATGGGCAGGAGGTGGGGATGAGGCTTGTGGGCATGGAGGAGGGCTGGGCTCATTCCGGTGCAGGACGGTGGGATGTGCCCCGGTGCCACCCTTGCTACTATGCCCCACCACCCGGGGCACACGTCACCCGCTGCGCCCGTCCTCGCAACCATTGGTCGAAGCGGCTCCACCCCTCGTCGGAGCCCGAACCTCGACACCAATGTGCGCCCCGTCTCCCACCCCCGACTTGCCGGGCCCGCAGGACAAGCTGCTCGTCCGCGTGCAGACGGCGCGGAAGGAAAATGAACACATCGCACACTTCGACTACGGTAGGTGGTGGTGGGGTGCAGCGCGGGGCGGGGCGGGGCGGGGAGGTGGCGAGGAGACCCGGTTACACGACATAACCGGGCGGGGCGGGAGGCGGGGGGCTGGAGGCAAAAGGGAAGGGAGGGGGAAATGGAGGCACAGGTGCTCTTGAACCGATCCGCTGCTTTCACGCGGGTCACACCTGCTGAGGTGTTCCCGCTCCTTCACCCGCGCATGAACACACTGCCGGCAGCCTCTGTGGAACCACGGTTGGGGACAGCTGCGTCGACTTGCATTCGCCAGCTCCCGCTCCCTGCTGTAACCCCTACTCCCCCCCGGTCCCCTCCCCGGTCCCCAACAAAACGCACACATGCACGCGCAGTGGTGGTGAACCGCGACGGCGAGCTGGACGACTGTGTCCGGGAGGTGTCCGGCATCATTGAGGCGGAGAAGGCGCGAGTGAGCCGCCGCCTGCCGTAAGCGAGTGAGCCGCCGCCTGCCATAAGCGAGTGAGCCGCCGCCTGCTATAAGCGGCCCGAGGGCTGGGAGCGAGCGGGAGCGAAGGGGGGGAATGGAAACGATAGTGATTGGGTGCTGGGCGCGCAGGGGGTGCATGGGTCCTGCTCGATGGCTTGTGTCCGGGTTGCACCAAGACTGTGTGCTAGCAAGCCCCCTCGGCGGCACAAGAGCGCCACGGTTAGATTACGTGTATTGCGTTACCCCGTGCGAATGTGTGAGACGAGAGGGGGGGTGAGGGAGGGAGGGGGCGGGGGCGGGGGCGGGGACAGGGACAAGGGGGCCTTGCGGGGGGTGCAAGCTCTGATTTAGGAGCTAGGGTTGCGGGAGAATGCTGCTCGCTGCTCGGGACTCATATCACGATGGAAGACATTGAAAGGGTGCAGAAGGTGGCACCCGAAGTGGCAAGTTGGGGTCCTCGCAGGGTTTTGTTTTCTGTCGGGGGGCATGTGGCATTCCGCCGAATTGGCGGGTCGTGATATCACCATTGTAGGAGCAAACCTAAATTGGTTTGGGCCGGAGCTCGGCCGGGATCAGGGGAGGTGGCGAGGGCGGAGGGCCCTGCTGATGCGTTGTACGTCTTTGCCGGTCGGCGGTCGGTTGGTCGGTTGATCGGTCGCTCGCCGCCGCCAAGCGTGTCTTACTGATGGAATCTTTTTGACCATGTACTACTACTGACTGTGAGGTAGTTACGGTGGCAGTTGATAGGCGACATCGCTTCATGTTTGCCGCACTCGGCTGTTTGCTCTCAGCTGCCACACGGGGTGTGCGATTACCGTTTTGTAGACCCCATCCCGTCAGCCCTTGCTGGTGCCCTCGAGCCGTATGTCCCAGGGATGAGGAAGAACGAGGGCTGCAAAACGTGCTTCAAACATCCTTGGCACGTTGCGTGTAGCGCGGTGCTGTTATCGCGATGACATGCTCGCGGTTGCGTTTTCCGCTGGCCACTGCTTGGCTGTCTGGCACCCGGTGGCGCATTGCGCGCAGGAGCTGATGAGCCGCGTGCATGTTGTCACCCTCTTTGCGACTTGTGCGCCATGTAACATATTTTACTGTTTCATGTCCAGCAGCGTGCCAAGGCGCGCCGTGCCTTTGCAGCAGCAGTCGGACGGCAGCGTCTGGAAAAAGTGTAAAAATGATATTGCCTTACGTAACGCGCCGATTCCATTCAACGGCGGATTTCAAAGGAACCCCGGTACACCGCCGATCGTATTCCGCCCGTCCTCCCAAACGCAACTATTCGCTTGCTTTTACCAGCAGCCTCCAACCCTTGCAGATGGACAATGCAAGACGCTTTTCAAGCGGTATGATGTAGGGTGCCAATTCACCAATCCACAGCATCTGCGATTGCTACATGCACGCTATATGCACGAACAGATGGCTGACAGCATTTATCGAACGGTGGTGGTGACTGCGCCCAACGTTCGGGCGGTGGTTTCGAGACCGCTGTCGGGGGGCACAGAGGGCCGACACCAGACGCTGGTGTTCTGCGACTCGGGTATCTGCCCGCTGATCGGCCAAACGAGCCCGAGCAATGGTGGCAACGCTGCGGACTCAGCCCTGAAGCTTGGGTCTCCACTTCGCATCACCGGCGCGGCTGCCTCCCACATCAAGCACGTCCGCGACGCTGCCTTCGAATCGCAGAGCGGCTTGGTGATCCTGGCAGTCCCTAGGGCTCTGTTGGCACTGGACAGCCGCAATTCGGCCACGCGGCTCGCTGGCGACCTCAAGAGCTGGTTCAACAACAGTGCTGATGGCGTTGGCGATGCGGCTCGCTTCTCCAGTCTGCGCAGCATCACCGCTGGCGCTCCGGGCGTGCTTTACGTCAAAGACGTGCCGAAAGAGCAATATTATTACGACCCAAAAGTGCGGCAGGTCAAGTTTCTGGGCGGCGCTTGCGGCGTATCGACCCTGATGAGCCAGGAGGGCACGATAACATACAATCCCGCCACCGACGACCTGCTCTGCGTGACCGACTCCTGCACCATCAACAGGATCATCCTGCCCCAGCGCGCAGTCGAGCCCGTGGCTGGTCACGAAGGCCACGACTCGGGCGACTTCAGCTGCCGCGCGACCCACGGAATCGACGGCCCAGCCAACCTGGCGCGCTTCGTCCGCATTACCCAAATCGCCGCCGACGAGTACGGCAACGTATTCGTACTGGACAACGGCGCGCTGCGTGTCATGTGGCCCGACGGCCACGTCAGCACGCTGATCACCTCAGGCAGCAGCCTGCTGCCGCCTGGCACCGTTGATCGCGGTGCCGGAGGGGTGCGGCTGGCCGCCCTGCCGGGCGGACGCCTGGCGCTGTGGGGTGTGTCCAGCCACCACATGCTGCTGCTGCACCCGCAGCTACATCCACAGCCACAGCTACAGCCACAGCTACAGCCGCAGCTACAGCTACAGCTGCAGCTACAGACGCCTTGCGCGCTGATGGTGGCATCGGCAGCAGGGTCGCAGCCGCAGTCGCTGACACCGCGTCGCAGCAGTGCCTCCGGGCTTTCACTCGCCACGGACCGTAGCTCGCTGCTGGGGACCGGGGCGCCCGAGGAGCCCCCCGACGTCACCCTCAACGCCGGCGGCCGCCTCTTCCCCGCCCACCGCGCCGTCCTGACATCCCGCTGCCGCTTCTACCGACGGCTCTTCGACCGCGCGGGCGGCTCCAGCGACGGCGGCTGTCCAAGTGAGGTGGCGCATCCGGACGTCGACCCGGACGCCTTCGCCGTCGTCCTGCGGTACCTCTACACCGGCTCCTTTGAGCACCTGACACAACTGGTGCCGCCGCCGTCGCTACAGCAGCAGCAGCAGCAGCAGCAGCAGCAGCTGCGGGCCGTGGCGCTACTGGCGCAGAGGCTACTGCTACCGCAGCTGAGCGCGCATGCGCAGGAGCTGCTGCTGCGCGGCGTGAGCCCGGCGGGTGTGGTGCGGGACATGTTGTGGGCGGAGCAGGCGGGGCTGCAGGTGCTGCTGGGGTCTTTGGAGGCGTACTTTGTCGCGCACACGCGCGAGGTGGCGGAGCAGGCGGAGGACGACAGCATGGAGGAGCTGCTGGCGGCAGGCAGCCGGGGGCTAGTCAAACGGCTGCTGCTGCGAGGCTTTGGGGCTGCGGATGTGAGCAGGCAGGGGCGGGCCATATGATTTAGGTCCAGCTAGGCTAGGCGACGTGAGCAGTCCGCGTCTTTTTCACGCATGGTCGAATGTTTCCCGTCAATTTTCGGTCGCTGGGAAACCGTACTAGGCTGCTGATGCGGATTTCTTGTGTGGCGGTTGTTTGGGTCGGCGGAGATTATGGAACGGCGCGGCGCCATGGCCGTCATTGCAGTCTGTCATTGCAGTCTTGCGCGCGATCTGGCTGGACGCCGGCCGTCTCTAGGAGGTCCTTTGATGTCCTGCATCCATTATGTGTGACGGATGCACACTGTGCTGCGTCACCAGGATCGGCGCGCTGCCGGTGTAATGGTGTCACTGCGTGGCCTTGCAAGGGAGCTATGTGCCGTACACAGGACTCAACAGCGAAGGGTTCGCAAGCTCGCTTCACGACTTGATCAAGTATGGAATGGTGTCCGCGCTATTGAAAGCGCTCGGTGCTGCCCCACCGCCAGGGCCTACTGTCCGGAGCCCGCTTTAAAGTCCATTACTGCCGCCGGCTCGTCAAGTAACATCGGCAAGTAACAGCCCCTCGCTCGCGCTCGCTGCCCTGCCTCAAGACTGGGTCGCAGCGGGAAAGAACATCGCTGCTGTGTTGCCGTACACCTGCTCCGCCAGCGCCTCCAGGTCCGTCCGCCCCTTGACCCCCGCAACCACCTCCAGGACGACCCTGTGCACAACCGAAGGGGTGGGGGAGTGGGATGGGGGCGGGGGGGGGGCGAGAAGACCCGATTACACGACACGGGATGGGTGGCAAGGAAACCCGTCCCATGGGATGGGGGACGGGGGGGACAGCGGGCCAGGAGTGGAGGCGAGTTGCGGCCGGTGGTGACAGCCGTAGACAGTTATCGGGTATCACGAAAGGCAGGCAGAATGCGGAACGATTGGAATGCATGTTACGCAGGCCGACAGGAGCCGACAAGGGCTGCCCGGCGAAGCTGCATCACGGTGCGGCATGCAGTAAGAGCCGTGGGAGCCCGCAGCCAACAGCGCCGCCAGTGCCGCTGCCGGCCTACCGGATGTTGGCGGGTTCGTTCCGGCTCTTGACCTGGCAGTCTGGGGAGTGCTTCTTGCGGTCCTTGGCGCCGCTGCAGCCAGCCAGGGCCTCGGCGGACACGTGCTTGCGGCCGGCGTGGGTGGGCCGGATCTCACACCTGAGGGGGGGAGGCGGGTGTGGTGGTGTGGGGGGAGGAGAGGAGAGAACAGCGGGAGGCCGGCAGCGGAAGTGTGTGTTTGTGTACTCAGTACGGCGAGCGGGTTATGGGGGCGGCAGGAGGAGGGAAACTCATTGCGTAAATGAGTAATGGCGGAGGTGGGTCTCGGGTGGCAAGCTACTCGGCGAAAGACAATGCTCCATCCCGTCCCCAAGTTGCCGTACATACAGAACGTCTGGTCCCAACCTCCGAAAGTTTCTTTCCCGCAGCGAATGGGACGCACATCGGCCACATGCGCAACCCAACACCCTTCCCCGGCCCCCCCCCTCACCAGGGGCAGTCCGTTTCGAGCATGATCCGCTCCAGGGGCAGCGCGGCCACCACCGTCAGGTTGTCTTCCGTCTTGAGAGAGCAGCCGTTGAGACCTGGGGGGGAATTGTGAGGAAGACCCGCGCACGCGGAAGCTGAGTAAAGCACACCGGAGGAGGGGACGGCGAGGGGGGTTCAAAGATAATCCGCGAATCCCCGGGGAGGGCAGCGGCGCAACCTACGGGCTTGCGGCGGGGTGCGGCGAGTCACGTGCCAGGGCAGGGCACCGCCGCCGGACCAAACCTCCTCCCGGCTGGAGACCTCGTGGCGGGGAGGCCACACCGCCACCCGCCTCCCGTTGCTTAGAGCCGATAGCGCACCTCCTTGGTTTGGGGGGCTCAGCACGGCAGCGCGAACCTTAACACGGCCAGTGTCCTTGGGGAAAGCAGGCGGGGCGGGGCAGCTGCTGGAGCTGCTTTACGGCCGGACGGTGGCCCCGCAGCCGCCTCAGCGCCAACAGCGCCAATCGGGCCACGGGGGGTGCCCCCCGCCGCGCCGCGCCCCGCGTCGCAACCCTAGCCCTAGCCCACCCCCCCACGGATTTTCGTCCTCTCAACCCCGAAAAACCGCGTCCCAACCGATTGCAACCGCGTCCCTACCGATTGCTAGCTGCGGCAGCTCCAGCACGCGCCGTGCCTCGTCGGCGGTGCCGTCGAACGAGTGTACGACACCCCCGCGCGGGAAGTCCTCGGCATGCTGTCGTACGATTTCCAGGAAGTCGTCCGCGGCGGCTCGCAGGTGCAGGAACCTGCGCACAGGAGGCGGGTGCGGGGGAGCGGCGGACGCCATCAGTTGTGCGGAAGGGGGGGTAGAGGGCGGGGAGTTCAGCACCCAATACCACATCCACAACCACATCCACATCCACAACCATATCCACATCCACATCCACATCCACAACCATATCCACATCCACATCCACAACCATATCCACAACCATATCCACATCCACATCCACAACCATATCCACATCCACATCCACATCCACAACCATATCCACATCCACAACCATATCCACATCCACATCCACAACCATATCCACAACCATATCCACATCCACATCCACAACCATATCCACATCCACATCCACATCCACAACCATATCCACATCCACGTCAGCCAGCTGCGGACCAACACACGTGACCACCTCGCGTGCCGCCGCACTGCGCAGCCCAATACACAGTGTCGCTGGCAACCCCCACCGCCCCCCGGCCCTTCACCGCACACCGGCACCGACGCGGCCCGAACTAAACGGTGTCTCGGACTAACGGTGTTGGACTAACGGTCACGGTCACGGTAACGCTAACGGTAACGGCATCGCCGTACTCACATGGGCAGCCCCGACTCCCGCGCCAGGCGGAACTGCGCCCGGAAGTACTTCTTCTGCGTCTCCGCGTCGCAGAAATGCAGTCGGTCGTAGTCTGCGGCGGCGACGGGGGCGCGGCGGGCGTATGGGAGGAAAACCCGCCGCGGCGGCGGGGTGTGTGAGACTTGAGGGTACAGCGGGGCGGCGTCACTCTGTCACGGCGCTGCACGCCGCAGCCCAGCGGTCGGCCCCTGGTGGGTGCAACCCACCACACCACACCACACCACACCACACCACACCACACCACACCACACCACACCACACCACACCACACCACACCACACCACACCACACCACACCACACCACACCACACGGCACCAACGTCGTGTTAAGGCGGCCCCGCGGTGTCCCCGGCCTCCGGGGGCCTCTCACCCAGGCCGCACTCGCCCACCGCCACCACCTTGCCCAGCGCCAGCCCCGACCTCATCACCGCCAGCAGCTCCTGCGGGGCGGCGGGGGGGTCCGCGAGGAGAGGAGGAGTGGTCGGGGTTGTCAGCAGGGTGAGCCGCAGAGGGTGCAACAGCTGCCATCCCCCCCCAACCGCCCGCCCGCCCGCCCGCCTTCCAGGCTGCCCTCCGCCTTCCCCTCCCCCAGCTCCCTCCTTCCACCTGCGGGGCGATTTCCCAATCCGTTTTATGTTTCAGTGCCGACCCGCGGGTCTCCTCTCACACCCCCCCACCTGCAGGTACGCCTCCGGGCCCCCAGGGTGCGCCTCGAACTCGCCACAGCGGGTGGGGTGGCATCCCACGGTGCAGAACATCCGGTCTGAGGGTGCAAGCAGGGGGAGGGGCCCAGGGGGGGAGAGGAGCGGCGGGGATGATCATTTTGGTGGTTTGGGGGCTTGACTGGAAACATGGGTCAAGGGAAGGAGGGCTCAGCGAAGAGCGCCCGCCTAGCCTCGCCTCCGCAGCTGCTGGATAACGCCTTTTCCTCAGCCAGCAGCGGGCCCCGCCCTTCCCCTGCCGGTGCTGCTAATGCCCCTCCTTGCCGCCGGGTACCCACAGGTTTCCCGGTAGTCAATCCAAGCTTCTCGGCATGCGCTCCCAACCGCGTGTCCGAAAACTATTCCCAGCTAGTTTCTGCCCTCCGTTCCCTTTGCCATGTAACCGCGTCTTCCCGCCACCCCTCCCCCCGCCGCTGCCGCCGCCGCCGCCACCGCCGCCGCCACCGCCGCACCGTCAGTCTTTGCCAGCTCCAGCGCCCGCCTCGCCTCCGTCAGGCTGCCGGCTGTGATGATGAGCCGCTCCAGACCCGCAGCCCAGGCGCGATCCAGTACGGAGGACAGGTCCGGCGGGTGGTACGGCTTATCGTTGTACTGCCCGCCGTACATGTCGTCCAGCAGGTTGGCGCCGATATCTGCAGCAGCCGGCGGGGCGAGGCACGCACGCCATTGCGGGGTTTAGGGTTCATGGTTTAGAGTTTAGAGTTTAGAGTTTAGGGTTTAGGGTTTAGGATTTAGGGCTAAGAGTTTAGATTTTAGGTTTTAGGCAGGTGCCAGTGCGCTCCTCCGGCCTTGTGTTCGGGTCCCGGCGCTGGGCGGCAGTGCCTGGACAAAAGACTGCGGAGTGCCACAGCTGGGCGTTCGCGCAGGGCAACGCGGCGGACGGGTGCGGCCTCAGCGGCGCCCGGAGCACCAACAATGATTGGCGTTTAGGCATTTGGAGGCGGCGGCGGATAACCCGCAATCCCGGCTGGTATTGACACGCGACAGGCAGGCAGCAGTGGCCACCCGGCCCGGACCCCAGCCGAGAGCCACTGGGGGTATGTGTTGGCTTCAGCGCCAGCAAGCCCTGTGGGTTACACCCGCACGGCCGCCACCACGAGGCATGCAAACCGCACCCTCCTTCCCTGGAGCACTGCCCCGCCAAACCCCAACCGCCCGTACGGGACCGCACGCATACCAGCCAGCTTGGGGGCCCTCACGCCACGCCACACCACGCCACTCGCCCCCCACACCACGCCACTCGCCCCCCACACCACGCCACTCGCCCCCCACACCACGCCACTCGCCCCCCACACCACGCCACTCGCCCCCCACACCACGCCACTCCCCCCCACACCACGCCACTCGCCCCCCACACCACGCCACTCGCCCCCCACACCACGCCACTCGCCCCCCACACCACGCCACTCGGCCCCCACACCACGCCACTCGGCCCCCACACCACGCCACTCGCCCCCCACACCACGCCACTCGCCCCCCACACCACGCCACTCGCCCCCCACACCACGCCACTCGCCCCCCACACCACGCCACTCCCCCCCACACCACGCCACTCGGCCCCCACACCACGCCACTCGCCCCCCACACCACGCCACTCGCCCCCCACACCACGCCACTCGCCCCCCACACCACGCCACTCGGCCCCCACACCACGCCACTCGCCCACCTATAAATCGCATTTTGACAGGCGGCAAGGACTGGGGTGGGGTTGGGTGCGGCTGCGGCTGTGCTCGCTGCCGAGCAGCGGCCGGCGGTGGCTGCAGGTCCGCGCGTTGAGAAGCGCCTGGTGCTGGTGAGGTATTCCTGCTCACTCCTCTGACGTCGCCGACCAGGCTATCGCAACGGTGGAGTTGCGCGCGGCGGCCGCTGCTTGGGAAAGGCCACGACGTAACGGACTTGCAGCCAGTTGATCGCGGCGGCACTGGGTTATTGGTGAGATAGCGTAGCAATGCCTTCGTGAAAAGGTGTGGGAGCTGTTGGGCAGCCAGCATTAGTGGCGAGTGACCTAGTGCTCGCTTGCAGATTAGTTCTTCGGTCGCAAGACGTGTCACAAGGCGCATATATTCCGTGTCCTGTAGTGGTCGATGCATAGGCTGTCTCAGTGTCGCCTCACGAGCATAAAGTCCGATACTGCCGCCGTATACTTCAGATACTGCCGTCCAAGTTTGTGAAGGCCTTGACCTGCTCTAGACGCCGTACCTGTAACTGCCACCAACAGTGGCTTTAATGTGGTCAAGTCGGTGTTCGGCAGGGATGTGCTCAAGCGCGTCGCAAGAACTGCCGTAGCTACTGCCGCCGATAGCTCTGTATTCTTTATAAGCGCGAGGGCAGCTATGCTCTGCCTGTAACTGGGATATATGCGATTCCTTACGGCTATGCAGTCGGCCCCGGGGCCCGGCGCTCTCAGCGTTTCGCCACGCCCGCAGCTCTTGGCGCTCCATGGCTGGCGGACCAGCGCATCAGTGTTGGCACAGCAGGTAAAGACACTAGACTAAAAGGCCGCCTTGAATCCATCCCGCCCCACATGTTGAACCCTACCGCGCGACCGCCTGCCTGCCATCATCACCATAATCGCCTCTCGCGAGGTCGGAAACCTGCCCGCAAGCTGGTTATTTTCCCACATGACCCTGATCCAGCTGAAGAAATCCGGCCTTGATGCAGCCTTGGACGAGGCCGCTGACGTGGCCTGCCTGGACGCACCGCACGCCGCGCGCGGTCCCCCCACGCCCGACGTGCAGCGAACCTTCCAGCCTCCCTTCTTCGAGTGGTGGGACGCCGTCCAGGTGCCTAGCGAGGGGGCGGCGGGGTCAGGCGCCTAGGGAGGGGGCGCCGGGGAATGCGCGTGCCGCCGCATAGGGCGAGGCCCGGCGTGCCTCACACCCCACCCGATTGCAGTGCCCAGCTGACCCCAACTCCTATTCGTGCCACCCCGCCCACCGCTACGGGTCCCAACCGTTGCACCCCCCTTCCCGGTTGCGTGCTGCTATGCTCGTCCCCCCCGTGTGTTCATGCGCCCGCGTGCTCCTTCGCCACCTGTGTTACGAGAGGCACGGTGTTTTGAGACGGCATGACACGGCCACTGGTCCCCTTCCAAGGGTTTCCTCACCCCCCCCTTTTCCGCTCCCCCGGACTAGGACGCCGGCGGCGCCCTGACCTACGCGGGCGCGGAGCAGTCCCTGGAGCTGGTGGAGGACGAGCTCCGGAGCGCGGCGGCGCGGGGGCGGCCGGTTTCGGGACTGATGGGTTTCTCGCAGGGCGCCATGTTAGCGGCGCTGGTGGTGGCGCTGCAGGAGCGGGGGGAGCGCTTCCAGGCGAGTGGGCGAGCGGCCGGGGTGCCGGGGAGTGCAGCTTCGGGGCTGTGGAGGGGAACCCACGGAGGATGGGGAGGAGCCCTGGACCAGGGCGTTGGGCCGCTGGGTTTGTGGCTCACAGCCAGGCGATGGAGGGGGTGTTAGTGAAACAAAAGGTGGAGGGGTGGAGGGATGTGTATGGAGGAGGCACGGAGGGCCCGGGCCAGGTTTTGGAGCGCGTAACGGCCTCCTATTGCGGCCGCAACTGCCCGGAATGAGGCCTGCTGCTAGGCTCAGCCCTGCCTGCCTGCCTGCCTGCCTGCCTCGCTGACCCGCCGCTGTTTGGCGCCCCCGCGGCAACATTGTCCCCCCTTGGTTTGTCGGACGTGGATCCGCGGGTGTACCACCCCCCCTTCCGCCGGCCCTTTGTGGCCGGCCACCCTAGTCCAGTAGCATGCGCGCGCGTCCAGATGTCCGAAGGCTATGCACCACGCAGCTACACTTCCCAAGTCGAGTTACCGGTTCTTTTACGTAACCCCCCTTCGGCCGCAATACCCCAAAAGGACGTCCCCCCGCTGCGCTGCGCCGTACTCATCGCGGGCGGCATCGTACGAGATCCCGCCTTTGCCCGCCTGTACGGCAGCGGCGCCGCCGCCGCCACCGCCGGGACGGCAGGAGCGGCAGACGCTGGGGCACCCGGGGAGCACCCGCAGCTGGGGCAGCAGGACGAGGCCGCAGCAACGACCTCGCCGGCACAGCGCCAACAACATCAGCTTACGCCGTCACCTGCCGTGTTACCGCTCCTCTCTCGTCCCAGCTGCCACCTGGTCGGGTCCGCGGACCCGATGCAAGGCCACAGCGACAAGCTGGCGGAGAGGTTTGCGGAGCCGCTGGTGCTGCGGCACGACCAGGGTATGTGGGGCAGGGGGGAGCGAGAGCGCCCGCTCTTGCCTGCTGCCGTACCCGACCCCCCCCCCCCTGTAAAACGGTTTTTATACCCCCCCCCCTGCCGCCTCTCCTCCCCCCGCGATCAGGTCACGTGGTGCCCCGCCTACCGCCCGAGCAGCGGGAGCGTCTGGCGGCCTTCCTGCGCGCCCACCTGCAACAGCAGCAGCAATAGCCGTCGGAGCAGCAGCTAGCGGATTGAGGCGGGGTGAGGCGGGTGAGGCGAGAAGAGGCGGGGTGAGGCGGGTTGAGGCGGGGATCCGTATGGCTGGGCGCCAGGTGGTTGGGGGCCCAACCCGCCATCCACTCCCGCTGCCGGAACGGTGCCCCTCCGTGCATGTCATAAGAAAGGCGCTGGACATACATGGCGTTGAGCACGGGATCGGGACATGGTGCGGGAATCGGGATCGGGACATGGTGCGGGAATCGAGATCGGGACAGGCGGTGGGGCGGGAATGCCGGGGCATCGTCAGGCAGGCAAGGCAGAGGCACGCAGGGAGGCTGCGAGCTTTGGGGGTTGCTGCGGTTTCTGTGGCAGTGGGGTTCGTGATTGTGGTGCCCGTGGTGTGGAAAGGTGTTCATGACAGCGCAGCGGCAGCAGTAGTTTGTCGCTGAATGACCGTCACACTTAATCGCGTCTCAATATGGACGTTGGGTGGCAGCTCCGACAGGCCCTATCCGCCTCGACAATTCCTGCTTTAGCGCGGTGCGCGCTTACAGTGCGTTTACCGTAAGTTGGGTAACCTCATGTTATCTAAAGGGCCTCACGGTATCATAAGGAAGGATGGTGGTCCCGGGATTGCCGTACCTTTCCGGCGTCGGACCAACGTGTCGGACCGTTGACAAGGCTTCGACTTTTGCCAGACCCGTAGGGCCAAGATTTTGCTGTAGGCGATATCGAAAATGGGGCATTGTTTTAGGTTCTTGTTGTATTATTGGAGTCGCATGGCGGTACATTGTGACTCGGCGTGCCCCGTGAGCGACCTTTCACAGTTGCACTACGAAACGACAGTACACCTGCTTACCCCATGTCAATGTCACGTTATCTCCTAACCCAAAAGTTGTGCGCGAAGTGAAACTTGGTATATCAGCCTGACACAGTGACACCACCTTGCTTCTGTCATTGGCAACGGCTTCTGTCATTGCCGAATCGCGCGTCACCGGGCTTTCGCTTTGGAACCAACATACACGGACATCAGGACCTTGAATTGACTTCAAAGCATAAGTTTGTTGCGCGCATATCGAAACTCACCGCTTCGCGCCTACCTCCTGCTGTAACCCCTCGGAGTCTTCGGCATCTGCAGCCCTAAGCCCCTTCGGCTTCACCCCTCCACCAGAATGGTAAGATTGATGCCTTGAATGCACCATTGGCATCTGGGTGTAGCCGCTTGCCTTACTTCAATGTCGACATGTCACAGGGCTGCACCGCATCGAGGGCAGTCGGGGCGTCAGCTCAGGAGTGCCCGATGCATGCAAAGGCTACGTCACAGACGGAAGTGGCACCCTCGGATAAGGTGGTAAGAACGCCTGCGCTGACAACTTTGTCTTTGTTGACGCGCGCGACAACGTACATCCGACGGCCGCCTCGCACCAGCATCCGTGGCCATAGCGGTTTTCGCAAATTGCAAGACGTTTAGGCTAAGTGGAGCTTTAGCTTGGGCATTGAGGTCCCGTTGTCGCCCTTGCAGCTCAAGCCCGCTCTAATTGAATGCTGGTGTGGCATTGCGCGCTGCAGGATGCCTCGTCGCCAGAGGTGGCGCCGCCGCAGACGGATACATCGCTTGAGCAAGATACTTCTTCGGCGCAGGACGACGTCGTATCAATGGAGCCATCGCTTTTCGAGAAGCTGGGCGGAGCCGATGCCGTCGAAGCCGCAGTCGATATCTTCTACGGAAAAATTGAGGCCGATGAGGAACTTGCTCCCTTTTTCGAAGGCATTGACATGAAGCGCCAGAGGCACAAACAGGCAAGTTAGGGTTACAACAACAGAACGGACCTTCCGGTGCGTGCGGCAGCACCGCCGATGAACGTATTATGTACGACCCGAAGCCACCGATTGCGGTACCCACCCGCACAGCTTCTCCACCTCCACCTCCACAACACCAGCCACCGGCCCCGGCCGCTCGCCGCCTTCGGCACCTGCCAAATACGAACAGCCAACTGCTGACACCCTAACTGCAACGCACGAATGCGTAGGCTAACTTCATGACGTTTGCGTTCGGCGGCTCCAAGCACTACAGCGGCGCCACGCTGCACGCGGCGCACAAGAAGCTCATCGAACAGGACGGACTGCAGGTGCGGCACTTCGACATGGTGGCGGGGCACCTCATCGCCACACTGCAGGAGCTGAACGTCCCGCAGGTAAGCCGCTGCTGCGTGGTCGCGAGGTAGGGGTGCGTGAGGGCTGGGGAGCGGAGCGACCAGAGGGAGGAAAGGAGTCCGTGAAGCGGAGGGGGAGGGGAGGTATTGGTTACTGCCGAACGGTAGCTGGGTGGGTGGCTGCCAGCAGGCTGCCGGGCTGCCAGGCGCTCCCATCCTGACGAGGAATGGTCGGAATCCATTCGTGCGAGCGTTAGTTGTGATATGAGCCCACGCCGTGCCTCCCTGCCTGCCCACTCCCTTACTTCCTGCCGCCTGCCGCCGCGCGTACGCCCCTCAGAACCTGATTGACGAGGTGGTGGCCGTGGTGTTGCCCACCAAGGCCATGATCTTCGGCGACGGCGGTGTCTAAACGCGGGCGCCTTTCCGTGCGGCCGGCTCGCTGCTGCAATTCTCATTTCAAGGCAAGAGAACGAGAGAGCTGAAGACCTAGGGACCCGCAGAATGGGAGCGAGACAAGCAGCCGTGGCCGAGGAGCGAGGCTGCCCGCCGGCCCCAGGTGTTGCAGCTTGTTTGGCTACGTCCATCGGTGTACAAAGATGTTATTTAAGTCATGGTGCTGTGCGCGTCGACTGCCCAAGGGTTGTTGTGCTGCGTGCTGTCTGCCCCCCTCGTCGTGTGCGGTCGCGCGCGATTGCACCGTACGTACGTGCTCGTGCACGTCTGCCTGTCAGGGTGCGGAAAGTAGCAATGAGTAATAATGATCGAGGTTGGGTGCGGTCTTGAGCTGGGGACGTGCCCACACAGGTGCCTACAGCACCCAGCAGCTGGCGGGCTGTGCGCGGGAAGCACCGGGTGGTTACTCTCGGGGTGCGGTGTGGAGGCGACGACTTGACTTCCCACTGGTCGAACCGTTGGGGCGGCACTGAGGCATGTCGCGATGGAAGGACGAGCCGCGGCAGGAGCTTCTGGCGCTGGTCGGTGCATTCATCGCGGCTGGTCGATGTAGCCATCGCGGCTGGGTGTGGTGCGATGGAATGGCAGCGCAGCGGGTCGCCTCGGAAATGTCCAAATGAGTCTATTTTTCATGCCGTATTTATACGGAATGCCTGGTCAACGCCTGGACAATGCCTGGTCATTGTTTGGCTGGTTGCACGTGCTTGCACGCGCTTGCCTGGGGGCAGCGGGCCAACGCCCTCTCCGCAGGTAAAGCGAGGCCGGCAAACCCTAGGGAGTGGAGTCCTTGGTGTGTCTCCATCAATTTGCGGAGCACCAAATAAATTGGCTCTGCCGTGCCATGTGCCCGGAGACAGGGCCTGCAGCCGAGCGATAACGATAATCTAGTCGATGTGGTGTTGCCAAGGTATTGTTCCAACGATGATGTTCAACAAGGATTAAGACAAATACGGTTGATGAATAAATTTTTAGCTGCACGATGCAGTTTGGGGCCCAGTTAAAAAAACGCCACTCGACACGCCCACAGCGACGGCCTGAGCCTGCCAGATGCGTGCCTCCACGCACGCCCTCACATTGCTGCCGGTCCTATGAGCGGCAATCGCATTGTAAAGCCTCTGATCAGATCCTCTTCATCTCGCTCCTGTCACTGTCCTGCACACTCGCGTGTACATCCCCGGGCGTGTCCCTCCCACTCTCGGCTGCACTACTCTCCGCCTAGACTTCCTCTGCTCTGTCCCTGGCTATAGTCGTATAGTGGTTTGTCGCAGCTGCCCCAAAGGGCGTGCCTCCGCACAAACATGCAACGCTAAGCCGGCCGATCATACGCACCATTCGCTCTGTCGTACCATCTGGCCACACCGCCGTACCGTTCGTTCTCCAGACCACGGCACGGCCGGGCCCGACTACATGGATGTACAGAAAATACGCACCACCACCACCACCACCACCACCACCCATGGCACAGGCTTCCGCTGTATGCTTCAAACGCCGCCGGCGCAGCCAGCTGCAGCAGCAGCAGCCAGCCGCTGCTCCAGCTCCTGCACACGCTTGGCGGCGCGGCGGCGGGCGTTCTTCGCGGCCGGCCCTGTCAGCTGCGCCAACCGCTCCTGCTCCGCCAGCAGCTCCTGCTCCAGGGCAGCCCGGTCACTGCGGTCGCCCCCGGTCCCCTGCTCCTGCCCCTGCCCCGCCCCGTGCTGGTCACCACCCTGGTGCATCTGGTGATCTAGCAGTTGCTGCTGCCGCTGCGGCTGCGGCGGTGGCTGTGTTGTCGCTCTCTTTGCCGCCGCCGACGACGGGAGGGCCGAGTGGGGTCGTGCCGGCCCAGGCTGCGGGATGCGCAGCGGCTGCGGAGCGGCGCGCTGCGACTGCGACTGCTGCTGCGATTGCTGCGCCGGCGTCAGCCAGGATTGCGGCTGCGGCTGTGTCTGGGGCCGAGACGGCTGTGTCCGTGGGTTGTGATCTTCCGGCGGCTGACCGCAGCTGCCGGCACCGTTCGCACCGCTGCCGACTCCGCCACCGCCGCCGCTGCAGTTGCTGAAGGCGCCGATCGTCGCTGCCTCGCTGCCGCCCCCAACCCCGGCCACGACCCGGAAGCGCGGCGGCCCCAACCCAACGCTCCGGCTGTTTCGGCCCTACGGCGCAGTCCGGGCAGTAGAGCGGGGGCGCGGACCTGAGGGATTAGAGACTGGCACGCTTACAGCACCCCCCCGCTGCCGCCACCATGCGCGCAGTGCGGATGCGTGGTCCAGCCAAGGCAGCCACGCACAACAACAACCACCGCAATCGGCACGAACGCGTCAATCCCCGCACCCCCACCCCCCGAAGCCCAAAGGGATCACGTGCACACACCCTCCGTCACCCTCCTGTTCGGCTTCCTAGCACACGGACTTTCCGCACCCTCCCTCGACCCTCGCCGACCCCTAAGCGCGGCCTCGAACCCGGGAGCCCACACCCGCCCCCTCCCCGCGGGACTCCGCCTCTGGCTTCCCTCCAAATTGTCATCCGCCGTACTGCGATCCCTTCCTTCCCGCCTCAGTCCCGCCCCGCCCCGCCCACCTGCCAGTTGGCCGAGATTGCCTCCGCCATCTCCAGGCCGCTGAGGCAGGCCCCCTCAATGCTAGGGCTGTGCAGCCAGTCGCCGCAGATGCCCACACGGGAGGCTGTGCCGGCGATGGGGCATGGGGCGGTGGGGGAGGACGGGGACTTAACAAGACACATGAAGGGCGGCGTGAAGGAGTCAGCAGAAACCGGAGAAGGGGTAATCGGTAATACTGTCTGGGGTAATCGTCTGGGGTAATCGGTAATACAGTCTGGGGTAATCGGTGACGGAGATTGCGGGGTGTGGCGAAAAAACCCCGTTTACAGAATGGGAGGTGGCGAAAGACCCGGTTACACGACATAGGAAGCGAGTTAGGGGAAGGGCAACGGCCGGACGTTTGCAACACACAGCAAACTGAAGCGACAACACTTCCCTACAAGTACTGACACAAATGAATATAGATGCATCTGTACGCAAGCACCCACGTGTGGCCGTACCAACCAACGCCTCCCGTCTCTTCTGGACCGCCATCTTCACCGCCCTGGTTTGTCGGCCGTGGTTTCGCAGATTCTCCTTAAAGCCCCGCACCCGGGGCAACTGACTCACTGTATATCCCATGCTAGAGGACCGCGCGTTTTCGTCCCCCAACAAGGCCCGTTCCCCTCCCAGAGACCCACCCGCCGTGCCCCGTCAAACCCACCCGCAGTGCCCCGTCAAACCCACCCCGCTCACCCGCATCCAGCACGCAGGACGCATCAGTCGATGCCAGCACGTTCATCGGTAGCGCCGCCCCCCACAGCTGAACGCGGCTGAACGCAGGCTGCTGCAGCGCCCCGCCGCCGCCGCCGCCTCCCAGCCCCGCCGCCGCCGCAAACGCCGCCAGCATCAGCTGCGTCACCTCGCGAGCCTTTCCGGGTGGGATGTTCTCTTGGGGCACCTGTCGAGGCAGCGGTTGGCGGTTGGATACGGCAGGCAGAGGTGTTTGGGCGGTTGGCGGCTGGGCCGCCGTCCAGCGCTGCTCCGAAGGCGCGACATGCCTCCCGCAGGGGTGGGTTTGGGTCTTTAGGGTTGTAGCGTTTTGGGTCTTTAAGTCTTTGGGTCTTTGGGAGCACGTGGGTTTGCGGTGATGCCGGCCGCCAAAACGTACCTTGTGCTGCGACCCGAACTCCCGAGTGCTGATGAGGGTCCAGCACTCCAGGGGTGGCCCGCCGCCGGTGCCGCCGCCCTGGCGGTTGGCCGCAATCTTGGCCGTGTTGTTGGCCGCCCAGCTGATCACGGAGCTGCCCTCCACGAAGGCCGCCTGCCAGGGCAGCCGCAGCGGCGCCGGGAAGGCCACCAGCAGCACCCACAGCGAGCACAGCTGCATCACCTGAGGGGTGATGAGGCGGCGAGGTGGACCGGGGCGGAAGGCGACGGCGCCTCAGCCCCATGCGGCACTGCACTGCGCTCTGTACGGCGGCCCTCGTCGTGACGCTGTCTTGGTACGATGGCACGTACGACATGCGCGCTGGGGGGGGATTAGGGCCGAGCTGCTCCTCCTGACACCCCATGCCGCGCCGTGGTCCCCACCTCCCTGGAGCCCCAAGCCCCCAACGGCTACTCCCTCCTGCCGCTGCACATGCTGTGGACGCGCTTCGCTGTCGTGGCGTAAGCACGTAGTGGCGCCGAAAGTCAAGGCATGCAGGCGCCCAGCGCTCGCTCTTGGCTTGTTGGGCCTGAGCGAGGCCCTTGCTGCTCGCGCACGTACACAGACACGATACCGTACCTGCTGCTGCGGCAGCGGCTGGGGGCAGAACTTGACTCGCAGCAGGCCGTGCACCGCCGGCAGTCCCGCGCTGGACATGAGCTGGTCCGCGCACTTGCCTGTCGTACAGGACGAGCAGGAGCGAGCAGGGCGGCTCAGTAGGGGCGGGCGGAGCCTTGGGGCTCCAGGGAGGTGGGGGCTTGGGCCCGCTGGGTACGGACCCCCGCCCTCGCGCTACACCGCGACCCCTCCCCCGCCACCCCGCTACACTGCCACCCCGCTACACTGCCACCCGCTTGCACCATCACCCGCTTGCTCCTGCCACTTCCGTGCCCCCACCTCTGCCCCTTCCAGCTTCACCCTCCCCTCACGTCCCCTGGGGCGCCCACCATTGTGGGCGATGACGACGTAGTCAAACGCCCCCAGATGGCGATCCCCCGGGCCGTACAGATCCCAGCCGCCGCCAGCCCCTCCACCGCCGCCGCTTGAGAGGACCGGCGGCCTCCTCTCCAGCCGCCCCACCCACACCGGCCGCTGCACCGTCACGGAGGCCGCTAGGTAGTTCGGCAGACCCCGCATGCCCTGTCATCAGCCGGGTCCGTCGCCGCGAGGGGAAGGGGTGCACCCGAGAGGAAGGGGGGGATCCGCATCGCTGTGGACTGGCTCGGGTGTTGGGCTGCGCGTGCGAAGCAGCTGTGCCTTTGTCCCTTTGCAGCTGTGCCTTCTAGCTTCTCCAGATTTGCTCACTTTGCCGTCTTCACACCCCGCCGACCGGTCCCGCCGACCGGTCTCGCCGACCGGTCCCGCTCACCAGTCTCGCCCACCCCGCTCCAGGCTTATGACCCCTCCAGTCTCACCTGCTGGGGGCACATGAGCAGCGGCGGCTCGTTCGGCCCCCGCGGCTCGAACCGCCCCGGGGCCGCAGCCGCTGCGGCCCCCGCCGGCCGCTCCACCCGCAGCGTGCCAACCACCCCGCCGCCGGCCGCACCCCACTCCTCCACCAGCCCCTCAGCCCGCCAGTGCGACACCATGCGCTTGAAGCGCTCCGACTCGGCCGTGAAGCACTGCGCGCTGTGGTCGAAAAGGTGCCGCCGCCCGCCCGCTCCGCCCCCGCCCCCGGCCCCCGTCCCGGCTTCAACCTCCCGGGTCGAGCAGCGGCCGCCCACGGCGTGCTTGCCGGTGTCGAACACGACCACGTCTAGCTGGCTTCGGGAGAGGGAGGGAGCGGAAAGGCGGCAAGTACGAGAGGAGGCACGGGGAGGGAGCGGGAGGGAGGGAGGGAGGAAGTGTGGGGGTAGAGGTCAGGGCATCGAGGCGAGGAGATAGCTAGGGCGGCCGGGCGGGCAGGGTTTGGGAGCCCGGCAAGAGGGCGGAGGGGCAATCGAAGCTGAGGGCACCACACCAGCGGGGGTGGGTGGGTGGGTTAGGTTTGGAGGCGATAGTCCGTGCGTGGGTGGGTCGTAAGCGGGTGTACGACAGCCGTCTTGCAGGGGCTTGGTCAACAGGCCGGGCTGTGCCCAAGGTGCATGGGGATCGTAGGGTGGTACAGTGTGACTGGGGTTGAGGATGGGCCCACTCGTTGTTGCGCGGGAGGTCGTGGTTTGGGATGCCTGACTAGGGGAGTCACCGGGGGGGCCTTTGGGGATACTGGGGGATACGCCGGGTGACGCAGACGGGTTGCCGCGGTTCGTAACGTGCAGACCCACGTCTCCCTACTGACAGACCCTGCCCGCCCCAGCCCCACGGCATGCCCACAGCCCAACGCAGGCGTACACGTTGTGCATTAGAAGCGGCGCGCGTTCTATACTTTTACCTGATGATGCGGTACCGTGGTCGGCACTCAGGTTAGTTTATTCCCAGAGCCGACCACGGTATCGCATCGTCAGATCTATACAAAGCTTAAAAATATCACGAGTTACCACGATCCAGAATAATCGTCAAGCTGGTCCAAATCGGCCGATCTCATGAAGACAACTACAGGACGAAGACTTGCATGGTTAAACTCGATTTTAACGCCACTCACGCCCAGCTGCTTGAGCTTGACAGCGCACATTAGGCCGCTCAGCCCACCGCCCACCACTGCCACTCGGGCAGCTGTTCCGCAACGTTGTGCCATGTCTTCCACTGCTAAAGCAACATTTGCATTGCATAAGCCAGGGAAGTGAGCTGATACGGTCTGCAAGCATATGCATCGCACGCTTGTACGACAGATCTAACGGGGGACAATCCACCCGGTACCATGCGCAACTTGCATCTAAGCAGCATTTGCATACGGTCTGTCCTTTGATGGTACAGACTTGTCGGACCGTGTTTCGTCGATAAAGGTTCCTGTCATAGTCAGGGCCTATACAGAGTTCATTGCGTCCCTTCTTATTGGCGTCGCGGTGCAGCATCCAAGGAACCTGTCTGGCAATTTCCATATCTTGGCCATTTTAGATCTGCCGGATCCAGCTTGACGCTTCTCAACCCGATGGCTCTCCATACTCAGACTCGCTCGCTTCAGCAACGCGGTTCCGGACGTGCCTTCTCGCAGTCCTGCCGTCCTCCCAAGCGTATTTTGCTGAGCAAGTGCCGCGTTGGCACCATGGAACGGGTAAGGTTGGCGGATGCAATTTAGGTGGGAACATTGCGGCCCGTAAGGCGGCAGGAGGTGATTGTAATGCAAACGAAGTTAATGAATGACCCAATTGATCCCATATATCTTCCTGCTTTCAGTCCATTGAAGCCGAGAATTACATCACGGACGCCCCGGTCTCACTGCTGCGCACCGGCATCGACACTGAGGACACGTAAGTTAGCCGCATATAGCAGCCCAAGCTCATCTCGGCGTCTTGCATGTTTTTGCCGAGCCAACTGGTTTTAAGGATATGGACTTGGCACGCCTTGCCCGAGCTCCTTGCGAGCTCGATTCCCCATGGACTTCCGCCACGTTCTCTTCGCTGGCCCACGCAAGCTCCCCTCATTCCTTCTCCCCACAGCATGCGCGCCAAGTTCGAAAAGGTCATCCGTGAGGCTCAGGATTCCATCGTGGCGGCCATCGAGGAGGTTGACGGCAAGAAGTTCCACCAGGACGCCTGGACCCGTCCCGGTGGTGGCGGCGGCATCAGCCGCGTGCTGCAGGACGGCAACGTGTGGGAGAAGGCCGGAGTGAACGTTTCCGTCGTGTACGGCAGCATGCCCCCGGAGGCCTACCGGTGAGGACGGGCGTTTTAGTGGCGGCGGGATCCGGCCGAGTAGTGGTGTTGAGATCGGTGTAGTAGGTAACGGTGGGATGTGATGCTCGCCACATGGCGGAAATGCCCCTTTTGCGCGCGTCGCTGTGCAGTCCCTTCGAGCTTGTACACCTCTTCAAGGAGGTGATCTGGCCACATTGCGAATGATAGTACGCCGCACTGCCTAAGCTCCTCGCCACCGTCGGCGGCGGTTGGCGAGTTGCGCACCCGGATGCGAAAACTCCCACCTGGATCTATTCTGGATCTGATCTGGGTCGGCAGCGGCGTGGTGCAAGCGGTTCCGGGGGCACAACCCGCGCATTTGATTCGCATTCCTGACCCCTGCAGCTAATCGCTTGCTATGCCTGTGGCGTCACCTTGTCACTCACGGGGCATCACGCGGCATCACGTGGTTTCTTGAGCACCGCCACGCAGCCCTTACGCAAACCGCCCCAATTCCGCTGCCGGTGCACCGTGGGGTGCTTACGGCGACGCCGGGTTCCATGGCGGCCCACTGCCTGCGCCGTATCCCTTCTCGCTACCCCCCCGCCCCTTTCGCTCAGACTGCTGACCTTCGGGTCCCCTCTCATGACCCTCCGCTCAGACCAGCGAGAACCCCCCTGAGAGCCGCGCGCGCTGACGAACGAACGCTCCCCTGCGGCCTCACAGCCCCGATGTTCCCCTCCCTGGACCTGCCCCAACTCCAGGGCCGCCACCGGCAACGCCGATGCGCTCAAGAACACATCTGAGAACAGCCGCGTGCCGTTCTTCGCGGCCGGCATCTCCTCTGTGATGCACCCGCGCAACCCGCACTGCCCCACCATGCACTTCAACTACCGCTACTTTGAGACGGACGAGTGGAACGGCATCCCCGGCCAGTGGTGGTTTGGCGGCGGCACTGACATCACCCCCAGCTACATCGACCTCGACGACATGAAGCACTTCCACGGCACGTACAAGGAGGTGGGTGGCCGGCCCGACCCACGAGCCAGCGGCCGCGGCATCCCCGCGTGTATATCATGTGCTTCAACATGCGGGCAACTGGTGGTTTGGGTCCCGGGGGAAAAGACCGGACGGTATTGATGGAAGCTGCAGACCGCGTCGAAATGTGGACGCTGATGGTTGCGTTTGGTCGGACCGGTGCTTCCATTCGAGTCCGATACAGCGCCCTGATTGAGGATTGCGATTCCTCCGCTTTGGGGCGCTGGTTGACCTTTGCCGGACGACCACGTTCATGGCTGCCAGGTATGCGACCGCCACGACCCAGCGTACTACGAGAAGTTCAAGAGCTGGTGCGACGAGTACTTCCTCATCAAGCACCGCGGCGAGCGCCGGGGGCTGGGCGGCATCTTCTTTGATGACCTGAACGACAAGTAAGACCGCAAGAGCGCGTCGGGGGAGGGTTTGGGCAGCTGGTTTTGGGGAGGGCTGGGGCAGCTGGTCCTGATGTCCTGGCACGCGGATCGAAGGGCGGAGAGCCACTAGCCGCACAGATGGCTTTTGTAGCCTGTCCCGTCTTTAAAAGCATACGGCTGTCTTGCCCACCTGTCAGCGTTTCTCCAGTTTCTTAGCTGAACACGGATTCCTATCTCGCGATTGTCTATCCAGGGATCCCGAGACCATCCTCAAGTTCTCGACGGACGCCGTGAACCACGTGGCTGCCGCCTACTGCCCCATCGTTTCCAAGCATATGAACGACACGTTCACGCCCGAGGAGAAGCAATGGCAGCAGGTGCGGGCATCTGGCGTGGGGAGGTGCGGGCATCGTACTGCAGACATGCGTCGATGGACTCGATGGACTAACCGATGTGGGATTGAGCAGAAACCGAAAACCGCGCCAGGGTGCGGTCAGTGTGCGTCTGCCTGCGCGGCCGGTCTTTTGTTCGGCCGAGCCCAATGTTGGTGCAAGAAGAAAAAGCTGAAGCCTATTCATGTGCAGATCCCGTTGAACACGGCAACCTAGGGAGTCTCGCCTCGCCAGTTCGGCTCGCGTTGACTAGTCCTATGTGCAATTTTCCTGGGGCGCGTGTTCGCAGGTGCGCCGCGGGCGGTACGTCGAGTTCAACCTTGTGTACGACCGCGGGACGACGTTCGGCCTGAAGACCGGCGGCCGGATCGAGTCGATCCTGATGAGCATGCCCCTGACCGCCTCGTGGTTGTACGACTACCAGCCTGCTGCGGGCAGCCGCGAGGCTGACCTCCTAGACGCGTGCCGCAACCCTCGCAACTGGCTGTAGGCGGATCGAGGGCTAATGCGTTGGGAGAACGGGGTAGAAAAAACAACGTTAGTAAGACGGGGGATTGTTGAGCGGGCGGCCGGGCGCACCACAATGCGCGTGCCTGCTTCGTCCAGGCAGCAGAAGGCTTCTCCATGCAGGCTGTGAGAGGTTGACGCAAATATACTAAGGGGTGGAGTAGGGCAGCGTCCTCCTTGCAGCGCGATGTTGCTGCTGCCCTACGCCCCGGAGCTGACTGGTTTTTGCGCGAATTCTTTGTTTGGCGTGACATGTAGGACGAGGTTTCCTCGCTTGACAGTGGTATTAAGACTAAGCACTTTGACCGATCGAGCACTCGGCATCAGAATGCCGATAATAGGATGCTGGGACTGGACATAACAGGAAAAAAGCTTTTCACAGGGAATGACAACAACCAGCAAGGAAAATGTTGTCGTGTGACAGGTGCCCTCCTGAGCCCAGTTGTGGCACGCCGTTACTTTAGCCAGTTCTGGTTTATCATCGCGTAAATTATGGCTTGGTGCCAAACGCGCAATCTTGTAACGCAATAAACATCCAAGACGACGAGAAAGGCTAGTACCTACACCAATGTCCCATGAATTCATTAATTATTCATAGTCAATGCCAAGCTTCGGCAATGCCCGTAGGGCCGGGAGCGCGTGAGCCTGACGCGCGGCACTGCGCGGCAACGTGGCGCCAAACATACAACGGCACCACGGATGTGTGCACGGAAGTGTATGCAACATGATCTACAATTATAATATGCATAGCCATAATAGCATGAGGAACGCATGAGGAAAGGTGTTTGCTGTTTGAAGTTTGGTGCAGTGCAATTGTACAATCGGCATCTGCGCATGACCGCGTCGGAAGCCAGCGCAGCCTGACTTTGATAACACGAATTTCCAAATGTCATGTATGTGCTGATACATATAGTATACGTTAATATTAAACTTCTCACTCCTTTCAGGACTTTACTGTGGTTTAATTGAAACCTCTGACTACCTTCGTCTGGTCCTCGCCACACAAATGCTCTCCGCCGCGCTCAGAGGCACTCCTGCCACCTTCACTGGCCAGTCATGCAACTTACAACCAAGGTTGCCGCCGGTGCTGCAGCAGTCGCAGCCGGCGCCACGGCCTTTGGCATCCAGTTATTCGTCCCTTACGGATGAGCCGCTGTTTGAGAGCCCTCGGGCCCAGGCTGTTGATATCCCGATGCCATCACGCCTTAGTGCTCATGTGGATGCGGATGTGGATGTTGCCAGCTCTGGGGACGAACTGGATGGGGACGTTTTTGGGGCAGAGGATTTGGAATACGGGCCTTCGGCCAGCTCGAGCCAAACGCAGCACCCTCATCATTTGTGTATGAGCACACCGAATGCTGCTGGTCCTATGGCAAGTTCTGTTGTGACGTCCACGCCGGCAATCCTACTCAGTGCTGGCCCCTCTGGCGAGTAAGTGAGGAAAGGCCTCTGTTTGGAATGTGGAATGACAGTCTACATCATAGCGAGGACCCGGGGCTTTGCTTGGTACAAACTGTGATTTGGCTCGGATGAGCAATGCGGTTAGTTTGCAAGTGGTAATATACAACACACTTTCTGCCTGATTGCTTTTATGCTCGTTGAGGCTGAACAAGCATTACGGTCTCCCGCAGGTTCACGATTGGGCGCGCAGCCATGGGCGCCAAGGGGAGCTTGGGCGATCTTCAGGCTGAGCTAGAACACCTATCTTCGTGTGGTGGAGGCCGTGGTTCCAGACCGATAGGCATTCCTCGGGCTGGCGCTTTTACGGCGTCGACGTATCACCCCGCGGCTGGCGCGTTTATGCAGGGCTTCGTGCCGCCGCACGAGCTGGCGGCTGCATCCATGCAGGAGTCCGATCCCATGGTGGGTCATGCGGGCGGGCTCGATCTACAAACTGGGTGGGTCTGGTCATCAAGGGGGCGTACCCACACCCGGAGTTTTTATGGTGGATATTTGCACGCCCTCTTGCGCTGTTGATTTTGCACATCCTCTGCGGCAGCACGCAAGCGCCCTGATGATTTGTCGCCTTTGCTGCATCGTCGCGCGCGGTCGAGATAGCTCTTAGCTGAACATGTATCCACAACCCTGCCGGTGAACATGAACCACTGCAGGTTGCGCACAGTCATCGCCACAAGAGTATCGCTGATCGGCTGCGGACAGCCGTGTTTGAGCAGACCGGGCATATGAGCATGACAACAGCTGCGGCCTTCTTGCAGACGGCGCCGTTTCAGCCCAAGCGCCAGTAGGAAGCGGGAACTGAGCAGCTGCGTTCTGACCTAGAATGGTGGAGCAAAGAGGGGCGCCAACAGCAAGTGGCCGTACATCCCAGCATGCCGGGAGGGTAGGACCGCTGGGCAGCAAGGGGGCAGGACGCCCAACGAAGCTCGCAGCGCAGCACCTGGTGCCCTGCGGAAATAAAGCGATGGTGCAATCATTTTCGCTGACCTGGCTCGTGGCTGCTAGATTCCTGGCTGCGAACCTCTGATTTGCCTAATGGATTTTTGCGTCGTTCCCTCGGACTATTGGCATGGGATTGTCGTACCTGTCTCAGGGATTACGTCGCTGTCATGTGGCGGGAACTGTACTACCAAGCGATGAGCGGCTGTGCGCTTGCGTCCCGTAACCGGGCCTTCCTTGTACCTTGCACTGGCAACCGTTGGCGGCTGTATGGTAAGAGGTTCAGCTGGTTGCTTTTTTGTATAATAGATGATAAAACGGTCGCCTTCAGGCCAAGCGTCTTGTACTGGAGTTTGTAATATGAGGGTGAGGGGCGATGGCTGGTCGTCTGACGGGGGAACAGACAAGCGACTTATCAGGTATATGTCACGGGCGATGAGCGCGACGAGGAACGTGTGCCGAGAGCGAGGATATGGGGTGCGGTGGTTCCCGACACTCGCATTGCGCATATGCGCGGCGTGAAAGGCGTCTGCTATTGGCTCCCTGGGTCGTTTGAGGGAGGGCGTCCTGTAGCCAGCGGTTTGACCTTTTGTCCCAACTGCGCGCATGTTCGCTAAGCGCCTAGTTATCTTCCGCCTCATTAGCAACATTTATGTATGACCGATTCTCCACAATTATGTCAAGTCTAAAGCTGTGACTTGATCGACCTATTGCGTCCCGGCAGCTGCTGGTGGCTCTCTGGCTAGCCGCTGGCCTGGCCGCTGGGGTTGCCGAATGTCGGTGCCTTGTTACGAGCCGTAGCCTTACATGTTCAAAAAAAGGAAAAAATGGTTGCTGTAGTCCTACGTGTGCATTCTTAACCGCCTGTTGCCTGGGAGGGCATTGCTCTGCGGGCGAGGCTGCTGTGCTCGGGTGCCCGCAGCCCCGACCAGGTTCCGTTGTAGTTTTAAGTGATTGATGACCCTCTGGAAAGCTCCGCGGCAGGTGCACCGCTGCGGGGCATCCACGCACGTGTCGGGCGTGGACTTGCTTCCCTTTCCCATGTGGCGGATTGTCGTTTTGGCTGTGGTGGTGGGTGTCATGTCCTGGCAGCGACGCAAGCTTGCTCTCGCGTTCTGCTTGGGTTAGGAGCCGCAGCGGGCGGCGCGTTTCCTATGTGTTGAAACGACGACGCTTCTGACTGGTGAGTGGCTGCTTGCTCTCTTCTGTTGGATGAGTTGGTCGACGGAGTTCCTGAGTGGGTACAAACTGTGTTGTGCGACGTGCTGTCAGATGCCACTGAACTGATAATAGACGGTATCCTGTGGTGGTCGCGGTCGCGACCGGTGGGTTGATGTATGGTCTTCACCGTTTTGGTGGTCAATTTTTACACCCGCTTTGGTTGACCCCTGGTCTTGCGGGGCTTGCACCGCGCAAGAGCGGGGCGGAGTGGCACGATATTTGCTTGCCTTAGCTTTGCCACTGGGCCGAGCTCGGCTGGGTTTGAATAGGGTTTTCGATGCATTCGTTATTAGTAAGGGATTGCCGGATGCCGAAGACGTGTCCGAGGTCTTATTTCTGGAGTACAGGGCGGCAACTGTCAATGGTGGCCGTTCGAGGTCGAGCTCGACGTCGTGAGGATCTGGGCCTAGTATGGTGCGAAGGCATCTTCAGGCTATCGCTTCTTTCTTTCGCTCCGCGGTGTCATTCGCGCATCGTGCTGCTGTAACGAACATTCCAATGTTGCCACACCTGCGGCATCGGTGCCTTACGGATGGAGCCGCACCTGCGGTACCGGTGTCTTAACGGATGGAGAAATTCTGGAGTGGTGGAGGCGGACATGGCGTGCGGCCCCTTCCTCCGCATCGTGACATTCGGCATATTGCCATGGTCGTTGTCTGCAGGCTACGCAAACTGATGAGCGCGGAGGGCACCGCTGAGTCCTTGCAGCAATGGCGTACGATGGGCCATCCTGATGGCCGGATTTTCACACCCCGCTGGCGCCTCTGGCGGATAGCAGGCTGTACGGGCGGGTAGGTCACCGGAGATTGCTCCCTGCTACGGTGCAGCCCCCCTGCAGCGCTCCCGATTTCCCTTGTGCCCATTCGCTTGGTAACAAGTTAGATGCTCGACAAGTTGATGCCGAACATGCCCTGCCAGGCAATGCCACGTAATCTCGCAGAATAGCGGCCTACCGCACAACCGAAGCGCCCTCGCCCTCCATCGATACGCGTTCAAGGCCCTCCAGCCTCCAGCGCCGCGCCACACCGCGAGCAAAACTCCAAATCCAAAATCACAAATTACGATTCACTTAAACCACCGTACATCAGACCTCACACAAACCGCGAAAGCAGGTGTTCGTAGTAACACCCTTTGGTTGGCTCTCAATTTAGGACAAAACAGCGCCTCCAACCGCACGTCTCAGGCGCACACCGCAAACGACACACGGACAGGTCGTACCGGGGCGGAATGAATGGTGGGTGCAACAGCGGCAGCACCGTGGCCCAGCTTATTGCTGTCGACGCAGCGGACGCAAGGCGGAAGCTCAACTCCCCCCGATGCACCCTCTATTACTTCGATTCCACGCCAGCGCTCTTAGGCGAGTTAGGACAATCGTGCCGTCACGCACCCCTCCTGCGCCAGGAGGTCGCGGATCACGAGCCGCCAACACATGCAGCCACAAGCAGTACGTAAGGTTAGGTCCGGACCCATTACTGATGCCAGCTGCTTCCCCCCTTTGTAACCGGGTCTTCTCGGCACACACACACCCCTCGCCAAAAGAAGCCGCTCCTCCTGGACGCGATCCAGCCGCGGACCTCGGCACCACAGGCCGACACCCCGGGTGATCGCCGCGCCGCCGGGCGGACCATCGTCATTGAAGCGTCATGGAATACAATAGCCAACAGCCGCCAGGAGCCCCATACCTGCGGCAGCGGCAGCGGCGCGGGCGCCACGCAGCTGCCCCCGGCAATGCTTCGTGGATGCCCCTGTGTCGCACGATGCAGCCTCCATGACGCCCGCGCGTCCGCGGCATGGGCCTGCCGCTGAAGGACAACGGACCTGGGCCCTCGCGGGCCGGATCCCCCTAATGCTAATTAACGCTGCCTCAACTGGAATGGATTGCCGTACGCAGGTGAGATAATTATACGCGGGGGGGCAGCCATGAGCGCCCAGACGGGATCGCCGAAACACCGCGCCGAGCCACCGCGCAGATGTAGTAGCACATGCCTCGGGCGCGCGCCTGAAGGCCCCGGCCGTACTGCCCCCCGCATTATTGCATACGAAGAGGCGCGCAGGGACATGCGACTCCGGAAATGCCATGCAGACACTGCTCCGCGCGCTAATGAATGGGACAGCATGGCTCACACACATACGGCGGCTGGAGAAACGCAGCGCAAGCCAGCGCCGCGACCCCTGGGTCCCTATCGCCGGGCTGGTGGGGGTGGCGTGGCGCCGGGTCGGTACGGGTGCAAAACGCTAATGAAGCAGCGGCCCATGATGTTTGGCCAAAATCCTGAGCGCCGCAAGCAAGCATGGCAGTACCCAGGATGCAACAGTGACACCGAATAAGGCCCCCAGGATGCGGACAGTACCATGTGCACACCGTACTACAACATGTGCGCGCCGTACTAGCATGTATGAAAAGATCGAGGGGACATACACCGTGTTAGCACAAGACAGCGTCCATCTACTACTCAACCGGCGATAGGCGCTGAAAGCGCAGCAGCAGCCTGGCTCTGCCGGCTCTACGCACACACACCCGGCACTCCGCCGTCCTGCCACATCTTCAGTGACAGGTTGTGGAGGTAGGCTAGCCCGCCGCCGTCGCCAGCGGCGGCCACCTGCCCGTCTACCCGACGGGAGGGGCTACATCGGGAGCTGCGCTCCAGCTCGCGGATCGCTTGGGCCTCCCTCGACCAGGCTAGCGTCGCCCTCGTGCACTATCACACGTGACTCCCGCTCTTGCGAGCCTAAGAAACGTGACGGGGTTTCGGAGGGGTGCGGGGTGGGGGCGCGGGGCGGGGCAGGGCTCAGGGACGACGTCAACGGGCTGAGGCGGCTGCGGTTGTGGAAAATGGGCGGAAGGAGGCGATGTCGTGCGTGGGCATGGGAGCCGTTGCGTGCGCCCCGCCGTCCCCTCAGTCGCTGCTCTGCGTGACCTGCCATGCAGTGGGCGCGGACATCGTGGCTGAAGGTTGCAGGAGCCGAGGCGTTCGGGGGTGACCAAGGGGTGCACCCGGTCCGTCGCGATTCCGGGCGACAGCAGCAGCAGCTCGGACAAATCCCGCTTCGGAACCATTTTTTCGGACAGATCCCGCTCCAGACCCATCTTTCGGGCAGATCCCGCTCGAGAACCATTTTCGGACAGACCCCGCTCCAGAACCATTTTTCGGACAGATCCCCCTCTAGAACCACTTCACTCCCACCGTTGCTAATATGCCCTGCTCCGTTCCCAACCCCCCTGCCCGCACCCACGGGCGAACCCCACTCGCAGCCCTTACATCTGCTCGTGGCCTTCCTGGCTGGAACATCTGGGACGTCTATCGCAGCTATGAAGGCGCCAACCGCCAGCGGGTTGGTGGTTAGCATCGCGGGGCCGCTGCTGGGTCCGCTGCTGGAAGCGTTGCCGCGAGGCACGGCGGGGGGGAGGTTGACAGGAAACCCGGTTACACAATATAGGAAGCGGGATGGGGTGGGTTGAGGTGAGGAAACCCGTGACACGACACCTAAACACATGAACAGGAAGACATGATTAGGAAGACTGACTAGGAAACGTGTGTTACACTCGTTCGGGATCGCATGCTGGAGAGAACCTGGTTTGCCTACCCAAAGCCGCACGTCGAGTTCCGCCCCCGGCTGCTGCTGGACGGCTGGAGCGGCGGGAGGAACACGGGCGGGGCGCCGCTGGCCTGCCAGAACACAGGACCGGAGCACGCACGTCCCGCCGTCACGGCAAGGGGAGCACCCCTAAAACCCTAAAACCCTAAAAACCCTAAAAACCCTAACATCCCGACACCCGATCGCTGCCACCGCGCCGGCCCAGCCCGCGGCGCCTACCTTATCGTGGACGAGTGCGCAAGCCGCACAATTGGCGACGGCCGGCTGAGGGTGGCCGCTACTAGGCCCCCGCTCAGTGGGCCTGCGGGGAGCTTCTGCGCCGCGTGCTCCGCCTCCCTGCAGGCGCCACAGCAGGAGGCCGCGGGTGAGGATCGGGGAGAGGAGATGTGCGGGGCCATGACGATGGGGGGGGGGGCCAAAGGAACGTGAGTTGCAGCGCAAACCGCATGGCAGCTCCCCGCCGTTGCTGCCGCGCTGATTGCTGCAGCATGCAGCCGTTCCTGCGGACTGATTGCTGCCGCGCTGATTGCCGCCACGCTGCTACGCGGGGCCGCCGCAAAACAAATGGCTGCGGTGCCGGTGCCGGTGCCACCATCATCATGCCGAACAGCCGCGAGCAGCCCATCTGTGCGGCTGCGGCTGGTGAGGGCGGCTGGGAGCGGCGAGATGCGGAAACGGACTCCATGGGAGCCGCCCACCTAAGCGAGTGTGCGAGACGGGCTGGCCTCAAGGCGCGCGGGCTAGTCGACGCAGACGCCGTCACGTACGTGTTCTCGGGGATCTTGGCTGCGGCTGCGGGCGCGGTGAGGTGTGTGATATCCACCGCCTCCTTGCGCGGACACGGCCCCTCGTCCCACACGTTGGTGCCAGTCACCCAGAACGTCGACATGACGCCCTGCGTGTGTGTGTGCGTGTGTATGGGGGGCGGGCGGGAGGGGGTTTCGAGGAAGACCCGTGGATGCGAGGAAAAACCGTTTAGCACAGACCCCGCGGGGAGGGGGTGGGGCGGGGGCGGGGGAGAGCGGGGTATGGGAGGTTGCGACCGCGGCGACGGCGCCCCTGCGGCTGCGACAGCGGCAGCTAGTGACGGGGGCGTGAGGCCGCCGGGTGGGCGGGCCTCCGCCCCCCGGCGGCATCAGCGCACATGAACACGCCATGGCAAGGAAAACACGGGTGGGGCTTTGACAAGAGAATCCGCGAATCCACGGCCGACAAACCGCGGGGGGGTTCGAGGGAAACCCGTGGATGCCCGAAAAACCGTTTGAAACAGAAGTTTTTAGATGGGGGGTAGGCTTTTTGGACTAGGGCGCACAACGCAGCTCGAGGGAGCGCGAGACAACCCGTCTCCGATCCGAGAGATCGTAGCGGGCCGGCCAAGAGGCACAGGAGGGCGCAGGGGGCAGGACGCGGCGCAGGGGGCAGGACGCGGCGCAGCCCTCACCTTGCCCTTGATGGGGATCTCTGTCGCCGGGTGGAACGTGAGGGTGGGTGCCGGCAGGTGAGGGGGAGGAGGGGGAGGGGAAGGCGGCGGCGGGGGGCGGAGCGGGTGTGGTCCGGAAGCCAGGGGGCTAGAGCTTCACGTTGCGGGGGCGGACAGCTCGCCCGCTGGGGTACTGCATGAAGGCTGGCTGAAGGCGAAAGAGGGCGCAGACACAGACCCAGCGATTTCCCCTCCCCCCCGCAAGTTTCCGTCCCCGCCTGGAACGGCGTGCGCCGTGCCAATTTCCGTCTCCTCTCTCCACCCGCCTCCGCACCCAAGCCCCGCAACCTCGCTCCCGCTCCCTCAGGCCACGATCAGGGTCCTTGGCGTGCCGTCCTCTCCTCATCCCGTCCCCCTTCCGCCACGCGGCGTCCTCATTTCCGTTAGCCTAACAGTCGCCGCCGATTCAGGCTTAGCAGCCGAAGGTCGACATACGACCTCCGACTTTAGTTTCCGCAACCAAGCCCTCCAGCATGCATTTCTAAACGGCTGTCCTAAACTTTTTCCCTTTCGTACACGGGTTTCTTTGCAACCTCCCTCTTCTGCTGAGCTGCTGCCCAGCCGCTGAGCACATCAAGCGACTGCCCCTCCCGGCCCTACTGCAAGCCCACCAGAACACCCCACCCCCCACGTCCCCTCAACTTCCCTCCCGCACCCCGACCCCTCAACTTCCCTCCCGCACCCCGACCCCTCAACTTCCCTCCCGCACCCCGACCCCTCAACTTCCCTCCCGCACCCCGACCCCTCAACTTCCCTCCCGCACCCCGACTCCTCAACTTCCCTCCCGCACCCCGACCCCTCAACTTCCCTCCCGCACCCCGACCCCTCAACTTCCCTCCCGCACCCCGACCCCTCACCTCCACGCGGCTCGATGATAAAGCCGCCCGCCTGGTTGAGCAGCTCCAGGGTGGCCCCCGATATGTGGATGCGCATGGGGCTGCCGTTGGACTCCATGCGGCTGGCGGTGTTGACGGTGTCTGCGGGGCCGTGAGGAGAGCGGGGGAGGGCCCGGGAGCAGGGTGGGTCGGTGGCTGGGTGGAGGACTGGTGTGCAGTGGGAGCCCAACGAGGGCACTGGGGGCGGGGTCGGGGCCTGCAAGGATACCCTGTGTACGAAAGGAAACCCGTCTAGGACAGACGTTTCGAGGGGCATGCTGAAGAACTAGGAGACTAAGTTCGGAGGTCGTATGTCGACCTTCGGCGGCTAAGGCGAATACAGGGGCGGCTGCAAAAACGGGGGAGAGGGGCGGCGAAGGAACGCAACCTTGCCGTGTGTGTTGTGTGTTTGGCGGCGATAGACGTGTTCTAGGAGACCTGCATGTGGCGCCACATGGGACACAACGCCACCGCGCGCCCGTCTCACACAGACACGCCAACCAACCAACAGACACGCCAACCAACCGACAGACACGCCAACCAACCGACAGACACGCCAACCAACCAACAGACGCGCCAACCAACCGACGGCGCATGCGCCTCACCTCCGAAGAGCGTGTACTTCGGTGAGGAGCGGGAGGCCGCAGAGGCGAAGAGTAGTGAGCAGCGAGGAGGAGCGAGGAGGAGCAAAAAGAGCGGGGGGGGAGGGTGGAGGGAAGGGTTTCGGCGGAAGGCTCTGCTGCGTCCTGCTCCAGACACGCCAGTGCATGGCATGAGCTCGACCCTCGTGACCCACTAACTTCCCGAGACAGCCCGCCAGCCGCCCTGACTGGGTACCGTCCAGCAACCCAGCGCAAGGCTGCTTGCTGCACAGCAAAGCAAGGGCGCAGCCACCCGCCGGTGCTGGTGCTCCCCCCCCCCGCCGCGCCTCTCCGCTGGACCACCACCTCCGCCGCGCTCGGTTTGTCGGCCTTGGATTCGCGGATTCTCTGGTAACGCCCCCCGCCGGTCCCCCCCTTCCTCTCTTCACCGCCTACCTTGGGTGCCTTGCGGCCCACCACCGCCGCCACCGCCGGCCCCGAGTGTATCCCCACTCGGATCTTGACCAGGTGGCCGCCGGCTAGTACCTTAGTGCTGCAGTCGGACAAGCAGTCGGACAGGCAGTCGGACAAGCAGTCGGACAGGCAGTCGGACAGGCAGTCGGACAGGCAGTCGGACAGGCAGTCGGACAAGCAGTCGGACAGGCAGCCGGACAGGCAGTCGGACAGGCAGTCGGACAAGCAGTCGGACAGGCAGTCGGACAAGCAGTCGGACAGGCAGTCGGACAGGCAGTCGGACAGGCAGTCGGACAGGCAGTCGGACAGGCAGTCGGACAGGCAGCCGGACAAGCAGTCGGACAGGCAGTCGGACAAGCAGTCGGACAGGCTGTCGGACAGGCAGTCGGACAGGCAGTCGGACAGGCAGTCGGACGGGCAGTCGGACAGGCAGTCGGACAGGCAGTCGGACAGGCAGTCGGACATCATGGCACGCGGAGGGGCCGGGAAGGGGTGTTGGGCGACCATCGAGGGGAGATGAGGGAGCGGGAGGCAGGGAGGGGGCCCCCGCAGGTCTAGGCGGGGGGTGGCGTGAAAACCGTTGACACGAAAGGGATGGGGGGTTAGGACCGGTGTGCGTCACCCCGCCGCCAGCCCCGGACGCCAGCTGCCGGCAACCCACCGCTAGCAGTGCACCGCTGCCTCCCCGCGGGGCCCCTTCACCCGCACCACCACCATTCGCACCCGCACCACCACCATTCGCACCCGCACCCCCACCACCGCCACCACGGCCACCCCCGCCATTACCCTGAATCTCGTAACGCCCCCGGAGCCCGCCCCTCTGCCCTCCAGCCCTCCCCCCCGCCAGGCCCCCACCTGGTCACCCGGATCATGTCCAGACCCATCTGCGCGACCCGGGCGGCTGCGGCGGCCGCACCCTCGCAGTCCGGAGCACCTCCCACCAGCATGAAGGCATCTGCGGCAGGGGGGGCGTGTTGGCACGTGAGGGGAGAGAAGCAACCGGCAGGGGGGGCGTGTTGGCACGTGAGGGGAGAGAAGCAACCGGCAGGGGGGGCGTGTTGGCACGTGAGGGGAGAGAAGCAACCGGCAGGGGGGGCGTGTTGGCACGTGAGGGGAGAGAAGCAACCGGCAGGGGGGCGGTTGATAGGAAACCCATATCCGGGGGGGGGTGCGCGATGATGCAAGGGGGGGGGCTGCCGTACGGGCGGTGTACGAGGCAGCAGCCGCGACGCGATCGGATGTGCCCTCCCTCGAGCGGCCATGGATGTCCGCCTGTTTGGGCAACCCACCTCCAATGGTGTCCAGTTTGTACAACTTGTGCTTCTCCGCCAAATTATCTGAAGGCACGTGGGAGGGCACGGGTGGTGGTGGTGGTGGTGGTGGTGGTGGTGGTGGTGGCGGTGGTGGTGGTGGTGGTGGTGGTGGTGGTGGTGGCGGTGGTGGTGGTGCGCGGGCACGCAGGCGGGGTTGGCGCGGGTGGCAACACGCGCGGTCAGTTAAGGACGGTCGTGGAATGCGTGGCGGCCCTGCAGCATCGCAATCGCTCCAGGGAGGCGCGACCCGCCGGGACTACTCCGCCGCCCATTCCCCGCCCAAACGCCCCAAACCCCGGCCTCACCGAACGCCTGGTATAGCTCGTCCAACATCTGGACCACCTCGATGGGCGCCATTTGGGCGCTCATGGTCGTGTACGACACAATCTGTACGACAGCGCGATGCGAGAGGGAGGGGGGAAAAGGGGGGAGGAGGGTTTGGTGTCAATGCGCGCGCGACACACGATACCGCCGTCAAGCAGCAGCTCAGCCCCGTGCTTCCCTTGGACCCCACTCCCATCACGATCGGCGTGCGAAGACAGGAGCCGAGCCGCGAGAGCTCGAGGTGCGCGGGAGGGGGACCTTATCCAAGATCGCTCTGTGCTGCTTGACTCCCCCACTACGCCCCGGTCCCCGGTCCCCAGTCCTCGGCCCCCGGTCCCCCCCACGTACATCTGAGAACAGCACTGTCACCACTTCGAAGGACTCGGTGAACACCTTTCCACGGCGCAGCGTGCTGATCACCTGCGGGGGACGGGGGTGGCATGAAACGGGGGGTTAAAAGAACCGGTAACGCGACTGGGGAAATGTAGTGGGTGCATGAAATGGGGGGAGGGTGTGAGAGGAAGACCCGTGGATGCGAGAAAAGAACAAACCGTTAGGAAGGACGTTTTGATAAAACGGGGGGGTTACAAGTTAAAAAACCGGTAACTCAACTGGGGGGGGGGTATGAGAGGCAGCCCGTGGGTCGGGGGACCGAAGGGGGGGCAAGCATGAGCGGCAAGCAAACCGTGGGTCGGCACTGAAAATCCGGGGCCGGGGAGGGTAAAGGGGAAGAGCGACAATCCGTGTAGGAGGTTGGGTTTGGCCGCAACCGAGTAGGGCCCCGATCTTGATTCCAGGCACAGGCAGGGCCACTGAACCGAGCAGGCCCCCCATCGCCCTCGGCTCCCCCTCATCCGCCCCCACTCCCCCCTGCGCTCTTCCCTTCCTCCACCGCCGCACGCAGGGTGGCCAACGGCAGTAACGGTGCGTGAGGGGGGAAGAAGCGAGGGCAGCTTGGGAGCACAAGCACCCCCGGGGGAGGGCTCCCTTTGCAAGCACACGGACACCCGCCCCCTGCGCCACCCCAACCCACCCTCCAGCATGCACCTCCAAACGTGTGTCACCAACGGATGTTCCCTCGTACACGGCTTTTCCCCCCTCGCAACCCCACCCCACCCTCCCCTCGCCCCCTCCCGCCGCCGCCGCCCGACCCCTGGGTTGCACCTTCTTGGGGATCATGGCGTGCAGCAGCCGCATGTGCTGCTTCCTGTTCACCAGCACCAGGAACAGCATCACCGAGAGAAGTGTGGCCAGCACCACCACCACCGCGACCATGGGCAGCTTCCAGCTGGGCGTCCAGCCGGTCGCCAGTGTGGCGTACAGCCGCAGCTCCGCGCCCTCCATCAACACGACGGTGTGCACGGGCTCCTCCAGCCGCTGCCGGGGAGGGGGCATAAAAAGGCATGAACACCGTTTACGCGACAGGGACAGGGTAGTTGGCGCACGGTCTTCGGACACCGATTTACCGGCGTGAGGGGTTGAGGGGGGCCCGGGGCTTGCGTGAGGAAACCCGTGGATCGGCATGTGGGTGGGGGGTGAGGTGCGCGCGGGATGAAGAGGGCTGAGCGTGAGTGCGGCAGCGACGGGGTCTAGGGTTTAACCCGGGCTAGGGTTTTCGGGGTGCTCCTTGGCCACCTTGGTCGGCGCATGCACCCGCTGCCTCGCAAGCCCACACCCTCGGCGCTGATCCCGGACCAGCGAACCGACGCTAGTCTCCACGAGTTACATCCTCGTCGACCACAATCATGGCCGCGGGGCGGCATGGAAACGCGTGTTGAGCGCGGGGGGGGGCGGGGGGGGCGGGGAGCGAGCGAGGAGGGGCTGGGGGGCCCGGGGGGGGGGGCTGACGAGGTGGTCGGCCTTTCTTAGTTCCGCCGCTGCTGGCTCACCTCGTGGAGGTCGTAGTAGATCAGCGGCCGCGCCGCGCCGGGGCGGCTGGGCTTGGCTCTGTTGTTGGTGGCGTCGAGGGGCACCACCTGCACGGAGTTGCTCCAGGCCACGGCCAGCTCGTGCACCGAGCCGTTGGCCAGGTCGGGACGCGCCTGCAGGCCGCGGGGGCGGGGCGGCAAAGGGATGGATGGATGGATGCGGATGGCACACGGCAGGGCAGCGCCCTCTCATGCGCGGGTTGAAGAGGGGAGAGGCGGAGGCTGCGGGGTGGAGCGCTGGCGCGGCTGTCTGGGATGCAGGGGAGCGCTACGGGCGGCTAGTGCGTGGACGAGGGGACGGGAGGAGGGGGCGGGAGAAGGGGGCGGGAGGGCGGGAGGAGGGGGCGGGAGGGCGGGAGGAGGGGGCGGGAGAAGGGGGCGGGAGGAGGGGGCGGGAGGAGGGGGCGGGAGGGAAGGGGCGGAGGCGCAGGAGCCCGGGAGAGGCAGGAAGGGAAGCAGCGCGGAGGCGTCCGGCACTGAACTTTGGCGCCGTTGGTCGGGCGGGGCGGCGCGGGGGCGTTGCGAGGATGGAACTCGTGGAGACTAGCGTCGGTTCGCTGGTCCGGGAGTAGCACCGCGCGTGTGGGCTTGCGAGGCAGCGAGTGCGTGAACCGACCAAGGCGGCCAAGGAGCACCCCGACCCCGAAACACGAGACGGGGGACGGGGGTAGCGCCCACCTGCAGCAGCTCCTTCTGCAGCACCGGCCGCGCCAGCACGTAGTTGTATCCCTGCGCCTCCAGGTCGTCCAGTCGCGTCACATTCTCGCGCAGGATGTCCCAGCTGATGAGCACCGTTGTGAGGCCCCACCTGCGGACCAGGTCACGACGGGCGGCCGGGGGAGGTCGGCAGCGGAGCGCGCTCGGGTCGTGCTGGAGGTTTATAAGAGAATCCGCGAATCCACGGCCGACAAACCGAGGGTGGCGAAGGTGGGGGGGGGGTGTTGGGGGGCATTGGTGAGGATGCGGGTGTGGAGGTGCCGCAGGTCGGCAGCGGGGGGGCCGAGGGTGTGCGTCGGAGTTTGGGGTGGGTGAGGAAAGCCCGTGGAGGTTTGGGGTGGGTGAGGAAAGCCCGTGGAGGTTTGGGGTGGGTGAGGAAAGCCCGTGGAGGTTTGGGGTGGGTGAGGAAAGCCCGTGGAGGTTTGGGGTGGGTGAGGAAAGCCCGTGGAGGTTTGGGGTGGGTGAGGAAAGCCCGTGGAGGTTTGGGGTGGGTGAGGAAAGCCCGTGGAGGTTTGGGCGGCAGGGGGGTGGCGAGAAGACCAGGTAACACGGCATCAGAAGCGGGGGGCGGGGAGGTGACAAGGCGCGAGGATCTGGGTCGGGGTCGGGGACGGCACTCCAGGGGCGGCTCGTGACGCACCATTTGGTGGACGTGGTCGCGTCGTACATGTACGGCGCGAAAGGCGTGTTGGTCAGGTTGGGGCCGTTCTGGGTGCGGTTGGGCGTCTGCCAGGCTCCCAGCTCGCCGTGCACGTAGGGCGGGATGTCGAAAGTGGCGTCCCGGGAGGAGTTCAGGACGTTGATGGTAAGCATCGCGACCAACCCGATGCCGCCTGCGGTATCTCCACGACCCAGACCAATATTGGATCGGATCCAGACAAATATCGGATCGGATCCAGACCAATAGATGTTGTGTGAGCACATTCGGTTTGGAGGGCAAGGGCGGTGGGTGGGAGGGTCCAGGTGTGAGGGACGGTCGACAACACTATTGGGCGCTGTAGGCCCTTGCACGCCCTTGCAAGCACGTCGCCAGTAGTTCGGTATCGGTATGTCTGCGTGCGCCTGTTTGCATCGCCCAATGCTCGGGAGTGTGGAGGTCTTTACGGTCTTGCAAAAGCACGGCGGTCAGCCCACAACAAGTGCATGCGTGCAAACATGGAAAACACAGGGCCAGCACCGCCTACTGGGGCCGGCGCGCGTGCCCTGTCCGCCCAGCATACCCGCTGCGACCTTTCACTGAGCTGGGCCGGCAAGGAGGCTGCAAGCAGGAGCAACCGCAGCGCCCCGATCACTCCATACATCCGCCCCGTGCCTCTCGCCCTGTGGGTCCAGTCGACGCGCGCCACAGCCATTCGCATGCAGCCCCTCCATGCATCTTCACCTCCCAAATGCTGTCTACTCGTCGCCCGCAGGCGGGTCCATCCGACGGACCTTCTGGCCTGGCGGGCGCGCCTGCTGTGCAGCCCAACCCACATCCCATCCACCCCAGCAGCAGGCTCCCGCCATGCCCAGTCATCCCCAACCCGGCCCCAACCCGGCCCCAGCCACAGGTGGACCCGAGCCTCACGCCTCACCCTGCGTCAGGTTGTACGGCCCGATGATCGTCAGGTTCCGGGTGTGCAGCGCCTGCGTCACCTTGTCCTGGTTGAACCTGCGCGCCGCAGCAGCGCAGTGCAGCGCAGTGCAGCGAAGCGGAGCAACGTTTCGGTCAACGTTTCGGTCAACGAAGAGTGCGCGCTTGCCGCAGTTCCCGTGACTGCGGCCCCGTTGAGGGGCACAATGCAAGCAGCCGACACTGGTGCGAGCCCAGAAGCCGACACTGGTGCGAGCCCAGAAGCCGTGCGTGAAGGATCCGGTGGGGTCGTCGCGGCGTGTGTCGGCTGGGCATGCCGGACCAGCACCGCGGCAGCGCCCACGGCCGCGCCGCGCCGGACGCAGCGGCGGCCTCCACGACTGCCACAGCGCCTCGCTTGCCCAACAGCGCAACCACGAATTCGTCAGTCACGATGACATCTACAAGACGCCGCGGGCCTCAATGTGCCCTCCGCACATGGAACATCGCCGCCAGACAGACAGCCCTTCCCACTCCCCAACCCAGCTCAAACAGCTCGCAACACTCGCAACACTCGCAGCACTCGACCACCACCACCACCACCACCCGGTCCGCCCCTTCCACCGACTTGCCTATCCTGCAGCCAATCCTTGCCGATGGCCCTCCAGTTGGGGTCCTGGGTCGGGCTGTCGCCGGCCAGCGGCACCATTGTGCGAATGACGCTGCGGGGCCAGAGTGAGGGGAGGGGCGCCAGGTTCGTGACTGCAGCGCTAGGCTGATAACTGCAGCGGCCAAATGTTGGAAAGGCTGGCACCGAAAACAGCACGACGACAAGCACGGCGTGCCCGGGTGCTCGCCGCAGGGAACAGGGGACGCGAGCTGTCGCGGAGTCCTCGCATGCGCCGATGTCTGGCGGCGACCAGACCGGGCACGGCGGACCTGGCCGCCAGCGCTGCAACCATGCCAGCGCGGCTCTTCGCCCTGGATGCGCCCCCCGTGCTGAGCGGGCCCCGTCAAAGCGTGGCGCCGCCTAAGCCTTATGGTCGCGACCTGACGGTCGCCAAGCGCATGGCACTTCCCAGACTGGCACCCGAAACAAACCGACCTTTATCGGTCCTTGATGAAATTACCCACCAGCCGGAGTAAAGCCCAGTCCCACTTAGCCGCCCCTGCCTTCGCCTCCCCTCCCGTGGCCCCACGCTAGAGTTCTCCCTTCGGCTCTCTCTACCCTCTCCTCTCCCATGCTATGACCGCCACGCCGGCCCCAGCCACATCACACCACCACCACCACCACGACGATTGCGCGCCCCGCACTGCGGCACCGGCCGGCGCAACCCAGTGACAGGCTGACCCGTTGGGGATGAGCGACAGAGTGAGGACGCTGCCTGCGTTCGACAGCCGGATCATCTCCAGAGCCATGGGCGCGAAGCTGTTGTTGACTGCGGGCCACGAGGGGTCGCGCCGCACGTAAACGCTACACACATAGGCCGGCAGGAAGGCCTTGGCCAGCTCCGTCTCCAGGTACAAGCCCTTGTCTCGGACGATCTGGGGCAGACCGCGAGGGCAGGGGGGGTAGCGTAAAGACGCGGTTACACGACAAGGGCAGTGTAGCTGGCGGGGGGGGGGGAGGAGGAGGAAAGGGGGCCGTTACCGATAGGTATTGCAGACGACGAGTGTGGGGCGGAATGCGGGAAAGGGGGCATTGCGCGTTGGAGGCTGTAGGGCGCTCAGGCGCGCGGGGTGGATGGGTCGGTGGATAGTGGAAGAAGCTGGCAATCCATCGGCGCAAGCGGCCAGCGTCGGTAACGACACACCGGTTCGCTTTGGGGACTTGAGCCTAGTTGCACCAGCCACCGGGAACGTCGCGGAGCGGTGCCAAGAGCAATTAGGTATGGGGCTGAGTCGGGTGCTTGTTCGAGCAAAAAGCAGCCGCTAAACAAAGGCTTCATCGGGGAGGTCTTTATAAAGGGGGAACTTCAAATGGGGGTGGCTCACGATCCCGCGGTACTGTGGACTAGGGACTTCGGCGATATAAAATAAATTCGCGAACCCACGGCCGACAAACCAGGCCGATGACGATGGGGTTCCCAGAAGAGATGGTTGGCGAGTAGACGCAGGTGCTGTGGAATCGTAGGGACTTTGGGGGCTGTGTGTGGAAACGGAGGCGGCACAGCAGGGCTCCGGAGGGAATGCGCATGGTGGGGCCACAATTGCAGACCTAGCATCAGGTGGCGACGGGTGGGAAAGGAAGCTACACAAGAGCGCAGAGGAATCCTTCGAGGGCACAGGGGACAAAAGTGTAGGGCTAGTAGGGGAAGAAACCCGCTGTAGGGTAGGGACAAAGCCGCCCGGTAAAGCGGAGGAAAACCTCTTTCCATGCAAAACCCATGCACGGACGCGAAGCATGCAGGCCATTCGCGGGGACACGCGGCAGAGGTGGGGCGGCCCGTGGGCGCGGGGAGTATCCTGGGGCCGGCGGCGGATCGGTGTTCCCGCGCCTGCGCATTCCTGGCACTGCCCTGTTGCCCGTGTGCTGGTCGGTGTGCTCAAAGCTAGTCCCTGTCCCCGGGCTGGCCGATCGGGAGGTCGCGATGGCACTGCGGGCTGCCCTGCGCGGTCGGACAGGGGGCTGCCCTCGCTGGTGGTCGGCCGCTGGTCCGTGTGGGGCTGTGGCTCGTGCAAATACCTCCTGGCTGCAAGCAGTGTGTTTGGGATGGCCGGCTTTTCGGGCGGGGCTGGCTGACCCCGCAGTTTTTCCGGAGATGGGCCTTGGGGTGCCTTAGGGCCTCTCTTGGGCGCGGCGGGGTTTCCTGTTGTTCCCTGTGCCTTTTGAGGCGTCTGCTGGCTGCTATCACTGGCCTGTCATACGATGCGGTCTGGATATGGTCCCCCCCTTGTCCTAGGCTTGCCCGGCGTCTCTGTGCTTTTCAAGGCTTTTCTGTGCCCTTGGGGGCGTCTGCTGGGTTCAGCCCCGGCTGCCATATGGTAAGGCCACGGATATGGGCCCCTCTTCTAGTCCTAGGTTTGCCCGGGCTTGAGGACACGACAACATTCTATCATTATAGGGAGTGGGTCCCTGGGCGAGAGGGAAGGGAAGCCGCGACCCGGGATTCGCCGGGTTGCGACTGTTAAGGAGAATGTTAGGGAAACATGTCACCGACATCGGAGCCTTCCAGCGGTCCAGCCCACATCCATCTGGCCAACCTCTCCTCATTTACACAATGCGGCGTACTAGGAGCCACGCAGTTGCACGCGCTTTTTGCTCACCTGCTGCGCTGCTTCGCGCCGGTGTTCCGTCTCCTGCGTGGCGCTCGCGAAGACCGCCCATAATCCACCACCAAGCAGCAGAATGAGCAAGCAAATCGGAATCAAGGCAACCAAAGGGTCCCGACGGATTGTGGTAACAACAGTCTGCGATGGGCACACGCAACGGGCGAATGGTTGGCAAGGCCTGGTGCATCATAAAAAGGAACCCTTTGGGATCCCAAATGGGAAAAAGAAAGTGCCAAACAAGCCCCAGGCGTAAGGTATTATCGCGAGCAGATCACCAATGCAGGGGTAAAACAACATTTAAAGGCGTCAAGCCTCATCATATTTCCATTCCTGTTCATACCTTGAAATCCTGGCACACCGCCTCCCATGCCCGCTGCCATGGCGAAACTTGCTGTTCCTCGACGTGAACGCCCTTCGTGAGATCCCAGATACTCTTGTCGACCTCAAGCTGGCCTTTGCTGCCGACCCGAAGTCCACCGACGCCGTTGAGAACACCTGTGTCCTGTTTGTTTTTCCTCTCTCGAAAGCTGCCGAGCGCCGAATTAATACGTTGAGCCAGAGTGCTTTGCGTAAACGAGTGAAAGACATTTGGCTGCTGCTCCTGCACAATGTTGAAGGTCCTCGTCGCTGGCCCAGAGGTCACACTGTTCTCCCGCGTTGGTCCGTCGCTTTCACTCATTGCGAGTATACCTTAGTTTGAGTACTAACTAACGGGGACCACGATAACATCCTAATTATTAGGAATGAGTTGACGAGGGCGAGGCGCGCGCTGGCGTCCTCGTCCTGGTATCGCATCCATGATGTACTGAGGGCATTTCGTACAATGCCGCAATTCCGCCCCCGTCATGTTCCTTTTTGGCAATGCGATAATAATATTTCTTTGTAAAATACAGCGTGTCCTTGGTGTAAATAAGTGGAAGTGCCTGGGGAGTACGGACTGTCGCAGTTTTCTGAATTTCTGTCAATGCTCATTTCTTGGGTATTAAGTTGATATTTCTTGCTATGTATGTCCCTTGACGGAAGTCCGTAGGCTGAAACGCATTTTATTGGCCGTACAGCCAGCAGTACGACATGTCATGTAATCTAACCTACCCTTGCTGCATTAACAACCCTTGGTCTTATGGTTGGCGCGCCTCTTGACCGATTGTTTCTCGGGGATATGGACAAGACTAGGGAGGGCTCTACGCCTTCACATTTAATCTTTCAGCCGTGAGGTAAGGGATCCCCCCCGCCGGCAGGGATCCCGGATAGCGCAATAAAGCGCTGGAGTAATGAAATGATGTTACAGTATCCTAAAGCCCGGGCTAGCCCGGGGTAAGAAGAGGGGGCCATGTCCGTGGCCAAACCCAGCAGACGCCCCGCCGAAGGGCACAGCGAACGGCACAGGGACGTCACCCTACCCAAACAGCAGGCGACAGCGACAGCACACCGAATCCACTGCCGCAAGGCACCACCAAACGAACAGCACACCCAGCACGAAATAGCGGGGAAGGGTGACATCAAGGCGCAAGGACCTGGAGACGAAACGTGGACTTCCCGCCCGCTTGTCGATGCGGAATATGTGCTTGCATCGTCGGGTTGTAGTTGTGTGTTTAAAGACTCGCTTCCGTAATGAGAGGCATGTACATAACAACTGCGTGCGAAGCTGTATCCCCCAAATCCCTTCAGATCGCACACCGGTGCAATAACTCAAGATCAATCAATGCGTGTGTTATGGCGTGTGTTATGGCCCAGGCATAATGCACAGTATTGCAAATCCAAATACCCCCTGGGAACGTGCTGCTGCAGGGCCCGGCGCGCCCCGGCCGGTCCCTGTAATTTACCCTCGAGCGCTCACATTAATGATGCTTGGTGAACTCGCGGCAGGACTGGATGACCACTGTCGTCGCTGCTGACAGGATTTAGAAACCTGTGAAGTCAACGCCGACGCAGGCCGACGCAGATAGCTGATGAGGACCTGTCAGCCTGTGCCCCCATACACGCAGCGCCGCATTGATACATCGTGCCATGTTGGCAATGAGCTGAGGGTCGCCAAGCGTCTTGAACTGACACTGCGGGGGGTCGGCCTTGACATCGCGCTACACGGTACGACGTATACATGCATGCTTCCGGACACACGTGTGCAAGGTTGCACATCGTGCACGTTGGCCAGACGGTTGGATCAGTCCCCACTCCTGCTGCCTAACCTTGTGTATACCCCCTGAAGCTCTACTCGCATTGGAGCGAAAGGCTTGTGAAGCGCTGTATGCAGGTGGAACGGCGCACGCAGGTCGAAGAACCCTGAAGAACAAGGGCAGCAGGAGGGTCTGTCACAAGAATTACACCGCGGCCCTCGATGGTAGGCACGGTGGTTGGCACCTCTGTGTGGGTTGTGGCTGATGTGGGTTCGTCTCGCTGCCATTTCGTGCAGCAGGCAGCAGGTGCAGGGCAGGTTGAGGCGGCCCCCCCTCTTGTCCTGGGTTCGCCCGGCCTAAAGAACAAGTCAACAAAAGAGAAACTTCTTCCTACGCAGAAGGTGTGCATCAGCCTAGTTTATGACGATGAGACGGCCATCGTGTATTACGGCAACGTACCGCTACTTTTACCAGTACTTTCGTATGCGGAGAAAAGACGGGTACCGTCTTCTTCGTGAAGCAGATGGTCGTGTAAAATATTTGTGGTGTGAAGGGATGCGTTGTGAGGCCTGAAAGCGAGTGGAGCAGCAACCGTACGGTAGAAGACATGAGAACAGGGAGAGGCAAGTGCTGTAACGGAGAGTTGAGTCCTACAGGTAACGTATAGGTTAACGAAGGGATGAGTGCGATGACAATTTGTTACATGTTGTATTGGGTCACGCCAGTAGGAGGCCTCCCCCATAATGGCGTTTCGTCAAAGGGAGTAATCCCAAAACCAATATTGCAATCGTGATTATTCGCGTAATTACTGTGCTCCGCTCTTCGTAGGTGGCGACCAATGGCCAAGCTCCATATTGCCATGACGTACACTCCCAGGGCACAGACAAGCACCGGCCGTTACCTACAGCCAGCTCCTGCAGCTGCTGCAGCTATTCACTAGGCATAAAGAAAGTCGGCTAACATGTGCCCTATGCCCGTCCCCTTATGATCATGCTCTGTGCTCTACAAGGCACTTGAATGGCACGGGTCCTACATCCACCCCCAAAGGAACATTACGCTCTGCAGGACGCATAGTAAGGCCCACCCAGGCAGCCTGGCACTAGTAGTGTGGGGTGTACTGCTGTCCGTGGTGTGCACCCACAAACATCGAATCACACCAGGAGGTCAGCATCCAGGTCATCAGCATCGGCGCTAAAGTCTTGCATAGTGCGGTCGATGGGAGGAGGCACTGGCGGCCGGATGTCCCTCATGGGCGCCACCCCATCCTCTTGCGGCTGAGAGAAGCCAGGCATCCGCACTGGCTCAAACATGTCTGGTGTGAGGCGGCCCACGATTTTGAGGAGCGAGCGCTCAGTCACCCGTGAGAGCATGACATAGAGGAGGCCAGGTACAAAGGCATCTCGGGCGTGTAGGATTGTTGATGACGCGAGTGTGGCCCCCTGATCAGAGGGGGTCGGGGTGAAACAGGCAGCGGAAGTAAGGTGATTGCGCAGTAGGGGGGCTGCAAAAACAAGATAACAGTTTGGGGAGTTCAGTGTGGCCGAGACCCCGCTGGAGGCGGGGCAATGTTGCAGCAATGTTGCAGCGAGTGTCACACCTGTGCCCGGTGTGCTGTTATGGCCCAGCCCAGTGCCAGAGGAAAGGTGGACTTGTAGTACATGACACCATTCAGCGCTTTCCGGCTCGTCTTCCTGCGGGAGATTGTAATGGCTTTGCCGGTGTCATCGAGGATGAGGCAGACGCTGACCAGCTTGCCGGCCGCATCAAAGTTGAGCTTTGTGACGACCCCTGTAGCTCCATTGGCAGCGCCCCGTGCGAGGTCGCAGTTCTCCGTAAGGATAACCCGCGACTTGACAGCCACCTCAGACAGGGTACGGAAATCTGGGGCACGCAGCCAGGCATCAAGCGTGGTGAGGTCGTGTGGGTCAGTCACATTGTGAACAAGGGGGCAGGCATGGACCTCGTCAACCACAGCCTCGTCCTCGAGACGGTGGAGAATGTTGAGGTTGTGGAGGCGGGCATCCTCGCGTGTGGTGCACAGGACCGTGGTATCCAGCTGCACTGATGTGGCGACGGCAGCCTCGCTGATGTACATGGGGTTCTGGGCAGTAAACGCGCCAAAGGTGTCATCAATTTCGCGCTGTGTTGGCAGCCGGACACGAATGGTGTCCAGGAAGGCGGCAAAGACAGCATCACGGGCATGGCGCACTGATACGGGAAGGTGGATGTGACGCGCTTGGCGCCACAACGGTGAAGAGCTAATACAGCACCGTGTGCACAGTTGAGACCGTGCCTCCTCTGCTGGTAGACGGTTGAGGTGAGTGCAAACTGGGGGCAACTGGGTAGGGATTGGAGGGATGCAAGGGGCGGGACAGTGGGAGGAAGTGCGGTTGGAGGTCTCTAAAGCAGGAAGTAGGGCTACAGCATAAGCAGTGGGCCATCCCAGGGTGTCTTGCAAGTGGGCAGGCCTCTTAGCTGATACCCCGAGTACAGGGACCGAGGGAGATGTGCATCAGTATCTGCTACGGGAGGCAAACAAGCACACACTATGTGGAGCAGCCACTGCCACAGCCTTGGCAGGCATACCTGTGCATGGTCTCCCACCAGGATGACAAGCTTGCAGGCCAGCATGTCTGCGATGCTGGGCAGGCCTGTGCTGTGCCAAATGGCCAAGATGGACCGCATCAGCTGCTCCGCTGTCATCATGGAGAACTCGTCCAGGATGAACACATCGGTGCTCCGCATGGCTTCAGCACGAGCATCTGTCGAACGCATCTCGCGGAAATGGGACGGTGCCCCCCGAGTCCCAACTGGCAGGTTAAAGGCGGCATGGTTGGTTGAAGCGTAGCGACTAAGGCGCACTGCCGCCGCACCAGTGGATGCGGAGAGCTGCACAATTTTGCCACGCTGGCGCAACAGGCGAGTAAGCTTCTTGGTGGTGAACGTCTTGCCACTGCCTGGTCCGCCACTGAGCACAACGAGGCCGTTCAGCTGCGAGAGGATTGCATCTACTGACAGCTGTTGATGTGCCGTCAAGGGAGTATCATCAAGCTCCTCGAACTCCGATGTCAGAGCAGCTGCTTGCCGAGCATCACGAGCCGCTGCACGGAGCCTAGCACGCTCAGCCTGGCGCGCGAGGCGTTCCTGGGGAGTGTTGTCCGTGGCGTCCTCTGCGGGCTCCCCAGCAGCTTCCCCATCAACAGCTGTGTCCCCAGCTACAGCTGCCGTGAGTGCGATGTCAGCATCTTCACCAAACATCTCCAGGGACTCATCCGGAGAGTACTTGGAGAGGACGGCGGCAAGCATGGCGTGCCGTTTCTCAAAGTCATAAAGGTGGTACGCTGAATACCTGTGGTAGCATGCAACAGTTGAGTTCGGCTGAAGGCTTGCTGGAGGAGCACTATTCAAGCTAGAAGGACGGGCATGGTAGTACACTCTATACTGAGGGATGACGGGTTTTGCACGATCATGGTGGTTCTAGAAAGTAAGGCGGTGCATCAAGCGGTCCAGTGCTGGCGAGCCCGCCCTCTTTGTGTGTATGTATGATCTAAAAAATGCCAGGCGCATGTGTCACATCCAGCTGACATAGCCCTGGGGTTGAAAAGGTGATGGGTTCGACGCCAGTTGCACACTTACGCTGAAAGGTGGGTGTCCAGGTCCTCGGTGTTGTTAATGACCTGCCGCAGTTGGCACTCTTCGAAGTAGGTGCCTGACCGATTGGCTTCCGACAGGAGATCAGCCTCATGTCGGAAAGGGACATGCTCCAACAACAGGTTGTAAAAGAAGCCCTCAGGGTTGGCAGAGGGGTCGAACTCAGTGAAGCGCACTAGTGCTGCCTCCTCCAACCGGAAGAGGCGCTGGTTGGTCTGGGTGAGGCCGCAAAAGGTGGCACGTCGCGGGGTGCCATCTCCATCATGTACACGATAGTGAGTAAAGTACTTCTTGAAGGTCACTGCTTCCAGCTGGGTCGGCCGTGTAGAGTACACCTCAATGGGGGCGATGCTAAGCTTGTTGTTGCCATGTAGCTTGCCTGCCTTGCCGGTGCTGAGTACTCGCCGCGTGCGGGATGTGACTGGAGAGCTGTCAATGTACTTGACGGCGGAAGACATCATGACCTGCTTGGGAGCATGGTGTGGAGGCATGTCAGTCCAGAGCTGACTGACATAGGGTGCTAACATTGGAACCGGACAGGCCTTGTACGAGGAGCCTGCCCACATACCATGGCATGGACTGCCATGAATCTGCACGGCCCCCCACATTACACAAAGTCTTGAAGGCACACGTTGAAAGGAAGGTCATGTCTTGTACTGTAGGCTACAAGTTCAGGAGGGCTTACCTACAGCCCCAGGGGCCCAAGCCCATGTCAAGATTAACGGCATATGCAAGAGGGCTTACCGTTGGGATGCCAGCCAGAGTCATGTACGCCAGGGTAGGGCTGATGACGCTGGAACAGTAGAAGGCGGATATCATGGCTGCCAGGTAGTTGGGAGTGCTGCTCCCATCAGGCCCTTTGTCATCAAGGCCCAGGGCAACTCGGGAGGCCTCACTGATGTCGACGGCCCCAATGGGCTCCGTCTGGGCCAGAGTGTGTACAGAGGGAAAAGGGAGCACATGGTGAGAGGCAGTCCATGTTGAGGTGGTAGGGTACATACAGGAGACAAGGCCATACACCCATGAAGTGTCGTACTACAATAGGTTGAAGCCACACGTGAATATTGTGCCTCTGGTTTGGCATTAGTGTTTCCAGGATTCATTGGCAGGTAGAGGTGCGGGCTATTACCTTCATGGCATACTTGAGGATGTAGAAGGACCAGCTGGACGAGTTGATGCGCTGGATGTTAAGGTGAGCTCCCCAGAGGAGTGCCAGAACTGGGTGGTAGGGGACTACATTGCGGTGAGCCCATGTCGGCCGGTAGTACTGGTAACGCATGGTGGTGGCGTCTATTGTAGGCTGGGCATGGGGATGCGGCGCCCAGGGGAATTTATATTTGCAGTGCCCCGATGCGCAGCAACCCGCCTCCCCTGCCGGGGTGCATGTGTGCATCTGTTTCCTCAGGACATGGTGAAGGAGATCTGCTGAGTGCGGGTCATCGGGGACTTCCCAGTAATCCTTTGTTGTGGGGCAGGTTGGTGCAGAGGCGTCCCCAAGATACCTCGCTGGCACACATGCAATCACCTCAGAAGACACTGTGTCCACATCATCGGGATGCACCCAGAGAATAATGTGTGCATGTAAGGCATGTCGGTTCTGGACTTCATATCGCACCACCCAATGCAGCACCCGGCCCAAGACGCCCCCACGGCTCTCAGAACCCCGGTCGGCTTTCAGGACGTCCTTCATAAAGGTCTGGATGCGTGTGTGCGCCAAGTAGGCATTCTCAGCTGGGGCATCCTTCCAGGTGTAACCCTGACAAAAGCTGTATTTGTTGGGAATGGGGGGGAGGGGCGATGTTGAGGGTTACTGATGATGACTGCTACCAGGTGATATTTTCCATGATGGGTGTAACGAGCGGAATGGTGGTTCGTAGGCACTATATAGCCTCACATTGAAGCCGGTGCCTAAGGTGGGTTGCTTCTGCTGTATGGGAGTAGAAATATGCTGTCCTTTGCGATGGGGTTACGGCTGTAGAGTAGTATGAGGCGCAGTCATGCAGAATGGGGTGCAGAGCACAGGGAGGTATTGTGGATGGGGGGTGAAGCTGAACATGTGCTGTAAATGACTATTAGGAAAGATGGGGCGCAAAGTTGCTGGGTGGGTGGCAAGCCATAGGTACGCAAGTGGGTGGGGAGGACCAATCAAAGTGCACATAGGATAGAGGAGTTGGAGCCAACCATGTATAATCCAATACGATGGTGCAGGCATGGCGGTTGCCATATTCAGTTCCCAATCACTTGGCTACTTGCGTTACCCACCCGGCTATACCCATACTCACTCTTGGAGCTTTTCCTCAAGGGACTGCACCTCTGGCCACTTGGTCTCACTGACTTCATCAGTGGTGAGCGTCAGGAAGAATGATGGCATGCCCCATTTGTCCACAAGGCACAGCAAGTCCTGGAGGTTGCTCCGATGCCAGGCAGGGGTGTTTGGGATTGTGGCGGGAATCTTGTGGCGTATAACATGTCGTACAGCATCCTCGTCAGTAGCCTGGGGATGCGTTGCCTTGTACTTGTGCAGGGAGGTCTCCATGACAGCCTGCCAAAGCAGGTTTTGGCAGATGGCGGTGGGTGTGAGGGGTTGGGGGTTCGAAACGTTTGCCAGGTGATGGCATAGGCTGCATTGAGGTCCGCATATCCTTCACAGTGACTGTAATGAACTGCAATGCCCCACCTTATCATGACCTACTTCTCATACCGAGAGCGAGGGTTCGCATGTTATGGGGCCTAGCAGCCGATCCACACTGGTTGGTACCCGCCTTACCTCAAGGTGGGGCTCCTTGAAGCGTGCGGATTGGCGCAGGACGTACATGAGCAGCATGTATGGCTTGCACAACGTCCAGGGGCTGAACAGGCACTGCATGCGGTAATGGAGGTACTTAACCAAGGTAGTGGCTCCAAAGAAAGCGCCGCTGCCAAATGGAAACAAGTACGGAAAGGAGGCAACTTCTGCAGTCACACCAGGCGGGCCATCCTGGGTTTCTGTGCCATCCACATTCACACGCAAGGCATGCACTGGATGGTCAACAGCACGTGGTGCCAGCGTGCCAGCGTCGTACACTGTGGGCTTCTGCGAGCCCTGCAATCTCGCAGTGGGGATTACAACGCTGAGGTTGCTCCTGACAACAGCATCGGTCTCGGCTGTTGCCATGGCCAACGGGCTGCGCAGCTTGGCATCACTTGCAAACGACGCGACAGCTTCCGGTGTCAGGTACGGCAACGGGCGTGAGAGTGGAGCCTGCTCCAGAAGGGTCAGGTAGCGTGTGATGATGGGATTGTGCAGCACAGACCACGCCAGGACTTCCCGCAGCGCTGCTGGTAGGCTTGTCGCACGTGACCAGTCCACAGGGTTCCAATTGAGAATGAGAGCTGCCATGCAGTGCTGCACACGTAAGCGGGCTGCCATGTAGCCATATGCATGAGCAAGAAACCCTATTCCCACGTCCACAAGAGCCAGCCGCATTTGCTGCAGAGGGTCCAAGCACAGGACGGCCTTCATGTAGTTAGGCGTCATGAACACCACATGCTGCAGGTGGGGATTGCTAGGCGTAGGTGTGGGTTTGCAGGTTGGACACACATGCCACCTGCCATCACTGGCTTGAAGGCTTCCGGCGTGCAAGCTGTTGTACAGCTGGTAAGGTGGGATCGCATCGCTGGACTCTGGCTGCAGCAGGTGCCAGTTGGCGAGGCTGTTGCCAATGTCAAAGGTGCAGACCCCGCAAAAGGCGCACACTATGAGAGCGGTTGCCAGGAGTGCGGCGGTGACAGCTTGCCAGGCCGTGCGTCGCTGGCCTATCCCATGCCTGTTGCCAGGGCCACCTCCCACCCAGCTCTGCGACCACAGGCCAGTTGGCACATGCTCCACAACATCCGGCGGGTAGGCGCTGGCTGCTGCAGGAGGTGGTTGCACCACGGGTGGTGTTGCCAACACGGGCGGGGCCAGGCCAGCTGCCTGTCGTACTGCGGCGAGGGGCACTTGTTGAATGGCGTCCCGCGTCTGCTCCAGGACAACAGCATGGTCATGCTGTGCAGCCCATTCTGCAAGGATGTCAGACGCCTGGAAGTTAGTGCCTGGTGACAGGACCGCCAAGGCTGCTGTCAGCTGCTGGGCACGGTATAGCATGGGTGCCTCGCTGAAGGTTATGCCAACGGCTGCTGCAGCAGTGAAGAGGTGCACCCGGCGCTGGCCAGTCCAGGTGCGTGGCCCCACTGTGATGCCAAAGTACGCCCTTTGGCCCTCCAAGGTAGGGCAGGTGACTAGGCATACTTCCATCGGCTGCCGTGCTCCACCCACAAAGGCCACCTGCTGTCCGCCTTGCGTCAATGCAGTGATGCCGATATGTAGGGCCACTGCTACGCATGTCAGCTCAGCCACCCCGCCACGTACTTGTCCCTCCAGCATGCTGGCCCGATACAGAGCAGCGGTGCAGTCGCTTGGCAGGCCCGAGCCGTGCTGCTTGGCGATGCTTGGCCACATGGCGCCCCAGTTGGCCTCAATCATGCTCATGGCGACCTCCCTCATGACCAGTGGGTGGGGAACATCCGGTGCCTTGGCGGTGATGAGGGCCTCGTACACAGCGCAGAAGATGGGGTCAGGGCAGGCAGCCCGCTTGCCCGCATCCGGTGGGATCATCGTGCAGCCCTGAAGGGGGTCCACCGGGACTGCTGCGGCACCTGCAGTGCCTCCCACAGGCCCTGTCAACAAGAAAACAATGGAAGGGCGCTGTAGTAAGGCTTGGAGGTAGGCAGACGAGTTGTAAGATGGGAACCGGCACAACAGGGACATGGATCACCAAATTTACGCCACGTTACTTCGTCGTTGCACTGTGGTTTACCTGCTGGCCCGGTTGGCAGGTTCGGTGGGGGTGGGCGAGTCGGCTTGCCCATGGATGGCCGGCCCCCGACCTTAGGTTTAAGACCTGCGACATGGGTCGCGATGCAAAAGGATGCCTTCAGTTTGGCTTGCAACATGTGCTTAAAGTATTTCAGTACAGATATGAACTGAAGCATAACGTGGAATGTGGCAGGGCTAGGCGGACATTCAGTGCAGCGTCTTTAAGCATGGCTTCTGTGCTGCAACGTCCCTTGCCTGGGGTCCGTGAAGTTACACTATTCTACACACACCTTTAAGTGTGCCACCTGCATTTCCGGCAAAACTTGCGCCACAATCTCCAGCGGCTTCCCCTGCTGAGCCAGATGCCGCTGAGAACAGGGCCAGCAAGGAGGTCCCAGCAGTGGAGCCCCAGAAGATAGCTAGCTTTCCAGCATCTGTCGTGATGCAAAATGTGGAAAGAACATCACCTCGGGTGCGGCAGGCGATCAAGGCCATTGGAATACGTACCGTTCGAGCTCGCATGGCATACCAGGCGCTCGACTTCGTCCAAGCTGCGAACCACCAGCTTCGGCCTCCCTTGTTCCCCTAACCTCGACGTGCCTAGCCTCAGTACCGCGGCATGATTTCGTAGGTATTTGCTACGTTGCGCAGGCGTGAGGTTCGGTCGAAGAGCAGCTAAGACATCGGTAGCTGCAATTGCGTTGTGGGCAGCATATATCGTGTGAAAGGTCTCCATGTCAATTTTTGCGTAGCAGGTGCGACATCGGCCATAACACGCAGTGGTCGGTTCTAACGCCTGACAACTTCGATCTACAGAACATGCAGCTTTACACGTGCTTACACAGGAACTTAATTCATTAAGGACTTTAAGGTCTCTCCTTCGCTTTATGTTCATGTAGCGATTTACTTCCGCGGCACCTCCCACGAAATCGGCGACGGCAGTACATTATACGGTCCCGGCCCTCTCCACATACGATCTCGGCTTTTTTTAGCAGGGAATGTCATGACGAGCATCCTCCGCGCAGCTCTCCCACGCTCGCTTGTATTTTTGCCTTTTAGGGGTGTCCGTTCTGCATTCGGCCAAGCGGCCAGCCGGTCCGTCTGTGCTGCTCGTCGGACCCGTGTACCATAGTCTAAAGTCGGCATCGGCGGTAGTTTCATACGGTCTCGGATGGGGCAAATCTCGCTACAATGGTCTGCTTAAATATGTCACGCCGGTGGGGACCGCACCATCTTTGCCGTTGATTAGGGCACATGGCCCGAGCCGCACTTTTCACATTCCCTTGACTTGACGGTAAAATATAAATGGAAAACGAAGAAGCCCCTTGGGATGAAGACGACTACGCCTTTGATAGGAGACGCATAACGGTTCAAAAGAAGGGTGAGTATCTGGTTCCTGGATGGAGGCGGAGGTCCTAACGTGTCGCGTACAAATCGCCGCTGGCCTTATCGCCTTTTCAGAACGAACAGACGACCCCGACTATGAGCAGCCTCAGTTGCACCTCCATGCAGTGCCACAGGCGAGGCAGGAGATTCAGGCTGCGCCTGTGTCGGCGCCAGGTGGGGTCAGCTCGCGATGCCCTCTGCGCCTAAAAGTTGTTCAGTTCCGGCTGTTGAAACCTCTACGACATTATCACAGGCCCCCAATCTGCTACATCGAAACCAGACGTTTGCTGCTTGGTAAGATAGCCGAGGCCGCCTTCTCTTGCACCCCGTAGCAACGGCTCCCTCGACCTTCAAGTTCTACACTTCCGTTTTCTTGTTCCGTTTTAATACATCCAACCTTTATTTGTGTTCTTATGTTCTTTTTTGCAGGTGAAGGTGCGCCTCGTTGTGACAAGGGTGCAAGTGCGACAGGGGCGGTTTTCACTAAGGTTCTCGCGCGCACCATTTTACTTGGTATGCAGGGATGTCATGCAGACCTAGCAAACAGCAAAGCGTACTACCGCCGATTTCGGATATGTGAGGCGCATATGAAGTCCCTCAGTCTCAGCATCGAGGGTCGGTCCTGTCGGTTTTGCCAGCAATGCGGCAAGTTTCATCTCGTAAGTATTTGTGCTGATTCAACCTGACGCATACAGGGATGTGCCACGGTAAGCGCACGTACGTGCTAGTCGTTCACCTAACGTCCCTTCTTCACCCTTCTCCCAGGTGGAGGAATTTGATGGTGGAAATCGGTGGGTGTGTCCGACATAAGTCTTGTCTTCTGTCGGTGCGGCATGGTCGTACGAGGAAAAGTGGGTGCGCCTCCACCTTGAACGCGAGCAAAAGGAATCAGGTCCTGTCTTGCCGCCGTACGCAGGAATTGCCGCAAGGCCCTCATGATACGCTTCTACAAGCGCCGCAACATGCCCCTGACAAACTTGCACGCAGCCAGGTGGGTTGGCGTGGAAGCCAGCTCCCCCTCGTGCTTCACCGGAACCGTAACTCTGCCCAGCCCTCAATCATCCACCGTGCGGACGAGCTCCCTTGCTCCTCGTACCTGCCACAACCTTGATTGATTTGCGGTGTCCGCTTGTATTACAGCCTGACGGATTCCGCCCCCTCCCCCACCACTCCCCCACCACACACCACTTGCTCCCTGAACACACTCTATCGTGACAGCAGCGGACGACCTGAATCGCAGGTGAGTGCCTTGCCAATGTCCGGCACGGACAGAGCGGGGTGTTTTGTGCGACGTGGGGTTTCGAGTCGAAAGGCTGGAGTCAGGAGGGTCGGGGAGAGGGGCTGGAAAGTGGCTACCCCCGACGCAAGCGTAGCAGGTGACCCAGTACACCCCGCCAGCGCAAGCAAACGAGGCCTACACATCATGCCCCCCCAATCGTCCGCGTTGATCCCTCAATGCATATGCGGTGCGCCGCCTGCCGCCATTACTCGCAAACGTCCCTATCGGCCATGTCGGCCCAGGCACGACTCCACGCTCTGTCCCCTCGGCAGGTCGTGACCGCAGCCGTGGCAGCTCCCGTGCAGCAGGAGCTCAAGATTGAGCCACGGAAGCGCGGTCGACCCCGCGCGCCTCGTCCCGATATCCTCGAGGAAGACCCGGCAGCAACCAGCGGCGGCAGCGCCCCTAGCTCGCCTCCGCCTGGCGCAGCCAATGCGGCTCCCGGCCCGGGCACCAGCGCTGCCGCCCGTGCTGCGGCTGCTGCTGGGTTTGACTCAGCGCTCCAGGCCGCGTACATCGCTGCGTCGCGGGGCTACCAAGGCTCGGCGGGGCTGGGCGTTACGCCGGCTACTGCCATAGGGCCCCCTGGGTACAGCCAAGGCGGCGTGCGCATGGCAGGTATCCAGGTGGACGCAATGGATGACGACTGCGACCAGATGCCGCCGCCCACACGACAACGGCGCGGCGCTGGGACGCATGGCAGCGCGGGGGGGGGCAGCGGCGGCAGCGGCCATGGCCGCGGGGTAACCGGCGATCGGCACGGCGGCAGCGGCAGTGGGGGCGAAGGCCCGACCCTGGAGGAGATGCAGGCGCACATCGAGGCGCAGATGCAGGCGCAGATGGACGCTGCGCACGCCCTGCAGAGCCGTGGCGGCGGTGGCGGCAGCGCAGGGCTGGCCAATCAGGCCGGGCTTCATCAGCGGCAGTCCCTGGACGGGTGGCGCGGCGGCGGCGGCGGCGTTGGAAGCGGCCACGGCCGCCCTGGCGGCGGCGGAAGCCTGTCGCGCTGTAGCTCCAGCCACAGCCAAGACCAGGAGGGTGATCACAATCGCGGCGGGCGAGGGGCTTCCGGCCGGGGCGGCGGCGCAACGGGTGGCGCCCCGGCGGGGGCCCGCAGCGGCAGCAACGACGCGACGCGGGAAGCGGCGGATGCCCTGGCGGCGCTGGGCAGCGCGCTGGGCCCCGTCCTGGACGTGGGGATGCTGACTGGGAATGCAGGGCAGATGGACCTGGCCGCCCTGTTGAACAGCCTGGCGGCGGGCGGGATGCTGCAGGTGCTGCCTGCACAGGCGCCTGGTGAAGGCCCGCGGCTGCAAGTCCTCCGCGCGCCAATGGCGCAGCACGTCGAGGTGTGCCGTGGGGCACTGGTGGGGGCGGTGTTGGCACGGCGGGGGCCGCGGGGTGGCTGCATGCACGGAGCATGCGTCGGGGGGTGGGTCGGGGTCAAGGGCGGGGTGGCGTCCGCGCTGCGCCCTTGTTGGGAAGGCAGCCGGGTGTCTGCTAGATGCTGGCACTGTTCTTGTGGTCGGAGCCCGTGTTCGTGCTCTTAATGAGTTTCGTGCTCTTAATGAGTCTGTACCGTAGCGTGTCGGGTCTGGGTGGTGGGTTCGTCTGCAGCATGTGTTGACGACGCTCCCCATGCACCTCTTGGGCCCCGGATACCACCAGGAGAGCGGCGGGCGAGGCGGGACCGCGGACAATGAGACACAGCCCGCCAGCAGTCGGCCGTCGCATACCAGTACACGCAGCAGCGACGAGGCGGGCGGCGGCGGGCGGCGGGCGCTCAAGCTGGGGTTCAACGGCAACATGCCCTCGCCGCACCTGCACGTGGCGCCTTCGGACTCGCAGGTGAGGCAGGGCAGTGCATGGGTGTGGGTTCGGGGCTGCCTCAGGGCACGTAGGGCCCTCATGGCCCTGGTCGAAGCCCCAACAGTGCTAGCAGACGGAGAGCGTGTGGTGGCAGCGCTGTGCTGCCCCAGCGCCGCTTCCAAGGACACCGGCTGCATGCACTTGCTGATGGCACGCCATGTCCGGACACCTAGCTCACCACTGCAGTGAGGACTCCCCGACACCACACAGTCGACACCACACAACTCACAGGACGTGGAGCCTGTGGACGAGCACGGCCGTGGCGGCGCCAATGTCGGCGCGGGGCAGCGTGCGGGGGGAGGCCACGGCAAGGCCTGCGCCGGCGGTGGCGGCGAGGGCCCCCTAGGCCCCATGACGCTGATCAAGCGTGAGGGCATCGAAGCGCACCCAGGCCCCGCTAGCTTCCCCACCACCGGCGCAGTGTTCCGGCGGGAAGCGTCGCAGGCGCAGGAGCAGGACGGGGAGCGCGCCGCGAGGCCGCCGCAGCGCGACGCATCCGGAGGCACGGTCCTGGCGGTTGCAGATGGTCGGTGGGCGCCGTCAGGCGGCCTTTGGGACCAGCGTGGCGTCGCTCTGGACGCCTCTGCAGCGGGTGCGGCGGCTGCTGACGTCAACGGCGGGGGGCGGGCCGCCGACCGCGAGCGCGAGGCGGGGGGCGTGGATGTCGGTGGCAGGGGCTCAGTGCAGGCGACGTTGCGGCTGGGCCACGCGCCGCCGAGCGGCCTAGTGGCCACGGAGGTTCGCGGCGGCGGCGGGGGCGCCGGCTCTGCGGGCTTCTCCCTGCCGTTGGACGTGTCATCGTTGCTGAATGCCGGCCGTGGCCTCGGCGGCGGCCTGGCAGGCGCCGCGCCTGGTGCTGGCGGTGTTGGTGTTGGCGTACTGGGAGCGCCGCGGAATGGCCCGTTGCTTGTGGCGGCGGGCAGTGGCGGCGGCGGCGGCGGGGGCGTGCAGTACCTGCGAGTGGAGCCCAGCGGCGGCCTGGATCCGAGGCCGGAGCAAGGCGGCGACGACAAGCGCGGCAGCGCTGTGTCGCGGCTGCTGTCGCAAATGCCCGTCGGCCAGCAGCTGGATTTCCTGCAGCAGATGCCGCACGAGCAGATGGTGGCGCTGCTGCAGATGCTCCCGCACACGCAGCAGGTGGAGCTGCTGCTGGAGCTGCAGGACGAGCGGCATCTGCGGGTCATCCAGGATCACCAACACCAACACCACCAACGTCACCACTACCACCAACATAACCAGCAGCAGCCGGCGCAACACCAGCAGGTGCAGCAGCAGCTGGTGCTGGTGCAGGGCCGAGGGAGTGGCGGCGCCGGTGTTGGTGCAAGCCTTGCATTAGACCTCGCCTTGGAGCCCTCAGCGCCACCCACGGCGCAGCGCATCATGCTGGCGCCCATAACGCTGCAGCGCAAGCCGACACGGACGCCTCTGGCGCTCCACCAGCAGCCCCTGCACCAGCAGCAGCACCAACACCAGCACGACGCGGAATCCATGCTGGGCGGCATGGCCCCTCTGGATATGGTGACTCTTGCGGGCCCCGGGGCCCGGCTGTCGACGGGGCCTGCGCCCTCGCCAGTGCCCGTGCTGCGGCTGCAGCCAGCGACCGGTGCGTTTGGATGACGGGGTCTCTTGGGTGATGCAGGAAGGACGAGGGCGACAGCATCGAGGCTGCCTTGGGGATTTAGGGAAGCCGCGTCAAGCCCGTGCGCTGCGTTATCGGAGCACAGCTGCGTTTGTTACCGGTAGATTGGGAGTCATTGTTTACGTCCAGGCTGGCAGAGTGAATATAACCGTTAGGCTGGGGTGTGGCCCGTCGCACCGCAGTGCGGCAGGACGCGCCTATGCACCCCCACCACCATCTTCTGCGGGGGCTACCGTTGTCCCAGCCTCGAATAAAGGTTAGCTTAGTCGGTGGCCTCGACCACCAGCCAACGACCCGCGGGACACTGGCGCTCCCGCCGGGGGATTTCCAGTCAGCAGTGACACCTCTCAGTCACTCCGCCCCATTGCACCCCACGCCGCCCGAACGAATGCGGCTGCTGACGCAGGCGCTGGCGGCAACACCGCCACGCTTCAGGTCGCGTTGGACAGCGGCCCTGGCATCTCCCTGCCGGGCAATGGCTCCGTGCTCCTGAACCTGGCAAACGGCGCCATCCGGCTGCCCACCAACGCGCTTATGGTGCGCAGCGGCGGCGGCATGCAGGCCGCGCAGGCGCTAGCAGGTGCGGAGCTGTGAATGGGGGGCCGGACACGAGGGGAGGCGCCAACGGGGTCGTGACGGCTGGGGAAGGGGGAGCGCGCGGGAGCAAGGGGGCCTGAGACCCACATTCGGGGGTGGGCGCACGCTCGTCGAAGGAGAGCTTGTCCCACGCGAGCTGCCCTGCCTGCCGCTGGCCTCCCTGGCAGTCCACACCCACCCGCGAACGCCTCTCCCCGCGTACCGCACATCCCAACACGCGCGCGACCCAGCTCGCCTTCGCCCCTCACTGACTCCCGACCCCTTGCTTCTCGCCCACCCCCACCCTCGCCCCCGCCCCGCCTAAAAGGGTTTCCTCTCACCCCTCCCCCACGCCGTGGTTTTCCCGCGCTCCGGCGTCCGGTCCTACTAACGCAACTTGCACCCGCTCTCGCGTGTCGCCTGCTGACCCGTCGGGCCGCAGCCTCCGCACCGCTGCTGGCGGCCGACTACCGCGGCGAGGACTTGCTCGAGCGACTGAGCGTCAAGCTGCACGGCGTGCGGCCCGAGCAGCTGGCGCCGGACGTGGCGCAGCGCATGCACGCGTGGCTGCAGTCCATGGACGCGGCCACGCTGCAGGTGGGGTGGGGCTGGGAGTGGACGCAGACGGTTCTACTTGTTGGCGCAGCCCCGTGCTGTGGCGGGTGGGGGAGGGCAAGGCGGTTTTCCGGCCGGCGCGCGGCTGTGGGCGGGGTGGGGCTTATAGGGGTGGTTCAAGGAAGACCCATATGGGGGGGGGGGAATAGGAAGAGAAGTGCAGCCAGGCGGCGCGAAGGGGGGGCAGCGAGGAAACTCGTGGACACACGACATGGGAGGGGGTGCGAGAGGGGAGGACACAGGGAGAGCGGTAGGGGCTGCAGTGGCATCGTGGTGGAGTGCGCAGCGTGCAGCTTCAATCATGCCATATTCTGATCGGACGCTGAACACTGGCTGGCCGTGAAATCCCATGCCGGGTGGGCATGCCGTGCGATGCCATGCCATGCCATGCCAATCCTTACCTCAGCGCCACAGCACCACCGCCTGCCTCTCAGCCAGTCGCCCCACACAGCCATCCAATCCGTACCTCGGGTGTCCTGCCGCACCGTAGGGCACCCTTCGTTCTGGCTGCGTGAACCTGGTCCTAGACATCAACAGGCGGTGCGCGCCCAAGCGGAGCTGCTGCGACGGCGGCAACAACCGCGACGGCTCAGCGGCAGCAGCTAGCGCGCAGGGGCGTCCGCAAGCTCGTGAGGCCACAGCAAGTGTGGAGGCCGCAGCGGCAGCGGACCGGCTGGCGGCGGCGGCCATGGCGACGGCGCTGGGTCTCGACGTGGGGCCGGATGACGGAGCCGACAGCGCGGACGTGGGCGCGGCGGCCGCCGCAATGGGCGTGCGCGCCATGGTGCAGGTTGGCTGCAAGGTGCGTGAGGTGGGGGGGGTTCGAGGACGACCCGTGAATGCGAGAAACAAACCGTTTAAGAAAGACGTTTCGAGATGCGTGCTGGAGAACTGGGGTGGAGGATACGAAGGACGAAGGTCGTATGACGACCTTCGGCGGCTAAACGAAATCGGGGGAGGGGGTCGCGAGGGGTTGGGGGGCTGGCGGCGAGGACGCCGGGCCGAGGGGCGTGCGCTGTGTGCTGCGGTGTGCGCGGAACAGAGCAAGAGCGACCATCGGGGAGGCGCCATGAGGCAGCAGCAGGGCAGCGATAGTGGTCCGGTATCCCGCGGGGGCTCCTTGGGGGAGCAGTCACGGGGTGCCGGGACGCAGCCGCTCGGCAACACCGCGGACCCCGTTGCCAGCAGCCACGTCCCTGGCTGCCAGCGCCTACACTGGAGCCTCCGCGTGGTGTTTTTAACAGGCCACCTGACGCGCGCCGCGGTAATTGCGGAGCAACGGGCCAGGTCCTGCGTAGCCGCAACAACCCCGCTGCGCCCTCCCTCCCTCCCACGCCCCTCCGCAGGTGGTGTACCCCCCTGGCGTCCCGCCCGACCCCCCGAACATGCCCACCGTGCGCCAGCTTGCCCCCATGGCCTTGGTGCGAGGTACGCGTCCCACCGCCTCCTTGCGGAACGAGCACCGTGTTTTGCGTGTCGTACCGGTGTGCAGCATGTTGTCTGCGCCCGGGAGGGGGCTCCAATGGCTGCGCTAGCGGCTGTGTCGCGTTGAAAACAAGACAAGCGCCAGCGATTCCTTCGGCAGGATGCCCTTGTTAGCACCCCTGCCGTTAAGAGTCGAGGCACCCGGCGCCGGTCGTCTAGGTTGCAGGGCAGAGCCCACAGCCCGGCTTCGTTTTTGCGCCCTAGTTGGCCAGCAGATGGCTGGATGCGTCGCGTTGCGTAATTCATCCCAGCTGCACCTTCATCGGATCTCTCGCGGCCCTGCTGTAGTACTACTGCTATCCCACCTCCCAACCCCCGTCCGAGCCGCCCCCCGTCCGAGCAGCCCCCGTCCGAGCCTATCCGCTACTTGACGCTTCATGCGATCACCACGCGTATCCACCCCAACCCCAACCCCAACCAGGCGAGGCCTCCATCCTACACGTGACCGGCCGCTCCCTGGCCGACCCCACGGCCCGCCTCCACGTCCGCCTGAACGGCAGCCGGCTGGGCGCCCGCGTGCACTCGGAACACGACCTTGCTGACTGCAGCGGCGGCAGCGGCGCCGCCACCGACCTGTACACCGGGGACAGCAGCAGCGGTGGCGGCGGCGGGTCTGATTGCACCCACCAGGTGGCGCGCCCGCGTTCCTCTGGTCAGCAGCTCCGGCGACGGCGGCGGGCGCACGACCGACGACGTGAGCCAGCAGGCGGCGCTGGCGAGCGCCAAATCGACACTGCGCCGGATGCGGAGGCGGGGCGGTACGGGGAGGCAGTGGAGTGTGGTGGGGACGTGGACGTGCCCGTCCTTGTGTACTTGGACCCGCCGCCTCAGGCCGGACTGGCCATCCTGGAGTGGGAGTGCGGCGACGGCAGCGGCGTGCTGGGGAGCTGGTGGCCAGTGGTGGTGGCGCCCAACCGGGACGTGGCGGCGGAGGTCAACTCACTGGGGCGCACCTGGGGGCGACAGTCGGGCAGCCGCGGGGCTTGCGGCCACGGCGCCGCCGAGGAGCAGGGCGAGGAGGAGGAGGCGGTCCGGTGGGTGGCCAGGAGTGTTCCAGGGGCGGGGCGCCGAGGCTGGCTGAGAGGAGCGTGTTTGAGCAGGGGTTCCGCAGGGCCGGTGTGCTGGTGGGGGAGGTGCACAGGCAGGGCAGGGAGGTGTGCTGGTGGGGGAGGTGCACAGGCAGGGCAGGGAGGTGCCTCCGAGGAGGAGCGTCGCCTGCTCAACTCCTACGCGCTGGATGGCGCATGGACCTATGGCATCCGCCGAACCGAGTGGTTCGGACTTTGGCGCGGTTGTATCCAGTTTCAGAGCGAGTCATGCGGCGTGGGAAGGGGGTCCGTCGGCCAACGTGCGGCCCATGCGCCCGCATGCTTGGTTTCAACCCCCGTTGCTGCTCACCTGTGGCGCAGGCCGCACCATCTCCTATGTGACCTGGGTCTAGTACTGGACGCGCTGCACAACAGCAGCGGCGCCAGTACCAGCAGCGACACGAGCAGCAACAGGATCCAAGTCAATAAGTGCGCCACCGACGACGCAGCTGAGTCAGTCACAGGCGGCGGCTGTGCAGCCGCGGCTGCCGCTGGTGACGTTGATGCTGGCGACGTCGATGCTGGTGACATTGATGTTGGTGACGATTGCGGCGACGTCGGGTGGGGCCGCCGCGACCTGCCATCGACCAGCTCTCGGACACACGTCGCAGGCGGCGGCCGCAGCGCGTCCTGGGAGGTCGCACGCGACCTGTGGGTCGCGGTCTCACGCGGCCTGGCCCGCGCAGACGCGTCAGAGGCGCTTCACAGCCGCCGTGACGCCGGCGAGCTTTCGCCGGTCGTCGCGTCGGTCGCAGATGCCGCGGAGGCGGAGACGGAAACGGAGGGTCTGGAGCGCATCGCTCCCGCCGTGCAGGCGCTGCCACATACGGCTGCAGCCAGCAGTGGCGGCGGCACCGCCGCAGCGGCCTCGTCCTGCGCCGCCGCCGTAGGCTTGGAGCCGGAGGCGCTGGACAGCTTGATTCGCCGGGCCAAGCGCCTGCTGCCCTTCTGTCTTGTGCGGTGAGTTGACGACGACATCTCGCAAGCCTCGGCGACTCGCGGCGACGTTGGCGGCTGCCGATGCGGCGGCGTGACGGCTACATAATATGCTGCCCGACGACCGTAAAACAGCGTGCGCAAGGAAAACTGCCACCAGTACAACGGGCTCCTCGCTTGCGAAGCGCACTGCCCGTGATGCGTTGCGTCTTGCATGCCCACGCCGTACCGTATAGTTTAGTCCACCCGCCACAAGTCACGCATAGGGCCCGCACCGCGTCGCCCTCGCGCTTGCGCTGACGGCTCTAACGGCCCCATTCTCGATATCATATGAACCCATCGCTCGCCCGCCCTCCCCACCACCTCTCCCCCCCACTGTTCCACGTTTTTTCCTCTTCCCCCCACACTGCTCCACGGGTCTTCCTCTTCCCCCCCACTGTTCCACGGGTCTTCCTCTCTCTCTCCCACTGTTCCCAGGGGCATGCCGCATACTCTGGCAGAAGTTCTACGCTTCCTCACCAGCATCGCGGGAGTGCCCTGCGCGGAGCTGTCGGCCTGGCGGGTGCAGCTGCCGCAGCAGCACCACAACCACAACCACCACCCTCCGCACCAGGCCCCAGAGAGCCGACGCGAGCGGGAACAGCGTGAGCAGCCGGCAGCGGTCTCGGCTCCCGGCGCTGCACCCGGAGCACGTGGTGAGCTGCAGCCGCAGCCGCAGCAGTGCGGCTTGGAAGGCGGCGCGGAGGGGCTCAGCCTCCTGCATGTGGCCGCCTACTCAGGCTGCGCTATGTCGGTGGAGGCGCTGCTGCGGGCGGGCCTGCGGGCGGGGCATATCTGGGACCCGTTCCTGCCAGGTGGGCGGGGTGGAGTGGGGGTTGGCTGCGGACAGCCGTCACCCGCCCAAGGCGGCTGGCTGGGTGGACCCGTGAAGTGGTCGCGTGGATTGGGCGTTGGGGGGCCAGCGCTGGCTGCACTCCGCCGTTGAGCCCATGCGTGTCGTAGTGTCCATCCAAGTGTTCCGCAACCCGCTCCAGAACCCCTAACCGCCTTCATCTTCGCGTCGCCGATATGCAGGACCCGGCGGCTTGACCCCGCTGCAGCTAGCCGCGCTGCAGCCCGCCCGCCGCGACCACCCCCACGGCGGCGGCGGCGCGGCTGTGGTGGCGACCCTGCTGAACTTTGTCTCCCACGTCTGGCAGGCGGTCGCTGCCGCCGCGGTCGCCGCCGCGGCGCCGCACAATTCTGCGCAGCAGCTTGTGGACGCGTACGGTAGTCCCGGTCGGCTGATGCCGGATGTGCGGCGGCTCCGCCACCTGCTCCCTTGGCGCGCCAGCCCCGCCTCCGGCACATGTGCTAGCGGTGACACTGGCGCGGAAGACCTGCCGCGCCTCCCCTGCCCGACCGACGCAGACACCGATACCCCGCTCATCAACGTCTCGCCGTTTTCCTCGCATCCCTTACCCCGGTATGCCGCCGAAGACGACGACGACGACGACGACGATGGCGCGGCGGCGGACGGCACAGCGGGCGGCGGCAGCAGTGGCAGCGGCGACGCCAGCGGCACGCTCTCGTCGCTGCTCGTTCGCTCATGCTCCAGCGACTCCTCGTCCTGGTCGTCCTGGTCCTCGTCCTCGTGTTGCGTGTGGGAGAGACAATCCGGCGCGTCGTGCATGTCGGAGAAACAGGCGAGCGGTGACGAAGAAGCGACCATCGTGGCCTCTCCCAAGGCGGCAGCGGCCTTGCCTCTGCCTGGCTTGTGCCAGGTTTAAACAAGGCTTGCTGTGACTTCGCTGGCCGGCGCAGAGGCGTAGGGCATGCTCGTTCCTTCTGCAGGGGCAACCCCGGCCACTAGCAGTGGCTCTTCAGCTGGCGGCGCCGCGGCAGGCACCGTCAACGAATACCATTGCATGCTTTTGCTGGCATATGCCGAAAAATTGGTGGCAGCAGCAGTTGCTGGCCCTGTGCAGTGCGAATATTAAGTCTTGTGGGTGAGCTCCGACTCGCCGTGGTGTGATGCTCCGCTCGCTGTAATTGGTACTGCCAGCTCGTTGCAAAAGGGGCACGTCAGCAGAGCCGGGGGGGGCAAACATGCGGGAGGTCGCGCGGGGTTGGGGCACTGCATTTGAGGCGGGATGCGAATGGGTGCGAGAGTTGAGCTTCACGGGGTGGTCGTGGCAGCTCCAATACAATGGGGGCAAAGGGGAGAATGCGCCCTGAGCTAGTGCGTGTGGTGCCGCTAGGTACGGGCAGAGTCACGGCGCGCGTCAATCTGTGATTCATTTCATGGGGAGCTAAAACGTCGCCTTCTGTCGGTATGCTGCGGTGCGGATGGAACGCCGGACCCCAACTGCTGGCGGCGTGTGCGACTCTGTAGGGGCCCCGAGTCCGCACGCTCGGACGCTGGCTGCGCGCTGCTGTCGAATACATGCGAAGCATAATAGAAATGCCCACACGCGTTTCGTTGGCAGCTACGAGAAGGTGTTCACCGGGCGTGATGGGCACTCGTGTAATGGATGTGCGTGTGGCATGACGACGATTTTGGGATTGTGGCATCGCTGAAGGACCGCCGCCTCGCTGAGCGGGCAAAGCCACGTGCTTGTGCGGGCATCGCAACATGTTGTCATCAGTACTGTCATGATGGGTGGCGACGAGTATTTGCGCTCGGATGCTGGGGTAGTAAAGAGACTGAAAGGTGGGTGCTGCCACGAACCCCCCCCCCCACGCACACACACGGGACGGTTTCAGCTGGCGGCACATCGCATGCGCTTCAATCGCGGATGTGTCTGTTAAGGCCGGCAACAAAGCTTGGTGGCATGCTTTCTGCTGCGACAGTATTGACATGTGGGCTGATGGGTGTGGGCAAGCTTCTGTTGTGGAGAAGCATTTATGGGTAGCGTACGTTACGCTTGGGGGCTTGGGGCCACCGAACTGCGGTGCGGCCGGCTGTAGTTGGGAAGGTCGGGGGGCTCGGACGGTTGCCGAGGCGGCGTCGTCGCGCTAGCAACTGCGGGGGGGCCTGCTGCGGGGGGGCCTGCTGCGGGGGGCCTGCTGCGCGTTCTACAGCGCATGTGGGGGCGCTGCGGGCGGCTGCGGTATGTGGCTACGGAAAACCTACGGCTGCAGGCAACCTACCGACTGGTGCGGGAGGTGGGTGGCCGGAGGGAGGAGCGGGAAGGGGCAAGCCTCGCAATGCGCATGGGTGGAAAGGGGGTGTGTGGACACTGGCCGGACTGCGCGTAGGGGGGGAGGCCTGGGCCGTGGGCCCAGCCTGTTTGCGCCGCGCGTTACTCTAGTAACTCCGTGCTCTAGGGTGGATGAGGCGCCTGGGCGTGCGGGGTGTGGGGGGCTTCCCGCGGGAGCTGACGCGGACCGGCCCGCTAAGCTTGGCGCTGATGAGGGTGGGTGCGCTGCGTGCGTGTTGCGGTTCGGGACGTATGCCGCTTGCAGAGCTCCAGGGGGGAAATAAGGGGGGAGGTGTGTTTCAGTGGCACGCCCTGGCGCCGGATGTATGTTTTGAGGCTGCAGCGCGACGACGTGGGTGTGGCTTGTGGGTTTTGTTAGTTAGTTAGTTAATTAGTGTTACAGTAAGCCTAAGGCGGGGTGTCCTCGCGAGCCATGGGGTCCATGACACAGCGTGCCCGATGACCTGCTTCTCCGGTAACTTGCGTTTGTTGACGCTGGAGGGAGTGTGTCCCGGGCCATGGGCCGAGCGATTGGGCCGCCGCTGATCTCCTCTGATGCGCAGTCAGTGCGCGCCTTTTTATTTATTGTGTCGATATGAAAACATGGACAGCGACGGGTGCGGAGAAAATAGCAAACGAAAGCGCTGCCCTGTACAGGCCCTGCTCCGCCAAGACCAGCCCAGCCCTGTTCCCATACCAGAGCAGCGGGAAGGCCGAAGAAGCCCTGCTCGCAAATACTCGCGTGTGTTTGTGTGTGTCTTAATGCGGAGTGGTATGACTTGGTTTATAGTTGTGAGGGCGAGCTCGTGGAGCTCTGCCCCTGCGCGAGGTTTGTGAGTGCGTGTTGGGACAAGTAAACGCGGGAAACAGCAGCTGGGGCTGGGCTGCAAGGATCCACTTGCTGGGGACCAATGTTTACGTTCAAAAGGGCCTCGTTAAGCGCATACCGTACAAGAAGGCCCTCGAACGATGTATCGCCCGACTGCGTTCGCTGGTGCTCTTGACTGTCGGTGTTGTGAGCGAGTGTGCATGGTCGTCCGCAGATGCAGATCCGCCCCAGACCCGGCGTCCAGGGCTGGAATTCAGCGACAACACGCAGTAGCGCCGAGGCTCCTGCAGCGCTGTAGCCACACCCATACGCGCGCTGATTGCTTGCACGGAGCATCTAGGGCTCCACTTCCAGCGTGGATTGAACTAGCCTGGCAAGGCTCGGCAGACCGCCACACACACCACCGCTGAAGCACACACGCGCGGTGCACTCAGCCAAGCGTCCCACGCCCCTCGAAGCCGGCTACGGGTAAATGGCGCCCAACCGCCCAACCAACCACGAGGCGAACTCCAAGCGGCGGGGCCGCGTCCAAAAAGAGCACGCGACAACTCCAGACAAGACTGCAGTTACATGGTGGACGAGCATACAACCATGCTCGGACACCCACGCATCGCCCAGTCTAGGCGCTGCCCGAGTCGGCAGCAGGCACGACAGACCGTTTGCCGCCCTCGCCTTGGTCACACTGCAATGCACCCGCCCGCCTGTCACGCCCGCCCATCAGTCCCGCCGTCCGCCCGCGGTCATCTGCGCCCACTGCAAGGTAAGCTGCGTAGCTCATCAAGTAACGCCTCACGCGCCACATACACGCTTGCCTAACGCACTTTCCGCCCTTCCTGCAACTGCCCCAGCCGCGGTTTACTAGATACACAGCCCACACTCTCTCCCGCTCCAACCCGGCCCAGCCCGTTCACCCAGCCCCACGCCCTCACCCCCTCCCTCTTTCGAACACGGGTTTTCGTTGCAACCCTCCCTCCCACGCCATGGGGAGCCACGGGTAGCCGGGGCAGGCGCTAGTCACCGATGGGGTCCAGCAGCGGGTTGGTCCCAGAGAGCTTGTGCGGCCGGCTCAGCGGGTTGCTGTTATCCGAGCGCAGCTGGTCGAACGGGTCGTTGAAGGCTGAGCGAAGGTACCGCTCGATGATACGGCCTCGTTGCTGTTCTTGCTCCACACTGCGGACCAGGAATGGGCACGACAAGAAAGGCAGGGAGGAAGGGAGGGTTTGCCGGCTACGGTAAAGCCGGGGCCGTGGCCAGGCCGACGTAGAGGGTGAGGGAGCTCCACCCGTCCGGACGGTATCCCGGCGCTCCGCTCCTCACCTCATCACCTGCCGGTGCCGCGCCACCTTGTCGCTCAGGCTCTCACGGTCGAGCTCCTCGCGCACCAGCGCAGCCACCGCGTCGTTGCCGGCGCGGCCCCGCTGCCGCGCGCGCGGCTGAGGACCTTCAGAAGCGTCAGCTGCACTTCGCTTCTGATCTTGCTGTTGCTGCCTTTGTTGGTTGCGTTGCTGCTGCTGAGCAGCGCGCGAGTCGAAGCCCAGCCCGCGAGTGCCTTTCGGCAGCTCTGGCTCGATAGGATCCTGACGCCCATGCTCACCAGCTCCCAAACCCGTTCCAACGCTCCAGCCCGCTTTCCGCAACAGCCGGAAGCCCACGTTATCGGCGGGGATGTGGCCGGTCCATATCCTGCTAGATGACTCGCCCGGCCGTGGCCCGTGGGGCAGTCCGCGTCCGCTTGTGCTGGGCTGTCCTGAGTTTACGCTCCTTAAAGTAGAGATATATGGATCTAGAACGTGTGCCCCGCTGGATACAAAAGCTGCAAGGCCAGACCTGCAAGGCCAGACCATGCAACATATTACAGCTCGCCCAGGAAGGTGTCCAACCTGTTTAGGAATTCCGAAAGTAAAGACGTAGCCTAGTAAAGACGCCGTACCTTGCTTTCTCTTCTTCCGTCTCAGCTTGTGCCATAGATGCCTGCGTGCCCTCGGCGGACCAGCGCGGCACTGGATCGGCACTGTCCTATACTTATAGCATTTTGGCGAAAGGAACGCGTAGGTTAAGCCTTAACCGACAACCCTTTTGCATCTCAGGGACGAATACCGGTATCTTCTTTAAGACTTTTGACGTATGCAACTCGACTTATGACGGCTGGATAACGCGATTAGAACAACAACCGGCTATGCAGGTCATGTGCTGTTGTTCGCGCTTCAAGGCCGCGGGGTTGCATCGAAATGGCACGTAATGTTTGACGTACAAGCAAAGCCTTTCTGACGTATCGTCGTCGATGGCATTGACATGGCCTGAGTTCATCCATTGGGACAATCCTAACATATCAGGTACGTGACATGCCACTCCACAAGCCACTCGAACATCTCGTCATGCATACTTATCCTCGCCTGCTGTGACCACGCTTGCGCCAGCACGCTCGGGCATCAAGCTACTTTCTGAAGGATCCCTGTCGCAATCACTGGCGGTAATCTCAATCAAACACATACCGCTGCAGTTGCGTGCCAACGTTACAGAAACCAATCGCACTTGTCGTACAGGCAGCAACGTACCGCATACATTCCATGGATGATAGGTAGGAGTGAGCCCAGCTGCCCAGGCCCACGCGGCTTGGGCATGCAGGCTACTCGGCACAGCTAGACGCAGCACATTCCGGTCTCACCCACCTACAAATCAAAATGTCCATCCAGAACGAAGACGCTATCTAGGCTTACGGTTCATCCATGCTCCGTGCCAGTAGTGCCGCAGCAGCTGTCGTTGGAACTCTCGACGATACAGATGCCAGGCTCGGCTGTTCGAACGCCAAAGTGCGAGTCGAGCCTGCGGCCACCAAGTGCCCAGCGCCCGCCCCGACGGGGGTGACCAGGTAAGGGGCCCCGCGCATAGATCCAGCTTTGCAGTGCGCCTCAAGCAAGGGACAGCGCAGCCAGGGGACCCATCACGGCCTCCGTCGAGGACCTCGCCCCCGTGTGGACCGGCTCGCTCACACGGCGCCTCCGTATGTAAATGTTGGCACCGCCCCGATCCGCTCATACATACCATGGCTCCCAGCCATTCAGGTTCGCAGACGCACCGAAGCGCACTCGGGCCGCTAGCGGCCCCGGCTAGCCAGCATCACGCGGCTCTTGGTGATGACGTCGCATCCTTAGGGGCACGTTGGGATGACGACAGTGATTTGAATAGAGCCGGTCGAGCGAAAGGTACTTCCGGCCGCGCGTTGCGTTGCGCTTGCGAAAAGGCCTGCAACAGCGTCAGCCGGCGTGGAGGGTGTATGTCGGCTCCGAACCCAAGCACCCGGTGCTCTGTGAGGGGCTCTGCGAGGTACGCGGTCGCTCATTTTCCAAGCCTACCGACTCACAGCGGGGGGCTGGATCGATAACAGGTGGTGCGTACACCCAGGGGCCTCGGCATCCTTTCTTGGGGTTTGTCGCCAGTCGCCTTGTGTGCGGGGAACCAGCTGAGGTACTGGTGGATTCGTGATCGGCCCGTGTTGTCTTGGGAGCGGGGTTTCCCCGGCTTCTTACTTTCCGGCTCTATTCCTCTATATGCGCGTTTGAGCCCTGCTAGGGGTCCGTGCCTTTTGGGATGAGAGGCGGCTGGTCCCGATGATTGCATCGTTGCGGCGCTTCACTGGTTCGTCGGTTGCTGGGCTGTTAGGTTGGTTGTTGGTCAGTTCCTGATAGGGGAGCCTCTAGTGCAAATTTCCCCTGGGGTACTGGCTGCTGCTCTGTGTGCCTACGTCCTGTCGATTTGGTGTTCTGGTGGTTTGCCTTTGTTCCGGTGCATGTCGGTCTTTGTTTCCTCCGTCTTTCTCAGTGTCAGGCGATGTGCCCGATGGTTCTACCTCTTGGTCTGGAACCCACTGTAACCGTTACAAAACCGTTTCCAGTCGCGCTCTCGATAACGTCGCTGGGCTGGGCTGGTTCCGTTTTTTTCCAATACTATTATTTCATAATAATTCCAATGTCATTGATCACTGAACGGAGCACCCGATGAGGTTGGACGACTCAACAAGCGGCAAAGGTTGTGCCTTGCGCAACCTTGGCCAATAACGATCGAAGGTCACCGTTGCCAGTAATCGTACTTGTTCCCGTGGGCTCCAGGCCAAAAGCCAGAACCACCGGGCACATTGCCGGACACTGAAGGAGTCGAAAGAGACAGAAACCCGGCCGCACCGCACCGATGGCAAACCACCGAGACGCAAGTCAACAGCCCAGAGGAGAAAACACCAGCAGGATCCCCCTCCTCGGGAACTCTCATATGCGGACGGCAGCAGCAGCCCCTTGTGGGTGCGGTGTGCCGGCTGGAGAGTCTCCAGGGGCGGGTACCCCCCGCTTACACCACTTTTGGTTCTGCCCGGTGGCTCAAGCAGTGATTGCCCAACTCGAGACCCAGCTCGGTGCAGGGGTGACACGGGCGCAAGTTTGGTTGGTGCAAGCACCTACCGGGGTACAGTCCTGCGTTTGGGATGTAGTAGTCCTGGCGGCTATTACTGCCATGGAGGTGGGGCGCCGGTTTATGGCCGCGGCCTTGAAAAGGGCGGGGGCTGGTGGTCCCCCTCATACTCCGGGTAGTGGTCTTCTGGATCGTGTCGTTCGCCGTGGGGTGGTGGAGTTTTGGGCCCTTTTGAGGGGCTTTGCTGCGCTGGGGCTTCCCCAGAAAGGCTGGGATGCAGTGGGGCCTCGGCATCCCTTCTTGCGGGTTGTCGCCCATCGCCTTGTGTGCGGGGGACCGGCTGAGATACTGGTGGATTCCTGATCGGCTCGGGTTGTCTTGGGGAGCGGGGTATCCCGTGCTTCATACTTTCTGGCTATATAGGCGTGTTGAGCCCTGCTAGGGGTCCGTGCCTTATGGGACGAGAGGTGGCGGGTTCCGATGTTTGCATCGTTGCGGCGCTTCACTGGTTCGTCGGGTGTTGGGCTGTTAGGTTGGTTGGTGGCCAGTTCCTGATAGGGGAGCCTCTAGTGCAAATTCCCCCTGGGGTGCTGGCTGCTGCTCTGTATGCCTACGGCTTGTCAAATTTGGTGTTCTGGTGGTTTGCCTTTGTTTCGGTGCATGTCGGTATTTGTTTCCTCCGTCTTGTTCAGTGTCAGGCGATGCGCCCGATGGTTCTACCTCTTGGTCCGGAACCCACTGTAACCGTTACAACCAGCAGTGTCAGGCGATGTGCCCGATGGTTCTACCTTTTGGTCTGGAACCCACTGTCACCGTTACAACAACCAGCAGCCAGCACCCCAGGGGGAATTTGCCTGTCAGGAACTAACCACCAAAACACCCGGCAGACCCGCAACTGGTGAACCAGTGGAGCGCCGCCATGACACAGCCAGAACAACTGCCCGCCTAGCCGCTCATCCTAGGACACACAAGCCCCGAGCAGGACACGCTCACCCGGGAACGAGAAAACCAAGAGGCAAGGGGCAAGCCCTGCCGCCACGGTTCGCGGTTTCGCTTCCATATGTTATCAAATCCAAGAACCAAGGCGACGAGAGAGCACCCTTCATGGCGTCTATACGGACCTACCGGCAGTGCGTGAATACCTGAGGTAAGGTCTTCCCCCCCACCTGAGGCTCCTCCCATTACCGGTATCAGCTATAGCGTATTTACTGGAGGCAATGAACAAACAGTCCTTGGTACATGTATCCTGGCATAGGCGTATGGGCAGCATTCTGGCAGCAACTTCCTTCCCTGCCGTCCGTTTCGCAAATACTCACGCCCGTCTATGCGCAGCCCCGCTTCCTCCATCGACCTGGTGACTTTCTCGCTCGTTGTAATTTCATGACACACCATGATAGGGAGGCGCGATGGTCCGCATATTGTATGATTTGTTGGCCTGTTTACGGACCTGGGGTTGTTGTGCTGCGGCGGACTTCACAAATGTGTGGGTGTTTGGTAGGGACAGCAAAATCGATCTTCCGGTCGCGCGTCGCCGGTAGTAGCACAAGTAGAATGGGTTCCTGACCATTAGGCAGGCATGGATCCCGGTGTTGAACCCGAAGCAACAACTCCTGAACGAGGAGAATTGTTCTTTCCCATCGTATGAGCTGTATGAGCGTTGTTGGGTCTAGCATCACAAGCATTCGAGGGGCTCCGCACCCGTAGCGCACCGTATCGTCATATCTATTGATTATAGCATGTGCGTCATCGGCGTCATATGTTCACTGCCCGTCGCGTGTCCGTGCGTTGGATGGCCGGCTTTCGGATTGCCCGTAATGTGCTGTGAGAGGTAAGAATTCTGCGTAGCCTTATCCTTGCCTACTGATAGGACGAGCCAGGGTCTTAGGTAATCGGAGGTTAAATGGACGAGTTTACAGGAGATTGACAGGCGCGCCCAGGGGGAGAGACCGGCTACCGTAATGGTAGGGATCAATGTTTTGATCCCAATGCGCTCGCTGTAGAAGCCCGTCGAGAAGCAGGCTGGAGGATAGCCGATTTGGCGAATGGTTGACGTGAGTGGTGCGAACACAAATATGCTTGGACGACGAAGGTTATAACGATTAAGTGGCTCCGAAGTTACTTGGAAACCAGGTCGATAACGGCGCGGCAGGATTTACGCTCACCTACGAAGTCAGGAATTAATACACAATTTAGTAAGGGGTAATTTCACTTTCTTTCCGTTGCCAGGCCATGCGTCGAAGGAGGCTGGCGCCCCCTCGATTCTACGATCCTAAAATGCGGGTTTTCGCTTTGAATTTTGGCCTCTAGACGGCGCTTTTTGAAACTCTATTCTGACCATATGTTGTTTTTATAGGAACTGACCATTTTTGTCGCAGCTGCTGCCGTAACGGGGTTCATGCCGCGCCGCTGGGCGCTGATGGCTACTAATAATGAGATGTACTGTAGCAAGAGCTACACAAAACTTTGTGGATGTGGCTGCAGGAATTGACTTCATAACCGTTGTGGCCGTGCTGGCGCATGTGGTTGCACGTGTTCGCCGCGTTTCACGACAGTCTACGGAGGGCCACAACACATTCAATTCATACTAAACGCAAGTACATTCCGCAGCTAGCTCCGGGGGCGGTAGTAATTGCCTCTCATCCGGTTTCATGTTACGCCATGCGTCATTCGCAATGAAATCTACCGGGGCAAGTCCGGGCCCCATTCCGCGATATGCCACGCCCGCAAAACATGTCAGGGGCGCAGACTTCTTGACCTGATTGTGGCCTAAGGTTCACACCGATGCCTTACAGATTGCGCAAGCCTGACCGTGACAGCCCATTGCTGGTGGTATGGATTCGCACGAATCTTCCGTGGACCAACATTTACGTCGTTGGGCCCCCTTTGTCGCCTGGTTTGTTCATAGCGTGTGGGGGGAACCGTGCATGCGGCATGCATTGGGCCCCAAAGAGCCTCGCAACCTGCAAACTTACAACGTGCACTGCGCAGCTATCGGTCTGCATTCTGGGCCAGCGAGGCCCCAGAGCATCCTCAACTGACACCATTCCCGTCCCAGAACTTGGCCCAACGCTCATGGCTGGGTCGCCGTCACGGGCGCCCTTTTGGCGAAACGAGGTGGCGAACGCGAATGTCTACGGGGGTTGGCAACCGACAACCTTGGGGTGATGAAGCCTTTACGTCGGTAAACCATGGCATAGCCCCCCTTCCCCACCGCCACAAAGCTTCGGACCACAGGTTTCCTCTCTCGGCCCTACATAATGCACCAGGAACGGGCAATAGTCATGCCCATGGGCCGGTCTGTGGTGGCTTGTCCATCCGTCCCCGAGGGCCCCAGGCGTCCAACTACGTAAGCGGCCGGCCAACTGCCCTGGCGGTTTGCGAGTATACGTGACACGGAGGACGGACTGACGAGCAGCTACATGTGCCTATGCCGTGGCTGTGTGCTGGGGACAGCGCGTGCTGTCCGCTGTGAGGAGCTCGGCGGTGTTGGGCGATGTTGGGACGGGACGCAGCGAGCGACCGTACCCCAGCGTACCTACGGGAGGTAGATTTGACCTGCGGTTACTATGCTATGCATGAAGTGATCTCCATAACCGGCATCCAATTGACCGGCATCCAATTGACAACGTCCTTCGTCTTTTGAATTCAGGGGACCGGCCTACCTGGCCTACCCCTCTTGTGGTGTTGCGTTTGACACATATGGGTACGTTCTTGGCCACCCAACGTGCTTCCTGTGCATTCGACTGTGTTTCTTGTGCATTCGACTGTGTTCCTAAGTTATGCTAAGATAAGCCACGTGCGAAGCCAACTGTACGCAGGCCAAAGCTCCAACGACTCACGTACTCCACGATCTCCGGAAGCGTCCTTTCCGGACGATTTCTACAGCGCACTCCAGACATGTTATGTAAGCCCTCACAGCGCAAAATTATGCTCTAGGGGACTGCGATGGCTGCACGTACTTGAAGTTAAGACTCAAGTGGACGGCAGGGACAACATCGAGCGGCATTAGAGGCGCAGCATTTTGGCCAACATTTCACACGCTGTAACCTCTCATTATTATTGAATCAATTAGCAAGATTTGGCAGGTTGGCCCAGCCATCTGGGTTACATCTGAAACATCTGAAAACCAAGCAGAAGATGTAAGTTCGACCAACAAACGACGTGCCGTACGCCATTGGTTTACGGCCACAGTAAAATCGACACGCAACACCAGTAGGTATAACCCTTGCTGATAATAGAAAGCCAGTTTCGCTGTCGTTCCAAGGTTGGGTCAGCGGTAATACCCTAATAACAAATTGTTGTCACTGCGGGGGCGCTTGGAGCCAGTCTTTTTGCGCATCCACCCATTGCCTTGTGGGTTCGCCTTGATTATTCATTGGGGCTGCCGGCAAAAAAGTCGTCCAGCGTTCAATATGGACGGCATGGACCACCCGGTTTTGAGGTCTCTCATTCAATCTACCTATACCAACCTTGGCAATGGCTCGATCGTCATTCCTGAAGACGAATGCTTTTGTATGGTAAGAGTCAACGGCTTCGACTGCGTGGCTATCTGCGTTTCCGGTGGCGGTCTACTCCATTGTACTATGGCTCTTCTTGCAGGCATGGCTCAAGACTAAGGGAACCAATGCAGAGCGCGTGGTAAGAGGAGGGCGCCAGTCTGCTAACGCTTGAACGCATTTGGTAATAAGTGCCAACAATATTTAAACCGAAACGTGTGCGCTTTGCAGGCGGCAAATGCAATGCAATGGTGCGCTCTCCTCTGTAACCGAGACTCGCTTTCGCCTGGTTAGAGCTGCGAGTATAGGATGACGTGGCTTTGTTCGCTCCTGTAGCGACTAGCATCCACTGGCCGGTGGATGATATCCATGTAATACATCTTTAGCTTTTGCGCACATAGGTTGGGCTGTTTCAAACGCCCAAACGTCTTCTACGGTCAAGTTGCGCGTGCGTCGGTGGTTCGCTGTCCGTACCCGCGCTGTTCTCTGGGCCCATTTCCAAAGACACATACAAATTCCACCTTGCTTTCTGGACCGCTTCAAGTTAGAGCCTGTCAACCGACCCTCATTTTTTTCTCCTCGGCAGGTCGGCCTTTGCCTTCTCGGTCGTCCTTTTGATATACTATGCATACGCTACGTGGAAGAGTACCTGCGGCTGGGAGGAGATATACGTCTGCTGCGTTGAGGTGGGAATGGGAGATGATTGCCGTCGTGGCACTTTCCTGACGCCAGCCCCAAGCTCCTGCGTCTTGCGAGCCGCCCCGTCACCCCCTTTCACCCCCTGTTCCAACTGAAATAAGGCAATCCGCATTCGTAACGCTGATACGCTGCTTCCTACTGCAATGCCGGTGCTCCTCGAAGACCGCCAAGGTTGTGCTCGAGTTTTTCCACGTGGGTGACCCGCATGCCGGTTTCGCGCTTCAGCCCTTGATCCATACGACGTGATCGGGGCATTGACGTCGGCATTCCGTCATTAATGCAGGAATTCGACGAGCCTTCAATGCTGTACCTCGCGAACGGAAACCGCGTGCAGTGGTTGCGCTACGGCGAGTGGTTGCTGACATGCCCGGTAAGTGTGGGCCGAGGATTCCGTTCCCGTGCGGTAAACATGCTCATCATATGCGTGTATTTCTGCAGCAGATAAGAGGCTCTCACGCTGTGCTGCTCGTCCCGGATCCGGTCACATGTCACACCACCTGGTGCCCTCTGCGTGCCTCGATCTTGGTGCGTGCAGGTCATTCTGATCCACCTCTCCAACCTAACAGGCCTCGCTGACGACTATAATAAGCGCACCATGCGGCTGCTGGTGTCCGATGTCGGCACAATCGTGTGGGGAGCCACCTCGGCCATGTCTACGAGTTACGTCAAGGTATGTCCATGAAGGGATGAGTGCGGCAGGATGGAGGGGGAGGCGGGGGAGCGCGGAGCGGACCCAGATGGTGCACGGCCACCAATCAGCCTGTCGTGCCGGAGCCGGAGGACTGCACGGAAATAGTCGGCCCCCCGATTTTGAGGCCTAGGTCACGAGTGTAAACCTGGGGGTTGCTGCATTGTGATTGCAAATCCTGTGCTGCCACACTTGGGCCGAGCCCGCTCGTGGAACTTCCTGGACTGTGCAGCGTGGCCTTGGAACCAACGCCTTTACGATTAGCAAACCTACGCCACATTGCAGGTGGTTTTCTTCCTCCTTGGTTGCATATACGGTGCCAACACGTTCTTCCACGCCGCCAAGGTGAGTCCCCGCGCCCCCACGCACACCCGATCGTGGGTTTTTCCTTAACCCCTCGCAAGGCCTGGTGCGCAACCAGACGCGGATCGGCCTCTGCGATTCATTTCCTTTTTTTAGGGTCGGGGCTTCCCCCCTGACTCAGCCGCCCGCTGGGTCGCCTAGTGACTCGACTGGCTGGCTGCGCAGGTCTACATCGAATCGTACCACACGGTCCCCACGGGCACGTGCCGCATCGTCGTACGCGCAATGGCTTGGCTGTTCTTTGTTTCCTGGGGCATGTTCCCGGTGCTCTTCCTTCTGGGTCCCGAGGGCTTCGACCACCTGTCAGTCTACGGTGAGGCTACATGCGTTGTAAACCTACCACCGAGGCGGCGTGTGTGTGTGTGTGTTCTGGGGGGTAGCGAGCAAATCCGTGGACGCGACATTGGAGGAAGAGGGAACATTATGGGTTTTGGGATTATTGAGATTTGGGTCGTGTGGTCGATGGCCTTGCGTTCCCTGCGGCCTAACGCCGACCGAATTCTGCAACTAAAGACCAGTGCCTTTGTCGTTTCCTCCCGCGCCACTCTGCCCACAGGCTCCACCATTGGCCACACGGTGATCGACCTGATGTCGAAGAACTGCTGGGGTCTGCTCGGACACTACTTGCGCCTCAAGGTGAGCAGGAGGGAGGGGCGAGCCTGGGCCCTCAAGGCACCAACCGATCCGAGGGTCGGGCGCGCTATCAGTATTCCGAACCGCGTCGGAGGACCCCTTTGGGGTGCGGATCTACGTTCGTTACCCCGCAGCGTCACCCAGCCGCCTACCGCGGCACCATGCTAGCTGGGGACTTGGGGGCATTGCATGTAGCTTGGTGGAAGGCTCCTCGCTCCTCTTCATTGGGGCGGTCCACGCCGTGCCAGCTGTCACCGCGCTCTACGCCAGGGTGGCTCTGGTAGTTTCTGCGTCCATCGGTACATACCCTGCATCCTGACACCCTGGGTGCTCCCCCGGCTTCCCTGCGCCCCCAGATCCACGAGCACATCCTGCTGCATGGTAGGAGGAACTGACGTGGGAGGGGAAGGAAAAGGTTTTGTCGGCGCCATGGCCGAATCCTTGTCCAGGGGTTGCGGTAAACCTTGTTGGCGGTTTCCCACTGGCATCGCCAAGGCCGAACAGGCCTGTCCATCCACACCTTTGCATATCGATGGCAGTGCCTGCATAAAGGGGAAATGTTTAGGATTAATGGCGTGGCTTTGCCTCATTTGTTCGACGCGAAGTCCCCACCCTTGCGCTCTCCATCCTTGGTTCGTTCCGCGCGGCTTCCCAACACTCTTTGTCGTGCTGGGGTCCTCCCTGTCGTACCGCCCTCCAGGCGACATCCGCAAGGTTACAAAGATTAAGGTTGCCGGCCAGGAGCTCGAGGTGGAGACCATGATGGCTGAGGAAGACAACGACACGGTCAAGAAGCCTACGGGCCACTACGCCAGCCGCGAGTCGTTCCTTATGATGCGCGATAAGTAAGGAGGCAGGGAAGGGGAGCGGCGGAAGGGGGCTGGGCGGCTTGGCCTTCTTGGAACTCAGTCGATGGCGGCCGATCGCCGGGGTTGAAAGGGTGGAGGGGAGGCGTCGAAAGGTCGGGTTTGGTGCCTGTGGTTGCGATTGCGGTTGCGGAGACCCTGCTGGAGCGTGTTCACTGGCCACGGCGCGGGCCACATGCAGTACGCTGTGACAGTGGGTTTCGCCCCCGCCAGCTCCCATTCGTCCCTCACCGGCTGCCCACGCGACCGGCGTCTCTCCCCCTCCTCACGCGTCACGCGGCTGCCCGCCCGCGGCCCTTGGACTGCCCGCCCGCAGGCTCAGGGAGAAGGGCTACGAGGTGAGGGCCTCCCTGGACACCAGCTCCGCCCTCGAGAACGGCGGCGCCGCCGCCGCTGCCCTCGGCGGCGCCAACGCCATGATGGGCGGCAACCTCATGATGGGCGGCAAGGGTGGCGGCACGGAGATGATGAAGCTGAGCGATGGCCCCGAGGCCGCCATCCTGCCCGGCCGCGTTATCCTGGCCGTCCCGGACATCTCCATGGTGGACTACTTTCGGGAACAGTTCGGGATGCTGTCCGTGCCGTACGAGGTGGTTCCGACGCTGGGGGCCGACAACACGGTGCAGCTGGTGCAGCAGGCCGCCAACTTGGGAGGATGCGACTTCGTGCTCATCCACCCCGAGTTCCTGCGAGACAAGACCGCTACCAGCCTGCCGGCTCGGCTGCGCGCGATGGGACAGCGGGTCGCGGCGTTCGGCTGGGCGCCTTTGGGCCCCGTGCGCGACCTGATTGAGGGGGCCGGTCTGGACGGCTGGCTGGAGGGCCCCAGCTTCGGGCTGGGCATCAGCCTGCCCAGCCTGCAGAACCTGGTGGTGCGGATGCAGCAGGCCAAGAAGCTGGCGGCTATGCTGAGCATGAACATGGGCATGATGGGCATGGGTGAGCGTGGGTGCGGTGGGAGGAAGAGTGATGTTCTGGGTGGGGAGGGATGGCTGGGACGTGGCGGGGCGGGCGGGAGGGGGATGGTGTTATGTACAACGTACGGTGAGCTCCAAGACGACGTCGCAGGTTGCTCGGCGATGCTGTTACCGGTGCTGTGTTGTGACCACTGTCACCGCCCGGTGGCTGCCCCTGTGTGCCGCCAGCTCGCTCTGACGTATGGCCTCCGTTCCCGCCTCGCCCACTCCCCAGGTAGCATGATGGGTCAGGGCATGGGCAGCGTCATGATGGGTCAGGGCGTGAGCAGCAGCGGCATGGGCATCAGCATGGGTGGGGCCATGATGCCGCAGCAACCCATGATAAGCTCCAGCGGCCGCATAGCGCGTACCACGGGTAACGGCGCAATCCCGGCTGCCATGGCGGCTGCTGGCGGCAGCGTGCCCGGCAGCAGCAACGTGATGCAACAGCAGATGGGTGCCACCGGTGGGTACGGACGAGGACCGGTACCGTTAGGGTTTTACGCGTGGCTGCAGCGGTCATGCGGGTGGAGCATTACCTAGCTGTTGACGGCGACCCTCCTCGCCCAGGGCCCTGCCGAGGCCCGCCGGGTCGGGACCCTCCTCAGCTGACGCGTTTCTCATGCCGTACGTCTTCACCCCGTGTCCTGAACAGGCAACGCAGGCATGGGTTCCGCTCAGTCGTACCAATTGGGCACCAATCCGCTCTTCAATTCGGCTCCATCGCCGCTGAGCTCCCAGCCCGGAGATGTCGGCGGCTTCGGCCTGCGCAGCTCCGGCATTGGCGCGGCCGGCCTCATGATGACCCCGCCGACTGCTGCGCCCGCGGGCGGCTCAACGTCGGAGGCCGAGATGCTGCAGCAGCTGATGAATGAGATCAACCGCTTGAAGAGCGAGCTGGGCCAGTAGCTCCGCCTTGAGCGCCGGAGCCCTGTGTGATCGAGCCGAGCCTTGACTGATCGAGCCGAGCCCTGTGTGGATCGGAGGCCGATGGGCGGGACCCCAAGGTGGTGAACTTTTGGCGGTCCTATCATGATAAGGAGGTGGCGGTTCGCCGCCGTTAGTACGACGCCAATGCGAACCCTTGGGCGGGACTTGGGAGGACGCCCCCACGGTGGGCACGGTGGGAGGGATCTTCATCTACCGAGTGGTGCATCACACTGCAGCCTCCAGCCAGCGTTCCTCCTCCTCGTGTCGCGTTGTGCTGCCGAGAGATGAACGGTATGGTGTAATTATAACCTGGATATGGGTCGACCGTTGTGCGGACGGGGCAGTTTGGATAATGTTTGCACACTGGCGTCGCCCGATTGGGTAGCTGGTGAATAACTGGTTGGTGAGCGAGGGCTGCTAACGAGCAATGGAAAAGCTTGCAATTCATTTGTGGGCGAGGTAAACCCTTGAGATTTGCGCCAACATGTCGTGGTTGCTTCTGGTCGAGGGTACATAAAGTCGTGGCTGGTTGAACCCTTTGCGCAGATAAATAGGGCACGTCGGTGTTCATGCCTGCGCTCTTGGCGTTGTGAGAAGTTTTCTTGTGCAGCGGCGAGGAGGGAGTATGATTGACGTGAAGGGATGACTGCTGAGTGAGAGCACGTTCCGGTGTGGAGGTATCGTCATGTGGTCGGCAGGCCGCTGCGCTCCCAACGTTTTTTGGAGCACAGGGCGCAAGTTGCCGCCGCAGGGGAACAGAACAACAGATTGATCGCTGACAAGTCAACTTGGGTCAAAGCTGTCGTTTTTCGGATTTGGTGCGCTGGCAGTGGTGCTTCCGGCATGGGTGTGTATGAACTACATCATATATCGGGGATGCAAATTGTCCTCTTCCCGGCTGACCAAGAGGTATTTTTCCTATGCAGACGCAAATGTGCAGCACTGCTTTCGTGTGCTTTGGCCGCGGCCTTGTGGCCTTTGGCCGTTGCGAAAGGCGAAAACGCTTGGACATGCGATGCAGTGCGAGAGCGGCATCTTATGGTGACTTGACCTGCATGGATGTGCTTAAGGGCGGGTGATACCACGCTTGTCTTGTTGACTATTTCGGCAGTTTCGCCCGATCCCTCCCTTTTGATCGGAATTTATTAAGAGCTGGAGAGGGTGGTTGGGAGTCCTGCCACGGGGCATAGCGCCATGGCTGGCATCCCCCCGTGATGCCTGGCGGTAGTGTGTGACGCCGCGGCGCCCATTTTGTGCTGGCGATTGCGCCGAGTGGCCACGCTGGGATCGTTTAATAAGCTTTGCATCTGGCCGCCTGAGGACGGCTTTTATTGAAGAGGAGCATCTGTTCGCCTTTTCAGCACTGTTTAGGTGTTGGTGGCGTCCGAGGTCAATTTGTGGCCTTAAGTCCGTCTTCGCTATTGTTTTATACGTGCGCGATTGTGTTGCTCAGGCGTCGGGGTAGGATAGAAGGATATGGACGCAAGTGTTGTAATAAGCAGTCAACAATGCGTCGCCACCAAGTGTCGGCTGCTTGAAACCGATGCACCGGCGAGCTGGCAGCCCCAGAGGTTATCAATGCCGTGGCGCGTGGACATTTACATAATTACGAACGAACTGAAAAGAACACGTGAGGAGCAGGAGCAAAGCTAGGCCCCTTCTATGGCGGATCCGGGTGTGTCAGAAAAACAGACCGTCAACAGCCATAACCTCTATATAGCGAAGCAATGGTACCCGTACTGGCCCCGAGCCGTGAGGTTTCGCTGTATGCCAGTGCGACTGGGGCGTACCCAACCCTGGTGTCGTGCAATCAATCCTGCGTAACGGGGTATCGGTTTCATGTTACGACAGCGTTTGACGGCAGCAGATTTAGATATGAATGTGGTTGACAAAATAATGTGTTTGTAGATGGTTTGTTACAACGGGCCCCAGACCAAAAAATACGGTTAGCAGCGCGTACGAGTATGTTGGCATACACCAAAGACCATACAGTAACAGACTGGGCCGAGGGAGCGCAGTGCTATCACGGTACGTAGCGATGGGCTGGGTCCTACATAGGTGCTAGGCTGTTTTGATGTTTCGTTCAAGCTTTTGTAACCGTAAGGGCCAAGCGTGTCAGGAGGCTTATGACACCAAACGTGCGTTGCAAATGGGAAGCGCGGACGGGTGCGCTTGCAGCTGGCAGCCGGTCGTTTCATGCCGTACAACAGATGCCGTACTATCCGACTAGCCGGCTTTCTTTGTGAGCCCGTTCCATTCAACGGCATAATGCAGGAACTATGCACGTGATCATCCGCAGCTACCGGGTTTAACCTCTTCTTTGCTTCAGATGTGTAGAGCATGAAGTCAGTCAACATCTAGACTAATAACTAGTCACATCGCCAACTCACTGCCTGAACTATTATTCGCAAGCAAAACTGAGGTAGTTAAGGTTTGGCGCCATGGACATCCAGCTCCAAGTCCGGCAAAATGCGATGGAGATGCAGGAATACATGAAGGACCTGTTCGATTGGCAGAAATCAATCAAGAAGAAAGAGCGAGCTCTTGCAGCGTGCGGGACAGGCGACTCAACAGCTCCGGTGCCCAGAGGGCGCGCTGCTGGCTCCGTCGCGCAGGCGCCTGCAGAGCTCATGCGGCCCGCACTAGGACCGGCGGGCCCCACCGCCGTACCCAGCCAGACCTCCCAATCAGCTGCCACGAAGGGCAGCAAGCAGGTCGCTGCCGACGCCGCGGCGACGAAAACCGCGGCGGCGCACACGCACTCGTCATACAACAAGTGGGACAAATTCGACATCGACGCGGCTCTTGCGTCCGACGATGAGGACACTCAGTTGCCCGTTGCCGCACGGTCGACCGCCAAAGCGGGCGGCAAGCCAATCGTCGAGGAGCCCCACAGCCGCGCCGGTGCCAGCCCAGCCGCGCCGGCGCCGCCTGCTGCCCCCGCCGCGCCACCTCCCCGCGAAATCACCATCACCGCCAGCGATCCCTGCCAATCTCCGGACGACCTCCTCAAACCGGTCGCCACAAAGCGCCTGGCGCCCCCGGCCGCGCCTGACAACGCCGCCCCGGCGGCGGTGGCCGACCCATTGCCGCCCGTTCGCAACAGCCACCCCGCGACAGCGGACGCCTGGCGCACGCGCGGGAACGATCTGTTCAAGGCCGGCGAGTACGACAGTGCGTATGAGTGCTACAGCCGGTCTGTGGAGCTGCAGCCCACCTGCCTGGGACATGCCAACCGCGCCATGGCTCTGCTGAAGCTGGGCCGCTGGCAGGTACGCGGCAGGGAGGGCTCCCTCCTGCCGGTCCGAGGAGTGAGGCCTGCGTCCGCAAGGCAACAACGATTGTAGGCTCGAGCCCTTGGTCAGCTGCGGTAGCGCCCCGTTGGGTACGGCCTGCGCCACGGTGTATGTCGTACGGCCTGCGCCACGGTTTATGTCGTACGGCCTGCGCCACGGTGTATGTCGTACGGCCTGCGCCACGGTGCATGTCGTGGAACTGGGCAAGGGCTCTGGCTTGTGGCCTTGTGGGAGCCCAACACGCGGTGGCCTCTTGCCTGACGGCGCTGGCGCCTTTTCTCACCGTGATAGACCCACATACTGCCAGACACGAGGCAACACGGCGCTCGCCTACCTGCCTGGCCGCCCCACGCACGCACGCTACGCTTGTGCCCGCCGCGGTGCGGCCATGAGCCACCCGCCCACCCTTCCAACCGCCCCTCTCTCCCCTCACACATGTCTTCCTCCCATACCCTCTCCCCGCTCACAAACCTGGTCCCCCGCCCCTTTCCCCTGTGCTTCTGAGCCAGGACGCGGCAGTCGACTGCTCCGAGGCGCTCCGGTTAGACCCCACCTACGTCAAGGCCTACCAGCGCCGCGCCGCCGCGCACCGGCAGCTGGGGGCTGCTCTGGAGGCATGCCGCGACTGGGAGCAGGCGCTGCGGCTGGAGCCGGAGAACCGCGCCACCGCCGCCGACCGGGACGCCTCCCTGGAGCAGCTGCTGGCCGAGCAGAAGCTGCAGCCGCCGTCGCGCCGCGCCGCAGTGGCGGTCAGCTGGGCGGCAGCTCCCGCAGGGCCACCAGGACCACCTAAAGGACACGTGGCACAGCCGGAGAAGGGTGAGGCGGAGGCGGCAGCTCGACAGGGTGCAGCGGCGGCGGCCCCGGCGGAGGCGGGGGTAACGGCACCGGCGGAGGCGGAGGTAACGGCACCGGCGCCGGGCGGCAGGAGTAACGGCGGCGCGGCGGCGCGGACGGCGCTGGGTCTCCTGGAGACCCCCGGGCCCGCCACCTCACTGCCGCCCGCCTCTCTGCCATCCGCATGTCCGCCGCCTTCCACCGCCCCGCCCACTGCGGCAGCAGCATCCGCAGCAGTCCCTGCTCCTCCTCCGGCTGCTGCTGCTCCTCCAGCGGCTGCCCCCGCCAGCGCACCCACGCAACCCGCAGCGTCCGCCGCCGCGGCTGCTGCCGCCGCGGGTGCCGGCCCTCGAGGGATGCCTCGCACCAGCGTCGAATTTGAATCCGCCTGGCGCACCCTGGCAGGCGACCTGGGCCGTCAGGCCGCCTACCTGTCCACCATCCCGCCCGCCCGCCTCCCTGGGACCTTCAAGAACAGCCTGACGGCGCCCGTCCTGGCGTCCATCGTGCGGTGCCTGCTGGCGGCCATGATGGCGGCGGCGGCGGCGGCGGCCGACGGCTCCTCTCCGACTTCCGCTGTCACCCCCGCACAGGGCGTGGCTCTACTGGAGGCGCTGACCCAAGTGGCTCGGTTCGGTTTGATGGCCATGTCGGTGCCCGCCCGCGAGCGAGCGGAGCTGCGGGCAGCGTGGGAGGGGTTGGAGGCGGCGCTGCGCAGCGGCGGAGGCGCGGCGGCGGAGGCGGCGGAGGCGGCGCAGGGGTTGGCGGCGCTGCGGCCAAAGTACAGGCTCTGAGGGGATGAAGGGGAGGGCCGTGCGCTTTCGTCGCCAGGATGGCATGCGGTGCGGGCTTAAGGTGGTGGGTGATTAGGGAGGTGGTGGCATGGTTGACCGAGCGGAATGGAGTCATGAGCGAGTGTGGCGAGCTGGTCGGGTGAGCAGTGCAGCGCAGTGCAAGTCAGGTACGATGTAGTCAGCAGGAGGACCTCGGCGCTGCAGGGGGGGCTCGCATTGGTTGCTGGCGGACTGCCCGCATCGCAAACCCCCACAATGCCCACATTAGCCTGCTAGAGGCCCAAAGGGGGGTAGCGAAAAATGCGAAATGGGTGAGGGCCGGGAGAGGGGCGGTAGTGAGATGGGAGAGGGAGGCAGCGGCTGGATTCCGGTGGGCGCAGGACGCTTCCGTGGGACTAGCAGGTTGAGGTACGGTAGTTGTACGGGGGCCAGGGCTTCGATCCACGAACGAGACACCCGGCAAAGGCAGTGAAGGGGCCTTGTGCACTGATCATGGGGCGGACTGCATTGGCCGCACCCGCTTCTGACTGTACGACGTGCAGGGCGCAGATTACAGTAAACGGCATTATTTTCCTGCCTGGCAGCTCGCGTGTAAGGCTGATGTGGGGCCTCGTGCTGGCGGTGTGCAGCCGTACGCGGCATCTGGCTGGCCTCAACTGCGTTCTGAACCGCCAACTGCCAACGCAAAAACCTGGTGCCTTCCTAGACAGCCTTCATTGGCGCTCTCGCGAGGTGTCGGGAGGGGTTGAGGAGCCCCCAAGCGCGGGCGGGCGGGAGGGGGCAATGCCGCCCCGCTTGTAGCAGGAGCTGTTGTGCGGTCATGGGCCGGAGTGTTACAGTCTTTGGAACGGAGTGTTACAGGGGTGCCTAACCAGCCCCTGAGTCGCAGAACACGGCGCCAATCTCGTCCCCTTTCCTACAATGATGATCGTCCACTTCCCTTAAGTGATGAGAACAGAAGGGCTGCTCACACGGCAGAGGCCCCCCCTGCAGCAATCGTCTTTCACGAATTCGGCTATAGGCCGAAGCAACGGGAACCACCACACAACTCAGGGCATACCCAGCAACCCAAGGACATCACGAAGACGTGGTTCCCCCTGAAGGAGGGGGCACTCGCTGCCACCAGTGCGCCGTCAGCCCCGCCGCAGCTCCAGCGGCAGCTCCAGCTGCCAGCGATCGTTGCCGTCGACGGCACCGCCGCCACCGTACCGGTCGCCGCCACCATCGCCGCCGCCGCCATCCGTTTCTCGGCTGCTGCGGTGCCGCCGGCCCTCAGCGACCCTGTCCTCCCTCCGCCTGTTAGCACGTGCCCGCCGCCCCTCATCATCACCACCACGCCGCTGCCACCACCGCCCCGCCGCTAGCGCCGCCGCCTCTGCATCCTCTGCCGCAGCCCGCGCCGCCAGGCCGGGTGACGTGCCACCACGGCGGCCCCCGTCCCGTGGGTCACTGCCGTCGTCACCTTCTAGGTACCATCGGTCGCGGCTGCGGCTCCGACCGCCGCTGCCGGGGCGGCTGCAGGCCCTATGGCGGTGGTGGCAGTCGTGGCGTGGCTGCGGCGACCGGCTCCATCTGCCGCTGCTACCCTTCCGCCCGCCTTGCTCTCTGCTCCTGCTTCTGCTCCTGCGCCTGCTGCTGCCACCCCGGTGCAGCAGCCAGTCCCGCCCTGACCGGCGCTGCTCGCCCTCATGCACCCGGAGCAACGCGCCGGCCGAAGGCGCCCTGCCGTCGTCCTCAGGTACCCTCCCGCCTCGGACTCCGACTCCAGCGCCATCACCTGTCGCCCGGCGGTCGTCCCGCGGTGGCGACACCGCGTCCGCAGCCGCCGCTGCCGGGCCAGACCCCCCATCATGTCGGGTGACACCCACACCCACACCCACGCCCAAACCCTCCGTCGCCATCGCCAGGCGCCGCGCCTCTGCTCCAGACGGCTCCAGGGCCGCTACGTCCACCGGGCGTTCGTCCCAGCGCCGGCGTCGCTTGGCTGCTCGGCCGGTTGCGTCGGCCCCTGCCTCCGCCCCCGACACCCACCGTGCCAGTCCCGTGGCTGGTGCTGGGAGCGGCCGCACATACAGACTTCCGACGTCTGCAGCAGCCGTCGCCGCCGTCGCCGGCGCCGGCGCCGCCGCCGTAGGTGGTGACGGAGGCTGCCAGCGGCTGCGCCCCAAGCGCCCCTGCACGCCTTCAGCACTGCCAGCAATCCCGCCGCCGCCGACGGCGCCGCTATCGCCCTCTCCACCCCTGGAGTCAACGCGCGCCGCTGGCGGGCCGCTGGCGGTGTCGTCGACCCCGCCGCCGCCGCCACCTTCCCGGCCCGTCGACGCTGACGGGCTGGTCTCCAGCGTCAGGTCAACCACCTCCGAAGCAGCGGCAGTAGCTGCAGTAGCACGACCGCCTAGCTGCAGCGGCCGCGGCCACAGCATCAGCGCCTGGCCCCGTGGTGGTGGTGGGGGCTGCTGGTCACGGCCGCTGGGTTGATGACGGGCCTGGCGGGCATCGGAGCCGCCGGAAAGTGCCAGTGGCGCGCCAGCCAGCGGCGCACGGTGTGGCTGGGACCGCGCCGCCGGTCGCTGCGGCAGCGGCGACGGCAGTGCAACTCCAGCCGCGTTTCCTGGTCCCTGCTGTTGCTGCTGTTGTTGCTGCTGTTGCTGCTGTTGTTGCTGTTGCGGCTGTTGTTGCTGTTGTTGTTGTCGCTGGAGGGGGCGCTGCTGGTGGGATTGCGGTGAGGAAGAGTCGAGCGCGGGAATCGGTGGCCGCGGCGGGGGTCGAGGCGGCGGTCCGACGCCGTACCGCACGCTGGTGTCGTACGCCTGAATAGTAAGGCCCGAGAGCGCGAAGCTCCTGGAGAGTGAGGCCCGGGGGCGGAAGGGGGGGGGCAGGGCGGTATAACCTCCGGCCCGGGCTAGGGTTCCACCCGCCTCTGGCTCCCCACGCAAGCCGCCTGACGCGCTCCCGCCCCTTACCCAGCGCATACCGGTACCCACCCAGCCACCCATGGACCCACCGCAGCTCATGCCAAAAATGCCTTGCCCGCTCAAACAAGAAAGGCCGCAGAGACGCAACAGGACCAAGCAGGGCTGCGCCGCCCGGCTGCTGCTGCTGCTCCTCCTGCCGGCCCCGCTCCTCCTGCCGGCCCCGCTCCTCCTGCCGGCCCCGCTCCTCGCGCGAGGCTGCCGGCCATTGCCCCGCCTCTTCCCTACCCAGCTGCACATGCCCCGCCTCGTCCTCCGCCGGCCAGCCCCGTTGGATGCCGTACACATCCACCAGCCCCGCCACCAGGGCGCGCAGCAGCGTCAGGTCCTGCGGGGCAGCGGGTAGTGGAGCAGGGAGGGGATGAGTAAATCGTCCCGAGTGTGTGTGGGGGGTAAGGTTCTGAGGAGAGCGGGGCCCAAGGGGGGCGGGAAACGTTATTGGGACCCGGGTGGGAACTCGGTGCAAAACCTTGCTGCTTGGGGACACGACAAGGGTGGGGCGGGGCAACCCACAACGAGAAGACACGACAGGCTGCTTGAGGTGTTGTCACAGGTCCTCCGCCTCCCCACCACCACTGCCGTTGCTGTACCCTCACACCCCGCAAACCCTAAACCATGGTCGGTCCCTAGCTCCCTACCGAGCTTCCCAGCAGCGCCTGGAGCTCCCGGGCCACCCAGCGCTCGAGCTGCTCCCGACGGTCAGCCAGCGGGCCCGCAGCTAGTGCCGCACCAGCAGCTGCAGCCGCCGCGATCGTGCCCGCAGCACTGCCCACCGCGTTGCGGGCCCCGGGGCCCAGACCAGCTGCCCCGGGCGCCCTAACCGTGAGCTCAGCGTTGCGGCCACTGGCCGTTGTCACGCCTGCTGCCCACAGCCCCTGCTCGTAGACCCGTCGCCGGGCAGCGAACGCCGCCGCCTGATCGTCCGCGCCGCTCCCCAGCCGAGCGCCTACGGGAACGGCGGCCCCGCCAGATAGCCCAGCGGACGCGGCCCCGCCAAGGAGACCAGCGGACGCGGCCGCTGCAGCCGTGTCCCACGGGTCACTCCATGCCGCCGGTGCGGCCCCAGTGTTGCCGGTCATGAAGCCGGAGCCCGTCGCGCCGGCAGTAGCCGCCAGGCGCTGCTGCAGCCTGAAGAAGTACGGCCGCGGCTGGGGCGGCGACTCCCGTGTTTGCTGCTGCTGCTGGGGTTGCTGCGGGCGCTGCCGGCGGCTAAGCCCCAGTTCTAAAGGTCCTGCGGAGGGCGCCTCGGCGCCGCCGCCGCCGCCACGGCGGAAGCGCGGGGCTCCGCCCACGCGGCCGTCATCGGCACCATAGCGCCCGTCTACGAACGGGCAAATCACAGGGCCGGATCAGCGTCGTACGTAATTCCGTGCCGTGCTCCGAAAAATATCGTGGGTTGGGGTAAGGTCGGGGAGTGGATGGTCTCGTGCGGCGAGGACCATGCAAACGCCACCCAATGACGGTACCATAGTTATGACGGCCCTCTTAGCTGAGTTGACCGACCCATCCACTGTTCCACCGTCCACCCTTTCCTATCCCTTTTCTTTCCTGATCGGTTCCACGGCTTCCTAGCTACCAGTACCCACCCGCCCGCGTCAGTCGGTCAGCGATGCGGTGCAACTGCCGCAGCAGGTCCGCCGTGTCATCCGCCCGCGACAGCAGCATCCTTCCACCAGGGCCCAACACGGCCCCAGCCGCGGTACTGCCGCTGCTGTCATCCTCCTCGCGACCCGACAGTCGGTCCTCGCGGTGCTGCTGGCGGTAGTGGCGGTGGAGGTCACCGACCCCTGGGTCGCCCGGGTGGTGTTGGCGGTGGTGGGGCTGCGAGAGGAGGCCCTGCAGGTCCAGGTGGTCGTAGCGGTGGCGGCGCGGCGGCGGGGACAGCGGCACCGCTACCTCGGTGAAGGTCGAGTCGCCGCTGATGTGGGTCAGGTAGGTTTTTATGCGCCGCTGGGAGGGAGAGGGGAGGGGAGGGGGGAGGGTGGCTGGGCTGGGAAACGAGGGGGTCGCGTGTGTTGCCCAGGGCGGCTTCCATTACCACCGAAAACCCTCAGCCTTGTGCGCATGCGGCGCTGTGTTCGCTCCCAGCCCACGTTCCGTGATATCCTGCGGGTTTTCCCCATCGATTGCGCACTACCCTATCAAGTCGCAAGGCGCCGCGGCGTCGAATCCGTCAACCGAGCTTGGGCGGGGGCACAGCACCCGCAAAGCGCGAAGAACCGGTATAAGCAGGTCGTCACTCGAGAATGCCGTCCCTCGCTGTTTGCTGCACCTGTCTTGCCAGGTGCCTGTTGGCGGGCTCGTTATTGGCCGACCGCCATTTCCCCCCCCCAAACCCAATACATGCGCTGCTCCGCCTCCGCCCCTCAAGATACGTAAAGCCAATTGGTTCCTGCTGCTCATTGTTTTGACCTCACCTTGCAAAGGGGACAAACCCGCTTGACACGCAGCCATTCCGTCAAGCAGGGGCGGCAGAAAGTGTGCATGCAGCCTGTGACCGCCTTCTCGGACGGGTCCAAGATGTCGTTGAGGCCTACAGGTAGTGATAAAACTTCAGAGGATCGTTGTCGTTCGGTGCTCCGTTAGGAAACGCGGTGACGGGTCCATGTCGCTGAGACAAATGACGTTGCGCACACACCAGCAGTCACAACTTGTTGATTACCGTGACATGACACCACGTACATATCGGGCAACTTGGTAGAGGCTCATAAGGTTCCGGGAGAGCGTCTTCGTCATCGCTGGAGCTCAGCTCCACGACTTCTTGCTCGCCACGTCTATTTCCGAAGCCATCTACATCGATAAAGTTAAGTGTATCCATCCATATTCCTGTGGCTTACAGAGGAATAAAAGCCACGTATGGGCGAGACTGCGTCGTCGTGCCCGCAAAGAGCTGGCACCGTTACGACCAGAAGATATCACAATTGAGCAGCAGCAACAATATGCAGCAGTGAAATGCTCGACATGCAGACAGGCTTGTAGCTGGGGTCACATACCGGTAACCTAGCTATACGGGCAACGCTCTCATGAGTCACCACGCCCCCAACATAAACATTAATGGCCACATACGTTGAACAGGAAAATCGAAAATGGGCAATAAAAGCAAACTGAACATTTCAAAATAGGCAGTCGAGAACAGGTTCGGCATGGAACCAGCATGTAAAAACGTATTGAACATGTCGACGGCAATCCCTGGTAGATATCTTCGGCTTGTATGGGTTATGCAAGCGTCACCGAGCGCCAATTTTAATGGCGAGAGCAGTGCGGAACTTTTCGGGGGAGGCCGCCACCGCGCGCGAAGGGCAGGGAGCAAAACGATAGCGATGCGCGAATTGGTGTCTTGATCCCACTGCTCCGATCTGCAAGCTCGCCTATGGTGACCAATGAAGCGCACGTAACTGGCAAGGCACACCTAAATCGGAAAAACTGCCATGCCGGACGCTAGCGGAAATGCACCTCGACCACCACTTTCATACCGACAGGGGCTGCTGCCGCCACCGCCGCTGCGCCCCAAAGCAGGTACCTTGCATGCCGCCGCATCTGGCGCCGCCAATCATCGCGAAGCCACAAGGCGGCGGCGCTGCTGGTCAACTAAAGACTGGTGCATCTGATCTGTTTGGAGCATGGCGATCGGGTAGCTCAGTGCCTGACTGGGGTGGACTTGAGAACTCCGAGAACGAACGGCACGTTTTAGCCACACGGCCATCCGTGCCCTCAAGCCCTGCTCCGGACCATCCCCACCACGACCTTGTACACCAACAGTCTTCCAGTACATGTGTTGGGGTAGGTATAGTGCGGCGCTGGGATGAAGCGAGGCGCTGTGTCGCGAGGACGTGGATGGAGCCGCCGGATGTGCGACAGTCTGGTTGCGAGGGGTGCCGGAACCGGCGGCCTGCTGGGCGACACAGCGGCCTGGGTCCTCGGGCCGACTCGGGCCAGGACCCTGCATCAGCGCTCACACGCCGCCGACGATGGGCAGATCTGCCCTGGCAAGGAATATGTCGTCCCGTGTGCGATCGCCATAAAGCGCCCGGCGAGCATCCGCGGGAGACAAGTAACCTCGGTCAAAGCCCAGGATGCTCACGCGGTAGGGCAGGCTCACCAGGAAGTCGATGAACTCGACTGCGAGTATTGAGGACATGCGGAGGGAGGGGTCGCGGATACGGATACAGATGCGGATGCCAGCCCGCGGGCGCGACGATTTGAAGAGGCGGATCAGCGACTGAACCCCTTGGGGCACGCAACGTAACTAGTTACGTAGCACTTGACTACCAGAAGCACCCACCCACCCCGCGCGTGAGCAGGCGCAACTACGCACATGGGCACATCACACCCCGTCAACCTTGGGAAAGCCTAGAGCCCGCTGCGACACCCACCGTCCTACTAGGAAGAACGAGGACGAACACTCAATTGTATAAAAAGCATCTGCGCGGGGTCTATGCGTGCACACGCACGCATGCATCAGGGGCTTACTTGTTGCGTTGGGGTTGCGCAGGTTGCGCTGTTGGTAGTCGGGGAACATTTCCAAGCACGCAAACAAGATTTTCCCGCTCTTCAACAGCTCCGATGCCCCGTACATGACGAGCGGCTCGAAGCCTTCTACATCAATCTTGAGGACCTTTTGGGGGGGGACGCGGCGAGTAGAGGCTGGGCTGGGTTGGGTGAAGGGTACGTGAGAAGAAAGCTTTCACGTTCACGGTCGGTGAAGAGTGAAGTGGGCAAGTTCGCGCGTGTGGTGCTTCAAGGTCCGGCGGCGGCGTCAGCGCTGGAAGGTAGGATTAAAAGAAGGCGGTGCATGAAAAGGTCGTGTATGAACAGGTGGTGGTGTATTGAAGCGTCGTGTATAAAAACAAGGTAATGTGTATGTGAGGTGTGGTGGTGTACGGCGTGATGTATAAATACAAGGTGATGTGTATGTGAGGCAACGCAGCAAGGGGTATAGAAACAGGCTAGATAGGTAGACAGGTGCGATTGGATCGTCAACCTTGGCAAAAGGTAGCTGGAGATGGGTGGGGCGACATGCAACACTGCGTTTTGAAAAACGTCTCGATCGGGCAACCCCAGCCCCAGCGCCTGGCGTCCGCTGGTTTTCCCGCTCCACCAACCCCGCTCCCAGCCTTAGCCCCAACCCCAACCCGAGCCCGAGCTCCAGCAGAATTCTTGGTCCAACACGGGTCCAACACCGTCGCATCGCGGCGCCTGCGGAGACCTTGAGCGCCGGTGACAGTTGCGTTGGAGGACCAACGCCGTTTGCCCCTCCTCGCACCCCTGCCGCCCCCCCTTCCTACTCGTCTCACGCTTCCTTCCGTTAGGTTCCGCAACCCGCAGCCCAATTTGCAGTCAACCCGCAGCTGCCGCACCCTGATGTCCTGGCCCGCCAGCAACCTGTCGAGTCGGTGCACCGTCATTTCGCTCCGGATGACGCAACCCGGCGGCATGACCCTCTCCACCTCCTCCCGGGAGGCGCCGCAAACGCTGTTTCCGTTGCCGATGTTGGTCGCCAGCGAGTACATGTAGCACCTGCGAGCGAGTGGTGGGACCGCCGCTGCCTGGTCTCACCACTGATGTACGGCTCGTCCTCGGCCTCGTCTCACACTTTCAGCTAGCCGGCAGCACTACCTTCTAGCACAGCGCCGCAGGCACACACTCACTGCTGTTTCTTGTCTCCGAGGCCCAGTGCGAAGAGCACCACCCTGTCCATGATCTCGGGCGTGAGGCATAACGAATTCCGGAGCATCTGCAGGCAGAGCGTATCACGGCCGCACAAAGCGGAACCATCGGCCCTATCAGCAACAAGCAAGCGCACACAAGCAAGCGCGTTGGCCTGACAGGAATAACCACCTTCGGCCAGACCTAAGCCCATAGGGTACAATTTTTGCGCGGCACGATCGCACGCCTGGCGGCTCCTTGCCTTCTGGTTCGCGAGCATAGCCTCAAAAGAGACTACCCGAAAACCCTTAGCTGCCACGTTCATGGTTAGCCATCCAAAGTTAGCGCCGGCGTCGATGAAGATGGGCGGCTCTTTGCTGGGGACGGCGCCAGGGAATTCGTAGTTGAGCGCCCAGAAGATATCTTTCAGCAAATCATCCGCCCACTTTCCTGGGAGTGGGTGTGGGCGTGGGAGTGGATTAGGATGTGGGTGGGTGAGGTGGGTGGATGGATAGGTCCAAATACACATGGGACTCGGGAAGGCCTTCCTGGCCTTCCACCCTACCCGTAGCTAGCACTTGGGAGCTGACAATGTCGGTTCCAGAGTGAACGTAGATCCTGAAAGGCGTAGAATCATTGAACCACTGGCTGAGCCGTGCTTGTTCAATGTCCGCCGGAAATACGTTCTGGCAGAAGTGTTGCTGTCGACCTAAGGCAGTGAGCAGCGCTTGTCGCGTCTGAGGCACTGTAGTGGGGTCGGAAAGGGTGCTGTTCCACAAGGATGATGATATAGCTGTGCTTGCTGCCAGCTCAGGGACGCTGACCGCGGCGAACAGCATCATAATGGACCATACTTTCGACGTGCACCAGCGAGGCCGCCGAGCCATGATCGGTCCAATAGCGTCAATTAAACTGCGTCTCATGCTAACTGGTTATTGTTTGCATGCAAGTTCGGGTAAGTTGTCGAAGGACGGCTAATTCATTAATTTGGGCCGGCAATTCAAGCCTTGTGTTCCTTCCTGTCTTCGTCATTCCTGCCATTAAGACGACCTAGTGCGGTTTGCGTAATCTGCGCGTCGAGGTGCGCCAACCCTTTCCGTACATTACCGATTTCCGCCATTGTGCATCATTTCTGCCGACCGACCGAAAAATCTGGTACATCTTCACACACGGTCTCTTATATTTACGGCCACACCTATGCGACTGGAATTTCCTTGAAAATTGCAGGCTTGTTTGTTTTGTAGCTAGGGCCAAGACAGGGCAGAGGCCACTGGGCCATCGCCGGACGACAAAAGTCGTCAAAAGTCGTCTTCGGTCGCTAAAATGAATAAATGTAAATATTATATGCAAACTTTGTGATGGGAAGAAAGTATGATTCTACAGTGAAATCGCTGGGATCGGGACCCCGAGGACCCCTTGCCTGGGACCCCACAAGACGTACCCTCTTGTACCACTATTTTGTAGATTATTTTTATGCGCTCAGTTGGCGTTGCTACTGGCAAGTATGGAGGGGTCCCTCCCACACCCATCCTCCCACCCTCCCATGCCCTCCCATACCTCCCAACCTGGAAGCGCACGCCCGCAGATTTGCACAACACTATCCGACACTACACGACTCCACTTGCCATATCCGACTTCTTCGTGTACTAATAGTATTGGATGCATAGCCACCCCACATAGGCGGAATCCGCTTGGGTCGCTAGTCGAGTTGTCAACTCAATGGGCATTTGCAATAATATGCATATATGTTTGTTATTTTACATATAAAGGTGTTGCCTCACCTCGGTCGATCCGTTTGAAATGCAAATTGACAGCCTCGACGCGACAGGCATACATCCAAGTGAATTGTTCCTCGAACGACACTTAGGCATTACTCAATGGTGTACAGACATATCAGCAACGCTATGCGCATGCCAGTAATTGTCAACAAAACGACATACTGGTCGAAGAAATTGCAGCACTGCGACACCGATACACTCCAACACTCACTGTCTGCTACACCTGGCTACACTGCTACATGCCAAGTCCGTTACACGCGAGCACTGCTCCCTTTCTATTTGTACATCCCTCTAGCTAACAGCTCTCATGCAGGCAAGCCCCAAAAACTTTCCCGTTGCTCCCCTCCAGCAACAACCGCAAGCGGGATTGCTCTTCTAGTTCAAGCCATACCATCCCCCGCGCCATGCCAGCTATGTAACATCATCCTAGGTACTAGTTGGGCGCGGCGGTGGAAGCCTAGGGTCACATACGGCAACACACGAGCACTTCCCCCTTCGGGCCCCGCAGGATCGCCTGAGCCACCGAAAGCGGGATTGCTCTTCTAGTTCAAGCCATACCATCCCCCGCGCCATACCAGCTCTGTAATATCATCCTAGGTACCAGTTGGGTTGCGGCGGTGGAAGCCTTGGGTCACGTACGGCAGTATGCCGATTTCGTCCCGTCCCATCCGTGCGGAGGTGTCATATGGCACCCGTAAGGATGTTTAGCTGTGACTTGCGGCGTCCGGGGCTTGCGGGCTGGGTGCATGCGCTCGACATACCGGTATGTTGCCCGTTTGGCCAAATCAAGCCAATCTAAGGCAAGCCGCGCCTGACATGAGCTGGTGTGAAGTGTATATGGAGCTTGCAATGGGCTAGGAGATTATTCTGGCCATTCCTGTCGGTATCTCAGTGACTTCCTAACGCCCTGACTGCACCGCGGCAGGGACCCGGGCCCAGACCAGATGCGCGCCGGGCCGCGCAACCCCTTCCTCCCTAATAAACGGCAGAGCAGGATGGCCTTATGTGCAGTGTGGACGCTCACATCAAGAACCTCAACGAAAAGGGCAAACCTCGGGGCGTCGGGCCCATGGGTCCCAGCCGTAACGGGACCCATCACCGCAAAGCCGTCCGTTCCCCTGGCCTCAGGTCCCCGTATGGTGACGCAGGTGACAACCAGGCCCGGGCCTTGAGCCGGGGCGCCGTAATCCGCTCTGTCGGGGTCTCGGCATGCAGATCAGTTGCGAGAAGTGACCACGTTCGTGGCCTTGTCAGTGCATCCCACGGCCCTCAGGTCACCACGTGGATATGATTTAGTCAACTGGCATCGGGCTTTACGGAAGGGTTCTGTGTTTTGGCCTCGCGGGGTGGTCCTGGACATCTCCTTGTCCAGCGGGACACGGCTTCACATGTGCCCCAAGACGCAACGCACGTTAAGAATAGACCGGTTGCCCCGCCGGACAGTCGGAGTGGCCTAGCCCTCTGCCCTGTGCCAAGAAGACCAGCTACACGGCCAGCGCTCCCACGAGTCACCCACCACATTGAAGACTAACAACAACGTGATGACGAAACTGGCGAGAAGTCGAAAAAGTGTTCCCAAAAGCAGAGAAAGCGTGACCTGAACTACCCATCGGTCCCGCTGGGACCTCCGGTCCCGGCAGTTTATTTTTTACGCATGCCTTTAAACGACTTTTGCCAAGTTCTCAGCGGCCCGTACAAAGCTGACGTGCATAGCCCTCCATAGCAGGGCTCCGTAGCTGCGTTAATGGTGGCAACGCCCCCTAACCAACAACCATGCCCTTCATCCCCAGCTACATGCCAAGCCCTAACGAATTCCACGCACATCCGTCCTCAAATTCCTCCCTTCAGCAACACAGCAACCGAACGCAACGTGTCGCCCACCTCGAAACGCACACATGCCCGCGCCCGCCCATCGCTCCGGCAAACCTCTCCCCTTCTTTCCAGCCAACCCCATCCTCCAGCCCCCCATCCTCCAGCCCCCCAGCCTCACAGCCCCCCAGCCTCACAGCCCCCCAGCCTCACAGCCCGTGACCACGCCTGGCTCAGCAAACCCGTCCGCTGGGCCCCATCGCCTCTGCGCTGCCCCCCTGGCTGCTCCTCCCTCCCCTCTCTCGCGCCTCCGGCTCCTTCTGCGCTCAGTCCAGCTGCGCCCCGCTTCGCACCCGGTAACCCTTGGGCACACACCAAGGAGACAGACTGACCCCCTCCCGCAGCATGGCGGACGTCTGCGGCTCAGTGAGCGCCAGGACCTGCGAAGAAGGGCAGCGGCAGCGGCGACGGAGCGGCGGCAGTGGCGGCAAAGAGGCGGCACCGGCGGCATCGCCGACGGCGGAGGCAGCAGCGGCGAAAAGGCGGCAGCGGGGCCCGGGAGATGTTGTCAGGGCAGGGGCCATGGGTGGGCGGCGAGGATTGGGCGACCCCAGCACCCAGGACGAAACGGCGGCGGCGGCGGCGGTGCCGTGTGGGCACCAGGCCCGAGACTCAGGGTAAGATAATGTGATGGAAAAGTGATCGGAAGCGAGAAGTAAAGGGGGCATGGGTGGGGAGGCGGTGCGGCGCGGTGAGTTGGTATCGTCAGAGCTGCGGGGCGCGGGAGAGGGGCGCACTCTCCCGCCGCCCAGCGCGGCGTCGTACACAAGGCAGCGCAACCGTCGTCGTACCTTCCCGTACAATGCGTCGTTGGTTGCGATGAGCGAGCGGTCGAAGACGCTGTACGCCAGTCCGTCCCCGGTGGTGATGCGACCGCCCGCCTCCTCCAGGATGATGGCGCCAGCTGCCACGTCCCAGGGCTTAAGGTTGTACTGCCAGTAGGCGTCGATAGAGCCTGGGGGGGGGGGTAGGGAGGGCGGGGCGCGGGCGGGGGAGCAGGCTTCACCGCGACAGACGCGACAGACGCGACAGATATTGGGGCTTGCACTCGGGGTGCCTTCCGCACATGTATGCTCCGGTCCCACTTCCCGCCTATCCTTCCTCTCCCTGCCTCCCTGCGTCCCTGCCTCCCTCCTCCCTCTCCCCCATCTATCACTTTCCCCACACCCCCTCCCCACCCATGATCTTATTTGCCGACCCACGGGTTTCCTCCCGCCCAACCCCCGCTCACCCATGGCCAGGTGGCACATGTTGGCTGCCGCCGCCCCCGACATGCGCACCCCGCGGCACTGCTCCGTGAACTGCCGATGCATCACCGCCAGCTGCGGCCACATGTCGCCGTAGTAAACCAGCTCCGTAGCCTGGAGGGGGGAAGGCAGGCGTGGGGGGGCGAATCGAGGGAGCACAGCGGGGCAGGAGGAGCGTAGGGACGTGTATGCCCTATACCGTGCGCGCGTAGCTGAGCCCCCCGTCCGTCAGCAAGCAGCCCAGGGAGGGTATGACCGAAAACCCGTGGGAGGCAGGGGGGAGGGTGGGTCGGAGCTGATGGCAGCCAGCTCCCCTCACTGACGCAACAGCCAGAAAGCCAGCAGGTCTCCTTCGGATCGGATCCCCTCCCGCGCAAACCTATTCCCTCCCCTCTCCGCACCCAACACCCCCTCTTGGACCCCCCCCCACCCGCGTCCCCGAGCCGGGCCCCGGCCCCGTCACCCACCACCAGCGCGTCTCTCAGCTCCTTAACCCTGCTGACGAAGATCTGCTGGCCGTCCACGAAGGCGCCTGTGTTGCGTGCCGCCGTGAAGGTGCGTGTGCTCCAGGTCTTGGGGCCGCCCACGAACTCCACCACGCAGCCAGCCACGGGGGTGGCGTGCCGGATCACCCCCACCGACACGCAGAACGACTGGTAGCCGTGCGCGAAGTTGACGGTGCCGTCCAGCGGGTCGACGCACCTGGGTTGGGGGTTGGGGGTTGGGAGTTGGGAATTGGGGGTTGGGAGTTGGGAGTTGGGAGTTGGGGTTGGGGACGAACGCGGGTTTGAGGAAGATGGGGATGCCAGGGATCCGCCCCTCAGCAGCACCTGGCTGAAACCCTTCTCAGATCTGCTCGCCGTCACTCGCCGCCACCCACCGCCACTCGCCGCCACTCGCAGCCGCTCACTGCCACTCGCCGCCACTGCGCCACTTCTCACCCAGATGACCCCAGCATCCTCCTCCCGCACACACAGCCCCTCATAGAGGGTGCGCATACCGCATAGGTGTGCCTAGCTGTTTCCTACAACGTCTAGTAGGCAAACCCAACCCATCCGCAGGCGCGGAGCCTCCCCCCCCCCGCGACCCACCACAGGTAGTCGCTGGCGATGTCCCCCAGCACGCCGCCCTCCTCGCCCAGCACGCCGTGCGAGGGGAAGGCCGCTCTGATGGCCTCCGCCACCACCACCTCGCTGGCCTTGTCGGTCTCAGTCACTGGGCGCGGGAGGTGGGGGTTGAGGTGGGGGTTGAGGTGGGGGTTGTGGTGGGGTTTGAGGTGGGGGGGGATGGCATAAAAACCGACAGGGACGCGACAGAGACAGGATGGGGGGATGGGGGAAGGTGTGTGTGTGGCATAAAATGGGTAGGATAACTGGCGCATTGTCTGCCGTGGGAAGAGGAGGGACCCGGTGAACCGACAGAGGAGGAAAAGGTGCCACGGAAGGTGAGATGTGACCGGGGAAGCTCGGTGATAGGCGGTGGGAGGCGAGGGAGGTTTATAAGAGGATCCGCGAACCCACGGACGCCCTCACCTCCGCGTTGCTCTCTGGCAGCCGCGCGCAGCTGATACCGGGTATCCCCTCCCCCCAGACCGCCCCTGCTCCCCAAACACATAAGCCTCTACTGCCGTATTCCCCTGGCTGCGTGGACCTGCCTGTCGTACGGCGGCGAGAAGTGGAAAGAGCGGCCAGCCCTAGGGCCACTTCTGCCCCAGCCGGGCGCTTCAGCACCCGGGCGCCTCCCTTCCCGCTCCTGTTCCTCTCCCCGTCCCTCCCCGTCCCTCCCCTCCCTTGACCGGCCCACCGATGTCAGTGCCTTCCTTCCGGGAGATGGCTCGGGGCTTGTCAAGGGCGGCCATGACTACCTGGTTGGGGAGTTGGGACCGACGGGTGTGTTTTCCCTGTGTGTGCCAATTACCCCCCCCACACACACACGCAGCGGGTACCCCTCGGCCCCCTCGCCCCTCCCAAACGACCCGGGCTGGCCGCCCTCCGCTTCCTGCCGCCTCCCATCGCAGCTGTCCGAGTCGCGGCCGTGTCGTAGCTCCGCTAACCGCCCACACCGGCAAAGCTAGGGCGTTTCAGACGACGTGTGCACTCGCAACACGCCGTGAACTACGGTAACCCGACCTCTCAGCTGCGGCGGTCGCTTCCAAACCGGGGATTCCACACATGTACGTCTGCTTGTGGCACATGGCAAGCATGGCATACTACGCATGCACGCGGTCGGGGGGACGAGCGTGCACGTGCACGGGAATGCCCAGCCGTGTAGTCGCCAAGCCCAAGCCTCCTCTCGCTGCCCCTCCCCCCAAAGGTGGGCAGCAGGTGCCGGAGAGCCGTATCACAGCAAATGGAACCGCTGGCTGCCGGCTGGGGCGAGGTGCATGCGGGTGCTCAGGAAGTCAGGTGGATTGGGCGTGGGTAGCTTGCTGCCGCTGCGGCGGCACCCAAGCCCCCGGAGCTCACCTCCGCACCCAGCTGCGCAGCTCTTTTTGCGACAACGAGCAGCTCATCGACTGGCACCTTCGCGGCACGGACGACCAGCGAGGTGCGACGGCGCGGGCCCAGGGCTGCGCGGCAAGGCAAATGTCGGCCGGCCGAGCATGCCGACGACTTTCCCAGCTTTTTAAGGGAGGATGATGTGGATCGCATGATGGCTTTAATGATCGACGAAGTTATGTTTTCTGATCTGTTGCTCGGGAGGTCCTGACACGATGTAGCGAATGGACGTGTCACACGTGAGAGATTGTGCTAATGCCTACTTATGACGCTCACATACGTCACGCGTTTATAGTTATGTACCAAGATTGAAGAATTACGGAAGGGGAAAACACTTATGCTGGAAAGGATCGGTACCGGCAAGATTGTACCATCTCCCACCTAGAACAGGCACTTTTACGGCTTGTTGATTATAGTAACGCTTAAATTATCCTGTGGCAAGGAGGCAGATGCCAGGTTGAAAGCATAAGGGGCTACCGTAACGCTTGCAGCGCAATAAGTCGAACACCCGCTCGATCGGTAATGCCAGCAAGCATTGTGATGACCGTATCGCTTTGTTACAGGCTTATTTGGGGCCGGCGACGTAGTCAGATGATACGAGCCACGCGAGTTAGACGCTGGGGTTGACACCAGTCAGTCAAATTCTGCAGTTGCAGTTTTTACATAGAGACAAGGAACGTAGTGACAGCATCCATATAGTCCCTTGGAATGCGGCCTGTCTCCGAAACCACATGTTCATTTAGCGCGATTATCCCTTCCGACCCACTAGATCTTAACTACGAACAGTGTTGCGCAAAGTTATACTAAGGGAGTAGCCCAAAACTGCAGGATGTCAGAGTGTCCCCTGCTGTGGTGGGCGCCCAACGACCTGGCAGTTGCCGTGTAGTGCCCAAAGCCACTGACTTTCATGTTTATGAGCGTGTGTCATTGCTATTACATACTTTTGTGGGTGCAGCTTGCGTTCGTGACTACACCGTTGACGTCCTTCGCAGTCCGCAGCAGCTCGGTAATCTATCAATGTACTCTTAGGGATCGCTAACGAGACAAGTCAACGAGGGTTTAGTGTCAGCTTAGAATGCGAGGAATTCCGGCTACAGTTGCCAAAATGCGACTGACACTGCCCATCGCGATGCTGCTGGTAATACGCTTTTTTACGGCTGTAGCACTTGTTGATCGAAGACCCAACATCGTCGTTGTCATGACAGTAAGATCCCGTCGCGCGTACGTTCGAAATCCGTCACCTTAGCCACATAAGGGAGGTGCCCGCCGTACGCCGCATACTGGGCGTTTCATTTCTGTACCCAGCGGCAACTACACGGATTGTGGCGGCTTATGGGAGGCCTGCGGTCGCGCAGGAGGCAATTGGGACAGTTAGAATTCGTTATTGCAAAGCCGAATAGGAGTGATTAGGGCGCGCCAGACAAGTTACTAGACGGCTTATCAGCGTGTGGTTTGCATTTCCATCAGTTAGTAAAGTGTGACCATTTCTGTCTCACTCATCCGCGACCGAATGCCGCCCTGCTGTGCCGCCCGGCCATCGCGCGCATTTGCCCTCATCCGCATCCACAGGCTCTCACCACTCCTGCACGAGCCGATGCAGCCTGCTAGCCCTAACCAACAGCAACCAACCAACCATCAACCAACTCCCACAGGACGACCAGGATTACTTGCTCAACTCAACCCACCCAGCTTACATGCCACAGCTGCATAGGCTCGTGCGGCAAAGAGGCAAGGAGGGAGCAGTGGGGATGGGCGCCGTACGATCCCCTCTTACATCGCTGCTCGGCCAGCTGGAGGCGTCCATGGTGTGGTGGATGGGGCTGCCCTAGCACCCATAGCTAGCGAATGCCCCTCGCACCATTCGCACTGACATCACCACACGCCCCTAACCCCTCAACACCACGTCGTGTTCGGCATTACGGACGGTGTTGAAGTACCGATGCCTGCCGAGGATGGCAAATCCGCAACCCATCCCTCGATAAAAAACGCGCATGCACCCATCGAAAGCAAGGACGGCGCCTCTGAGCCTTGGCCCCCAGGCGTCCTCGCCAGTCCCGGCCACGCACCCACCCCCAATTCCGGCGCCGACGTGCTTGCGTTCGAATCTCCCCGCCTGCGCAGGCCTGGACGTCCAACACTTTGTTACTTCCGTCGCGAGCTGCTGCCCCAGCCGGACCAGCTTCCTAACGGGGAGGTGAGGGCTCGTCATGACCTATGACGTTGGCGCCATCTGAGGGCATCGCAACCGCCAACCACCCGAAATCCTGGCTGAAATCCCAACCGGCCCCCCACCTGTGCCGCAGGTACTGTCACAACACCAACATCACCTCCAACGCATGGCCCAGAGGTGAGCGGGTAATCGACAGCAGCGGACGCCGAGCTTTTAGCTTTAGGCGGGCGGATGCTCAACAGGGTCAGCAGCCCAGGCCGGGGGCGGGGGTGCTTGTGGGCACCACGGCGCGGGAGGGGCAGTGCGGTGCGCTGGGGCAGGCACGGGGGCACATAAGGTGGCTCCGGAGCCAAGAGGAAGGCGAGTGTGGGGTGCGTGGCACAGGGCTGTCGACGGACGTAACCTCCTGTAACAACAACCGTCGCCGTCCCAACCACTCGCCGGCAACGACCGTTACCACAACTGCCGCTCCCTGCCCGCCTGCAGGTGGCCACGTGAAGTTCATGTTGGACGGCTTGGACGAGCAGTACCTTCCGGTGTGGCTCAAGGTGCGTGGCGGGGCGGCGGGGTGAGAGGGCCCCGAACAGCCAACCACAAGGGTCGTTTCCTCTTGATCGGTGGGCGCTTTACGGTGCGGCCCTTCCCACCCGGCCTCGCCCTTCAGGCTGCCGGGTACGACACGTACTACGTGGGCAAGTTCCTCAACGGCCTGACGGAGGACAGCATACGCGAGCTGGGCTGCCCGAGGGGGTGGGACCACATGGGTGAGCGGGCGGCGGCACGGCAGGGCAATGAGTCACAAGCTGAGGGTGATAGGTGGTGACTGATGGGAGCCGTACATTGGTCACTAGGTCGCCAGGGTATCAGGAGCACCGTGGGTCGTACGTCGTCGTTAATTGGCCCACGGGACCACGGTAGCAGCACGGGACAGTGCCAGAGCACACGGAACGACTTCACGTACATGTGCCGTACACATCCCCACTGCCTCTCCACGCAGACGCTATGCTGCTGGGCGACACCGGCAGCGCGGAGGAGCTGTACTACAGGGACGTGAGTCATGGCGGTTGGCGCCGGGGAGCTGGGCTTGATTCGGGCCGCAGGAGCTCGGGGGGTGGGCCGCGTTGGTCATCTTCGTCCCTACTTCGATTGCCCCCAAGTATCGTGTATCGCACAACGCACGTATGGGCCGCTATGTGTATGTGGCGGCAATGCCCTGCAATGTGCTGCTCGTACGTAGCTGTGAACGCAACAGACGCACCGCTTCTGGCGCTGCTCTCCGTGTGAGAGGATGCCGCGCTTCCGCCGTCTTCAGATTGTCACGGCAAACTGACAACCGCCCCTTCCCCCCCTCCACTTCTCGGCTCCTGACCCACGGGCTCAAACGGTATGATGTACGTACGAACATGGCGTGGGCTGTACTGCAGACTCCCAGGTTTATGCGCAACTGCCAGACGGCGCAGTCGTACCCAGACACCTTCGCGGAGACCGTGCTGCGCAATAAGGCCCTGCAGTACATCGAGTGAGTTGACTCCACTTTCACCAGGTCCACCCAAATCCCACCGATGTACCACTTGGTTATGCCCCGACGACGCTCCCTCCCGCCCCCTTCTGCGCGCCCTACTGTCATCAAAGTGGCGGCGCTCGTTATATTCGTACATTGCCCTCCGAAACTCACATAAATGACTCCTCAACACTCGTGCATGGGCCCTGGATGCCGCCCGCAGCCAAGCTGCCGCCTCGGACACTCCCTTCTTCATGTTCCTGGGCACCTTTGCGCCGCACGACGCGGAAGGCGGGTCGGCCGCGGTGCCGGAGGTGGAGGTCAAGTACCGGGGGCTGTATCCGGACGTCAAGCTGCCGAAGGTGGGGGGAGGCGGGAGGTTATGGATCCTGCTGGAGGAAGTTATTTCTGTACGAACACGGCATTTCAACCGCCACGCACAACAATAGCCATCAGGTGGTGCTTTGTACCGTCATACGTACAGTTACCACCGCCGCCTCGACCACTAGCTAACACCTGCGGCCCCTCGCAGAGCCCCAACTTTGGTGTTCGACCACCCGGCCAGATTGGCTACTACTGGCCCTTCAACTCAAAAGACGAGGTGAGCTGCTTATTAGCGCAGCCTGCGCAGCAGTGGGGGGTACCCCTAGGACCACCCACCAGCAGATGATAGGGCCCACCACAGATGATAGGGCCCACCACAGATGATAGGGCCCACCAGGCCGCCTCGCGGAGCTGCGGTGGCGGCTACCGTGCCTATGGCCCTCCTCCGGAAATTAGGAGGTGGTTACGGACGCCATATATGCTGTCCTGGTAGGCCCGGGCCAGGAAACATAGAGGCTGTGTGCAAGAGAGAACGTCTTCTCCCGTCCGTCGCATTCATGGCCACACTGCCCGCCAAACGTATCCAGCGCCGCCTGGAAATGCGCCCTCCCCTCCCTTACTTCTGCCCAACCGCTACCCCTCCGTCCTCCTTCCCCCTCGCCGCCACCTCCAGGTACCCATGATCACTGCGCGCTACCGCGCCCGCCTGCAAGCGCTGCGCTCCGTTGACGACACGGTTTCGGCGCTGGTGTCCAAGCTGGCGTGCCGGGGGCTGCTGGAGAACACGGTCATCATCTACACCTCTGACAATGGATTCAAGCTGGGCAACCACAACATAGCACAGGTGGGGCGGGATGTGGTATTCAGGCGGGTAGCCAGTATACGGTAGCTGGGAGGACCGGTGTAAGTTGGGTTAGGCGGGCGGGCGGGTGGTGTATGTGGGGTGGATTCGGAGGGCGCCGTATACCCGCTGGGTGCCGTACCTCGCACCGCGTACCCGCCACCACGCTGGTAGTTCTGGTCCTCCACCGACCATCGGTATCTGCAGCACGCTTCACCACGGTCACCTGGCCGCTGTGTGCTCAAGGTAACCTCGCAAGTGCGACGCCCGCCCTCGCTTTGCTGGCGGCTGCTGACACCTGACACTGAAGACCTGACACCCATCCCACGCCGCCCCCGTGCATCCGACCAACCATCCCATCCGCAGGAGAAGTTCACGCAGTACGAGGTGAGGGGCGGGGCGGGGAGGAGGGGAAAGGGGCCAGAACACGTGGCTCCTGCGTGCACGTGTCTTATTCCGGCACCGCCAGCCCAGCTTAGCAGGGCCATGTCCCGCCACCTAGCTGCCACCACCGCCATCATTTCTGCCACCACCGCCATCATTGCTGCCACCACCGCCATCATTGCTGCCACCACCGCCATCATTGCTGCCACCGCCGCCATCATTGCTGCCACCACCGCCAGCATCCAGCCCGCTCCCTCCGCCCCCTCGTTCCCCCGCTCCTCCTCCCGACGCAGGAGGACGTGCGGCTGCCGCTGCTGCTGGCGGGTCCAGGCATCCCCCGCGGCGTGTCCACGGGCCCCGAGATGCAGGTCGCCATGACGGACCTCACCGCCACCATCGCATGGCTGGCGGGTACGGCAGGGGGCGGGGCCGGCTGGGGAGGGGGCTCCGGGGGGGCTGCGGTGTGGGATGGAATGGAGCTCACGGTTGTGCCTGACTAGGCAACGCATTGATGCAGATGATAGATAGCCCATCAACGAGCACAAATAAGCATCAACCACCAGCCACCAACTACCAACCATCTGCATCCCGTCCGCCGCCCCACACACCCCCCGCAGGCGCCGGATCAGGCACTGCTCCGCTTGATGGCGCCCCGGTCCCCCTCCAGGACCTGATGTCGTACTTTGGCCAGCAGCAGAGCGGCTCCGGAACCCCTCGCGGAGTGCCCGCACCCGCCGACAACGAAACCAGCTACTACTGCACCCCAGCACCGCCGCCCGACCCGCCGCGTCCACCGGCGCCGCCAACACCGCCGCCATCGCCTCCAAAGCCACCGGTGGGGGGGCCGCAGTCGAACGCAGAGCGAAGACGGGCGCTGCAGCTGGGACTGGAGCACCAGCACAACGGGGCGGTGGCGGCGGCAGCGGCAGCGGCGGCCACCGCTCCTGCCGCGTCGTCGTACATGGCGGCAGCTGGTGCCGCAGGTGGTGTTGACGCTGCGGCTTCGTCGGATGGTGTGACGCTGCCGCACCTGCTCGGGTCTTGGAGGCCTGATGGCTGGTACTGGCACCACGACTTGTGGCTGGAGGTGGGGCGGGCGGGGGTTGCCAATGGGGTAGCATTGAAAGTGGGGTACCACTGGGCTTGCAGGGGGCTGGGAACTGGAGAGATAGAGGGATTTTGGGGCAAGAGAACTTTTGGACTGGGCTTTGGGCCGGACCGGTTGAGCTGTCATGTCCTAGCACCGGCATAGCCATTTCGCGGGCTTACATCTGGTGCCCGCGACAACCGAAGACAGCTGTGGGGCACGACAGAGCACACCGCGTATTGCTTTACGGAGATATGGGCAGCGCATCGCTTCCGATGCCGGTGTGGATTAGAAACGGCAAACCACCAACGTGGTGCGCAACACCACCCGCCAGCTGCCCCCGCACCATCACTACCCCCAACCGCCCGCCTGCCTAATACCTCGTTGTACGACATCCGTCTCTGCCCCTGCCCTCCCCCTTCAACCCATCCCGTCGCCGCCCGTCAGGACCATGCGGCCGAACTGGGCCTTCAAGACTGGGCTGACGACGTACGAGCAGCCGCCACCGCCGCTGCCGCTGCCACAACCGTCGCCGGTGCCGCCGCCGGTCCCTGGTCCGCCAACGCCAGCGCCGCTGCCTCCGTCGGCGCCGCTGCGGCTGCTGCCGCCGCGGCCGTCGCGCAGCGCCCCATGCCCCTCGTCCCTGGAGCCGCCCTCGTGGAGTACGCCCTGCAGCGGGTGCGAACCGCGGTGGAGGAGGCGAAGGCCATCCGCAGCCAGCGCGCCCAAGCGGCAGAGGCGGCTGCTGCTGCCACTGCTGGTACTGGTGGCGCCGATACTGCCGCGAATAGGCGGCGCTCCTTGCAGGTCGGCAAGGGCCTCCCAGTTTTGGCCAGCCGGCTGAGCAACTGGAGCAACTTGTGAGTGGTCCTCGTAATGCGGCCTGAGGGGCGGCGGGCGGCGGGGTAGGACGCAGGAAGCATCATTGCCTCCTTCACGGTGCAATCAACCAATCAACAGCTGGCCTCTCGTGTCATGTCCAACTGGTTTGGTATCGACGTGCCGCTGATCTCCTGCATTGTCCTGATCTCCTGACTTGTTCTGATTTCCTGACTTGTTCTGATTTCCTGGTTTCCCGACTTGTTCTGCTTCCCTGACTTGTCATGATTTCCTGACGTGTCCCTGCCCACTTAACTTCATTTGCGTCCTCCATCGGTCTACCAGGGCCGCCAACCCTGATACCTCAGCGGCCAACACGCCTGAACAGCGGCCAGCACGCCTAAATCCCTCGCCCCCCCGCCTCCCTCGCCTCCCCTGCCTCCCTCGCCTCCCCTGCCTCCCTCGTCTCCCTCACCTCCCCGGCCGCCCTCGCCTCCCCCGGCTCCCCCCTCCCTCGCCTCCCTCGCCTCTTTCTCCTCTTTCGCCTCCCTCGCCTCCCTCGCCTCCCTCGCCTCCCTCGCCTCCCTCGCCTCCCTCGCCTCCCTCGCCTCCCTCGCCTCCCTCGCCTCCCTCGCTCCCTCGCCTCTCTCGCCTCACCTCCTGCCTCCCTCATCCCCTGCCTTTCCTGCCCGCCAGGGCCCTGATTGAGTCGTGGCTGGACGGCGTGTTCAAGGGCAAGAACTACAGGGCACTGCGCGCTTGCACCACATTCCAGGCCTTTAGCGGCGTGGCGCGATGGACCTGCTACAAGTGAGTGGGAGCCTCAGCCCACCCCAGTGTGACCTGCGTTGTGTGGAAGGATGTGCTCTGAAAGCCTCCTGAGCACATAGCCACACACAACAAAGCGTGCGGCGTTTTGGTCATAAGGTGCTACTTCCCGATCCGCGCATCAAACCCCCTCGTACCTCACCCAACCAACCCGCATGTTCACACATCATGCACTCCGCACCCCGCACCCCCCAGGTACACGGTGCTGTGCAACCCTGTCGTCAAGCAGACCCCGACACTCACCAACATTGAGTTGTACGACCTGGGACAGGACCCAGCGGAGATCAACGACAGGTTCGCACGTCCAACGGCATGGACTTGTTTAAGGACGGAACCAGTGGTTGCGGCGGTTGCGGCAGCGGAGGCACGGCCTTCACCGTTGGCTCCGCATTCCCAACCCGCAGGGGGGCCGAAGGGACACCGCTAAACCCTAACCTGCCGGCCCCCATCCTCACTGGCCCCTCAGGACTAAGACGCACCCATTGGACCTTGCCACCGCCAATCTGATCAACCGCTTGGATGCCGTCCTAACTGTCATGTCGTACTGCAGCGGCGACCTGTGCCGGTGCGTCCGCGCCCGCGCGCCGTGTCACCGGCCGCGATTGTGTGTTGGTCAGTTGGTGTGTCATGGGGATTGCTGCCTGTTGCTGCTGCGTGCTGCTCTGTGGTGCGGGGCACACAGGAGGCGGCAGTACTGTCGGTATTGGGATGCGAGGATCCGTCTCCGCTGATTGCGCTCCTGCCTGCAAGGCCGCCACATCCACCATCAGCTGCCCCTAAACTCCCTCCCCTCCCCTCCCCCACCCCTTACCCTCCCCCCCTCTCCCCCGCTTCCCCTTCCCCTTACCCTCCCCCCCTTCCCGCTGCTGCCTGCTGCTCCCAGGAACCCCTTCCTCCGCATCCACCCTGACGGCAGGTGGGAGCGGGAAGCAGCGGGAACGCAGGGCGGGCGGGTCCAGGGCCTGCGCTGCCGGGCGGCGTGGGAGTATGTGTATGACTGGTTGCGACGAAACAAGGGGACCATGCGGACACGATATAGAGCTCGGATTCTGCTTGTTGACATGGCAAGCAAGCAAAGTGTCCCGAACGTAGTTGCTGTGGTCGTTGTCTGGTAATACTTCTGGAAGATGCCAGTGGGAGGGCCGTTGAGTCCAAGGGCTCGCTTGAAGGGAGGGTTTTTGGTTGTAGGCTGTAGGCTTCCGGGTTCTGGGGTTTCAGGGTTTCGACCCCGCCGCCCCGTCTCCCGACACGCACCCCTCCGCCCCCCGAGCCCCACTGTCCGTTGGCACCCCCCCCCGAGCCCCACTGTCCGTTGGCACCCCCCCCCCCGAGCGCAGTGTGGCCAACCTAGCCCAGGCCATGCGCGCGGAGTACGACATTATGTATGGTAGCTTCCAGAAGCTCACCTACCGCAAGTGTCAAATGTGGGTTTGTGCGCCTGGATTTGGATGGTGCCATGGCGAATAAGGAGGAACTGGCTGGGTGGAGTGGGGAGACAAGGTCATGGATAGGGCTAACTGTACACGCCCCTTAGGCGTCATCCTGCAATACTTGATGTCTACGAGCACGTGTGCATTTCATCCGTGGCAAGATGGCCTATTACGTACTTCAACTCATAGGGCTGGGCGCTCCCATGCACGGGAGCGCCCGGCCCTATGAGTTGAAGTACGTAATAGGGTCGCTGTGTCACAAAGGGACAATTAATGTCTCATTGTAACATTTACCAACCTACCCAACCACCAACCACCACTAACCACCCACCTTATCCCCCCGACAGCTACTACGACCCCGTCAACGAGGTGCCCGACCCGTACCTCGTGGGGCAGTCCGGAAACGACCCGCGCCGGAGGCCGCCCCAGCCGCCCAGCCCCCTCGTCAGCCCACCACAATCCCTGCCCAGCCCCCGTATCAGTCCCCCGCAACCCCATCCTCTGCAAGCCCCTCGTCCTCCTCCGCCGTCTCCAATCGTCGTACGTGTGGCGCCACCCCTAGCGGCAGCGTCCCCGCCGCCCCCTCCGATCATGTCGCCACCGCCGCTACGGTCTCGCCGGGCCCCTCCGCCAGCAGCCCCTCCTCCCCCAGCAGCCCCTCCTCGCCCAGCAGCCCCTTCCCCTCCAACACCGCCACCGCCGTCTCCTATCGCACCGTCGTTGTCACCGCCGGCGCCGCAAGCTCCGGCCCTTCCGAAATCCCCCGCTAGGCCTAGGAATTCAAGGCCACCTCCCCCTCCGCCCCCAAAGCCGTCCCCGTCCCCAACGGCGCCGTCCCCATCGCCACCGGCCCCGCTCGCTCCGAAGCTTCCAAAGTCCCCAGCTAGGCCTCGAGACTCCAGGCTCCCTCCCCCAGCAGTCCCTCCTCCTCCAACACCGTCACCGTCCCCATCGCCGCCGGCCCCGCTCGCTCCGAAGCTTCCTAAGTCTCCGGCTAGGCCTCGAAACTCCAAGCTCCCTCCCCCAGCAGTCCCTCCTCCTCCAACACCGTCACCGTCCCCACCGCCGCCGGCCCCGCTGGCTCCGAAGCTTTCTAAGTCTCCGGCTAGGCCTCGAAACTCCAAGCTCCCTCCCCCAGCAGTCCCTCCTCCTCCAACACCGTCACCGTCCCCACCGCCGCCGGCCCCGCTTGCTCCGAAGCTTCCTAAGTCTCCGGCTAGGCCTCGGAACTCCGGGCTCCCTCCCCCAGCAGTCCCTCCTCCTCCAACACCGTCACCGTCCCCACCGCCGCCGGCGCCGCTCGCTCCGAAGCTTCCAAAGTCTCCGGCTAGGCCTCGAAACTCCAAGCTCCCTCCCCCAGCAGTCCCTCCTCCTCCAACACCGTCACCGTCCCCATCGCCGCCGGCCCCGCTGGCTCCGAAGCTTCCAAAGTCTCCGGCTAGGCCTCGAAACTCCAAGCTCCCTCCCCCAGCAGTCCCTCCTCCTCCAACACCGTCACCACTTCCACTGGTACCTCCACCGATCCTGCCGGCGCCAGCGTCTCGGCCCCGGTCCTCTCGGTCTCCCCTTCCTCCCCCTCCTCCCCCTCCGCCGCAATTGTTCCCACTCTCACCGACGCCGTCGCCCTCTCGGCCTCCGCTCCCACGACCAGCTCGCCGGCCCTGAGCCCCGCCCTCCCCCGCCACCACCATATGCAGCAGCGTCTTCTCTCCCACCACTTCCTCATCAAACTCCACGAACCCACTTCTGCACCTAGATAGCGTCCTTATGGGTGATCCGGTCTGGCTAACGCAGGGATGGCTGTCGCCCGCCGCTCCATACAACGCAACACGTGCTTGTAGGAGGCTGGAGGAGTCCGCCTCCATCCACCAAATCATAAGGAAGGGCGACCAGTTACCTCAGGGGAATAACTATGCGCATTTGCGCCTGAATTAGGCGCACTGTAAGGATTTCGATCATTGTGGCGCAGTGGGTTATACTCATGGCTAGGGGCCAGATGCCAACCGATGGCAAGTTGGGTACTTTGGCAGGGGGTTAACATTTATTGGACGCCACGTACACCTTGTCAATCAGCAATATTCTTCAATACACTGCTTTACTGAGACAACGATTCGCTGGTTCGGGTAGGCAGATGATATGGTTCGTAGCCTTTCCTAGGCGCTGCCGGCCGCTACCGGTAGCTGCCAGTGAAGCCAGATAGCGCCGGATAGCGCACGCATCGAAGCCTCGGAAATGACACTATAGAAATGTATGTATACTTCCAGCCTAGTACAAAATATAGGTGGTTTGCAACCTAGGATCCGCTGGCTGGTAGCCCTGGCTTCTCGTACGCTGAGGCCTGGGTATCGGCCCTCCCCCTTGGGCTGGGCTCGCCCGGGCTTGCGGAAGCTGTAATGCCTTATTACTAACGCAGTGTGTTAATAGCGTGGAGGTGCGACCTGGCTCCGAAAGCTTGGAATTTGTCTTTTGAGCGTGATCCCCTTTTCACCACCCCAAACTTGAATAAGGCTGCGGTGAAAATTTACTCCACAACAATTTAGTCAGCTTAAGCTACCACTTTGCCAAAATGAATGATCTTCCTGGCATGGTGGGCGTTCGCCGTACCAACGGCGGTAGTTCGCGTGCGGTACCGAAAGCTTTGTCAATCAGCTTACAATTCCACTAGCCATATGGATGTATCGCATCTTACTTTGGACCCTACTTGTGCTTATTATGTTACGTTCTACGCCTCCGCAGAGCACGTCAGAATTGCCGATTACTATCGTGAAGATCGTTAGCGATGCTGTTCTTCCAATTTGTGTTTATTATAGAGCCGTGAATGGTCCAAACTTCTAGGATTTAGGTGTATTGAGTCCCAACATGAAAGATTGGCTGCCCCTCGCGATGTTTTTGGCGCTCCGGTTCCTTGTGTCTGCAGCAATAAGTAATCGAAGACCTAATATCGTCGTTGTGATGACAGTGAGACCCGGTCGCTATCGCTTTCGACTTTAGTCTGCCTGTTCCGTTTGAGAGCCCGCGCACCGCAATCAACGTATTAGACTTTCTTGTGTATACGATTGTTATTACTTCAGTCGAGGTATAATAGCAGCCGCACGCGATCCTGGGCGAAACTGTACTGTTAGTAGGTGGCCCTGGGGCCGGAAATGGAGGATAGAGAGCACCACAAGAGTAGAGCACCGCATGAGTGATAACCAAAACTATCCACCTGAAGAAGCGCCGCTAAATTTTGCCAGCCCGTGTCCTGTCTCATGGGCCCACGGCCTCACAGGCCTCGCGAGGCCAGATCATCACGCTCGCCTACCCCGCCTTACCCCGGCCTCTCTCACTACTCGTACACAACCAACGGGAATCCACCCATCGGCATATGCATGTAACATCACTCGTCGATGCCGTTTGCCCACCAAGCCGGCCGTCTCGTCCCAACCATCAACCGACCCAAACAGGACGACCAGGACTACATGCTAAACTCCACGCACCCAGCTTACATGCCAGAATTAGATAAGCTGATGAGGCAAAGAGGCAAGGAGGGAAGAGTGTGATGAGACGAGTAGGAGGCGGCGGTGAATGCGGGGTGAATGCGGGGAAGGAGGTGTAGCTGCCAATAATGAGGGCACGAGAGGCAGTGGGTTTGATCAATAGTGCAAGGGGGGAAATCCGGCGCCGACGTGCTTGCGTTCGAATCTCCCCGCCTGCGCAGGCCTGGACGTGCAACACTTTGTTACTTCCGTCGCGAGCTGCTGCCCCAGCCGGACCAGCTTCCTAACGGGGAGGTGATTCGGGCGGGATGGGGCCCACCACCGCCACTACCACGTTGGCGCCGTCTGAGGGCATCGCAACTACCAACCACCCGAAACCCCAGCTGAAATCCCAACCGGCCCCCCACCTGTGCCGCAGGTACTGTCACAACACCAACATCACCTCCAACGCATGGCCCAGAGGTGAGCGCTTGGCGGCAACCACCGTTGGGTTTGGGGTCGGGATGGAGAGCTGTCGGGCTGGGCGGGCCTTGTTATAGCGGCTTTAGGACCAGTGTGCTGCCAGGGTGAGCGAAGCTGTGTCTGGGGCTGTGGGCCCTGCCCTGATGGCCTATGTAAGGGCAGTCAACGGGCATTCCCGAAAGTTCTTAGCCCAAACCAGTCGCAGCAACGACCGTTACCACCACTGCCGCTCCATGCCGTCGGTTGATTGTTGCCGCCGCCTGCAGGTGGCCACGTGAAGTTCATGTTGGACGGGTTAGACGAGCAGTACCTTCCGGTGTGGCTCAAGGTGCGTGGCGGGGCGGCGGGGTGAGAGGGCCCCGAACAGCCAACCACAAGGGTCGTTTCCTCTTGATCGGTGGGCGCTTTACGGTGCGGCCCTTCCCACCCGGCCTCGCCCTTCAGGCTGCCGGGTACGACACGTACTACGTGGGCAAGTTCCTCAACGGCCTGACGGAGGACAGCGTCCGCGAGCTGGGCTGCCCGAGGGGGTGGGACCACATGGGTGAGCGGGCGGCGGCACGGCACTGGACCCGCTGCAGGATGGGACAGGACAGCAGCAAGCTTCCGTCACGCCCCTTAGGCTTAGGTAGACATGTACCGGTAACGTCGATCGGTCAAAATGTAATTGGGATGATGGGAGGCTCCCTGGGCTGAAGTCACGGGCAAAAGGCCGGTGCCGACGGGTTAGGGTTTTTGGGGTGGTGGGGCCCGGAAGGCGGGGCCCGGAACATGTATGGGGAGTGTGGTCCAGGGTGTTTGTTGGGTTTTCCGCCGTGTGTGGCAGCATCGTGTGCCGCGCGGTGACGTTCCTCTTGCCCGCATCGGATCTCCCACGACCCCGCCCCAACCGCCGGCTCTGGGACCCAGACGCTATGCTGCTGGGCGACACCGGCAGCGCGGAGGAGCTGTACTACAGGGACGTGAGTCATGGCGGTTGGCGCCGGGGAGCTGGGCTGGAGAAGGTCGCCAGTACCGCGGCTGCGAAGGCACCGGCCACAAGGGGTGGAACGCGCTGGTCCCTTCCAGTGCGATTCTTACGGCGCTTTTTGTTTCTATATGTGTACTGCACACCTCCTGGCATTACAGCGGTGTTGGGCGAGGGTGCTGTTAGCCGCTGCTGCTGCTGTCTGATGCCGCTGCTGCTGCTGCTACTGGCGCTGCTAGCGGTGGTGCTGCTGGTGGCTGCCAGTTTTGCTTGACGTCATATGCGACATGTGTCAACGCGTGGTTGTATCTGCGGCTGTGGCTGTACTGCAGACGCCCAGGTTTATGCGCAACTGCCAGACGGTGCAGTCGTACCCAGACACCTTCGCGGAGACCGTGCTGCGCAATAAGGCCCTGCAGTACATCGAGTAAGTTTGCAAGTCACTTCCCTCACCCCCTTTATCACAACCCACCCATTCCCCCCCCAGCTCGGAACCACAATGTACGGCAATGACGCATGCCCACGCCGTGTCCTGCTACATTCCACGGCCCTCGCCTGCTCCTTACCGCGCTACTTGCGCTGCTCCGTAAGGGAATGCATGTACGCGTAACTCCTCACGCTGCGCGTGCCCGCAGCCAAGCTGCCGCCTCGGACACTCCCTTCTTCATGTTCCTGGGCACCTTCGCGCCGCACGACGCGGAGGGCGGGTCGGCCGCGGTGCCGGAGGTGGAGGTCAAGTACCGGGGGCTGTACCCGGACGTCAAGCTGCCGAAGGTGGGGGGAGGCGGGAGGTTATGGATCCTGCTGGTAGTTTGCATGGGACCTGATGCACCCACCGCCACCACCACCGCAACTGCGACCCGACACCCACCGCCACCGCCACCTCCCCTTCCGCTCTCTCCCGCGCAGAGCGCCAACTTTGGCGACCGGCCGCCCGAAAAGATCGGCTACTTCTGGCCCTTCAACTCCAAGGATGCGGTGCGCAGTCGGGCGCCGATGCCACACAGCACATCGGTACCTGCTTCATTGCCCGTGTGGCTCGCCCGCGCGATGCGAGCTGCGGACTGTGAGGCTTGCGGGTCAGGCACGAACACTGCACCGCAACACCAGCTTGCTTCTCCCGCCCGCATGGCACCCCAGCCATAAACTGAGCGGCACTGGGTGCATCAGAAACCAAGGAGCCGCCGCGCTGCGGTGTATGCGCTCCTGTGGTATGCGTTTTGGCATGGGAGGCCAGAAGCCAGAAGCATCTCGCGCAGACCTCTGGCTTTGTAGTGGCCGCTTGCCGGCCGAACGCAGCCATAATCCACCGGGAAATGGGAGACCCGCTTCTGCCCAACCGCTACCCCTCCGTCCCCCTTCCCCCTCGCCGCCACCTCCAGGTGCCCATGATCACTGAGCGCTACCGCGCCCGCCTGCAAGCGCTGCGCTCCGTTGACGACACGGTTTCGGCGCTGGTGTCCAAGCTGGCGTGCCGGGGGCTGCTGGAGAACACGGTCATCATCTACACCTCGGACAATGGATTCAAGCTGGGCAACCACAACATAGCACAGGTGGGGCGGGAGGTATATTGTATCCGCGAATTGATGGCCGACAAACCAAAGGGCGATGAAGATGGTGGTCCAAGAAGATATAGCTGGCGAGTAGATGGAGGGGAGGCGCTGCTGATCGTAACGTCGAGGTGATAAGGCAACGTAGACTGTAGGGGAAACGTGTGGTGCTATGAAAGCGACTAAAGTAGGGAACTAAGTAAAGGCGAAGGAGAATCTGGTCGTAAGAAGTGAATGATGGTCGTAATAAGAGGGTGCGTGGGCGGACAGGAGGTTGGCGGCGCTTTGATAACGTTTGGATAGGGGCTGGGTAGGAGGACGGGTGGCGGTTGGGTGGTCTGGTTGGTTGGGCGAGTCGGGTCGGGTGGGGCTGAGCGGGCCGGGAGATAACCAACCGATCTGATGCGTCCTCCATGCCCTGTGAGTCTCTGGCCTGGTACTACGGACAAATCAAGTTTACGGACAAATCAAGAGGAGCTCGCTTCCATCCCACGCACCTCCACCCCACATCCCGGCCACCTGGCAACCGCTCAACTTGCGCGAACCTACGCTCGCCCTCGCTTTGCTGCCACCTGCCACCTGCCACCTGCCACCTGCCACCTGCCACCTGCCGCCTGCCACCTGCCGCCTGCCACCTGCCACCTGCCACCTGCCACCTGCCACCTGCCACCTGCCACCTGCCACCTGCCACCTGCCACCTGCCCCCCCCCCCCCCCCCTGCCCCCCACCTGCCACCTGCCACCTGCCACCTGCCACCTGCCACCTGCCACCTGCCACCTGCCACCTGCCACCTGCCACCTGCCACCTGCCACCTGCCACCTGCCACCTGCCACCTGCCACCTGCCACCTGCCACCTGCCACCTGCCACCTGCCACCTGCCACCTGCCACCTGCCACCTGCCACCTGCCACCTGCCACCTGCCACCTGCCACCTGCCACCTGCCACCTGCCACCTGCCACCTGCCACCTGCCACCTGCCACCTGCCACCTGCCACCTGCCACCTGCCACCTGCCCACCTGCCACCTGCCACCTGCCACCTGCCACCTGCCACCTGCCACCTGCCACCTGCCACCTGCCCACCTGCCACCTGCCACCTGCCACCTGCCACCTGCCACCTGCCACCTGCCCCCCCCTGCCACCTGCCACCTGCCACCTGCCACCTGCCACCTGCCACCTGCCACCTGCCACCTGCCACCTGCCACCTGCCACCTGCCCCACCTGCCACCTGCCACCTGCCACCTGCCACCTGCCACCTGCCCCTCCCCTGCCCCTGCCCCCTGCCCCTGCCACCTGCCCCTGCCCCTCCACCTGCCACCTGCCACCTGCCACCTGCCACCTGCCCCCACCTGCCACCTGCCACCTGCCACCTGCCACCTGCCACCTGCCACCTGCCACCTGCCACCTGCCACCTGCCACCTGCCACCTGCCACCTGCCACCTGCCACCTGCCACCTGCCACCTGCACCTGCCACCTGCACCTGCCACCTGCACCTGCCACCTGCCACCTGCCACCTGCCACCTGCCACCTGCCACCTGCCACCTGCCACCCACCTGCCACCTGCCACCTGCCACCTGCCACCTGCCACCTGCCACCTGCCACCTGCCACCTGCCACCTGCCACCTGCCACCTCCACCTGCCCCCCACCTGCCACCTGCCACCTGCCACCTGCCACCTGCCACCTGCCACCTGCCACCTGCCACCTGCCACCTGCCACCTGCCACCTGCCACCTGCCACCTGCCACCCACCTGCCACCTGCCACCTGCCACCTGCCACCTGCCACCTGCCACCTGCCACCTGCCACCTGCCACCTGCCACCTGCCACCTGCCACCTGCCCACCTGCCACCTGCCACCTGCCACCTGCCACCTGCCCACCTGCCACCTGCCACCTGCCACCTGCCACCTGCCACCTGCCACCTGCCACCTGCCACCTGCCACCTGCCACCTGCCACCTGCCACCTGCCACCTGCCACCTGCCACCTGCCACCTGCCACCTGCCACCTGCCACCTGCCACCTGCCACCTGCCACCTGCCACCTGCCACCTGCCACCTGCCACCTGCCACCTGCCACCTGCCACCTGCCACCTGCCACCTGCCACCTGCCACCTGCCACCTGCCACCTGCCACCTGCCCCCCCCTGCCACCTGCCCCCACCTGCCACCTGCCACCTGCCACCTGCCACCTGCCACCTGCCACCTGCCACCTGCCACCTGCCACCTGCCACCTGCCACCTGCCCACCTGCCACCTGCCACCTGCCACCTGCCACCTGCCACCTGCCACCTGCCACCTGCCACCTGCCACCTGCCACCTGCCACCTGCCACCTGCCACCTGCCACCTGCCACCTGCCACCTGCCACCTGCCACCTGCCACCTGCCCCCCCCCCACCTGCCACCTGCCACCTGCCACCTGCCACCTGCCACCTGCCACCTGCCACCTGCCACCTGCCACCTGCCACCTGCCACCTGCCACCTGCCACCTGCCACCTGCCACCTGCCACCTGACACCTGACACCTGACACCTGACACCTGACACCTGACACCTGACACCTGACACCTGACACCTGACACCTGACACCTGACACCTGACACCTGACACCTGACACCTGACACCTGACACCTGACACCTGACACCTGACACCTGACACCTGACACCTGACACCTGACACCTGACACCTGACACCTGACACCTGACACCTGACACCTGACACCTGACACCTGACACCTGACACCTGACACCTGACACCTGACACCTGACACCTGACACCTGACACCTGACACCTGACACCTGACACCTGACACCTGACACCTGACACCTGACACCTGACACCTGACACCTGACACCTGACACCTGACAACCTGACACCTGACACCTGACACCTGACACCTGACACCTGACACCTGACACCTGACACCTGACACCTGACACCTGACACCTGACACCTGACACCTGACACCTGACACCTGACACCTGACACCTGACACCTGACACCTGACACCTGACACCTGACACCTGACACCTGACACCTGACACCTGACACCTGACACCTGACACCTGACACCTGACACCTGACACCTGACACCTGACACCTGACACCTGACACCTGACACCTGACACCTGACACCTGACACCTGACACCTGACACCTGACACCTGACACCTGACACCTGACACCTGACACTGACACCTGACACCTGACACCTGACACCTGACACCTGACACCTGACCTGACACCTGACACCTGACACCTGACACCTGACACCTGACACCTGACACCTGACACCTGACACCTGACACCTGACACCTGACACCTGACACCTGACACCTGACACCTGACACCTGACACCTGACACCTGACACCTGACACCTGACACCTGACACCTGACACCTGACACCTGACACCTGACACCTGACACCTGACACCTGACACCTGACACCTGACACCTGACACCTGACACCTGACACCTGACACCTGACACCTGACACCTGACACCTGACACCTGACACCTGACACCCATCCCACGCCGCCCCCGTGCATCCGACCAACCATCCCATCCGCAGGAGAAGTTCACGCAGTACGAGGTGCGGGGCGGTGCGGGGAAAGGGGCCAGAACACATGGCTCCTGCCTGTATGTGTCTTATTCAGGCACCGCCAGCCCAGCTTAGCAGGGTCTCCCTCGAAGCCTAGCTTAGCAGGACCATGTCCCGCCACCTAGCTGCCGCCACCGCCATCATTGCTGCCACCACCGCCAGCATCCAGCCCGCTCCCTCCGCCCCCTCGAACCCCTGCTCCTCCTCCCGACGCAGGAGGACGTGCGGCTGCCGCTGCTGCTGGCGGGTCCCGGCATCCCCCGCGGCGTGTCCACGGGCCCCGAGATGCAGGTCGCCATGACGGACCTCACCGCCACCATCGCATGGCTGGCGGGTACGGCAGGGGGCGGGGCCGGCGGGGGAGGGGGCTCCAGGGGGGCTGCGGCGGGGGGGCGGGGCGGGGGGATGGGCGTTGCTTGCGGACGCCGAACGCAGCTTCCGGCTACGGTACCATAGTTGCACCTAGGCAACGCGATGACGTAGATAAGAAGCCAACCACCAACCATCAACCACCGACCCAACCCTCAACTACATCCCCTTCGCCGCCACCAACCAGACGCCGGCCCCCCAAATCAGCCTCTCCTCCTCTCCTGCCAAAACCCGCTCGCAGGCGCCGGATCAGGCACTGCTTCGCTTGATGGCGCCCCGGTCCCCCTCCAGGACCTGATGTCGTACTTTGGCCAGCAGCAGACCGGCTCCGGAACCCCTCGCGGAGTGCCCGCACCCGCCGACAACGAAACCAGCTACTACTGCACCCCAGCGCCACCGCCCGACCCGCCGCATCCACCGGCGCCGCCAACACCGCCGCCATCGCCTCCAAAGCCACCGGTGGTTGCGCCGCAGTGGAAGGCAGAGCGAAGACTGGCGCTGCAGCTGGGACTGGAGCACCAGCACAACGGGGCGGTGGCGGCGGCAGCGGCAGCTGCGGCCACCGCTCCTGCCGCGTCGTCGTACATGGCGGCAGCTGGTGCCGCAGGTGGTGTTGACGCTGCGGCTTCGTCGGATGGTGTGACGCTGCCGCACCTGCTCGGGTCTTGGCGGCCTGATGGCTGGTACTGGCACCACGACTTGTGGCTGGAGGTGGGGCGGCCCATGGGGTGGGTTTCGAGGAAGACCCGTGGATGCGAGAAAATACCGGTGTGGGGGAGGGGCTGCTCGGAGCAGCGGACGGCTCGCATCCACCACGCGAGACCGCACATCACAATAATCGTCCATAACTTAACCAATTGTGGAAAGGAACCAATCATCACCAGTATCCGTCTACGCTAATCCCTCATTACCGCCTCCTGCCCGAACGCATGCCGTCTACCTTACCCCACCCCACTCATCCCATCCCGTTGCCGCCCGTCAGGACCATGCGGCCGCACTGGGCCTTCAAGACTGGGCTGACGACGTACGAGCAGCCGCCACCGCCGCTGCCGCTGCCACAACCGTCGCTGGTGCCGCCGCCGGTCCCTGGTCCGCCAACGCCAGCGCCGCAGCCCCCGTCGGCGCCGCTGCGGCTGCTGCCGCCGCGGCCGTCGCGCAGCGCCCCATGCCCCTCGTCCCTGGAGCCGCCCTCGTGGAGTACGCCCTGCAGCGGGTGCGAACCGCGGTGGAGGAGGCGAAGGCCATCCGCAGCCAGCGCGCCCAAGCGGCAGAGGCTGCTGCTGCTGCCACTGCTGCTGGTGCTGCCACTGCTAATGATTCCTCCGACGCTACTGCTGCTGCTACTGCTGCGGATAAGCGGCGCTCGCTAGGGGCCGGCGGGGACCTGCCAGTTCTAGCCAGCCGGCTGAGTACCTGGAGCAACGTGTGAGTGACCCATGGGTCCTCGGCAGTGGTCCTTGTCCACACTTGTGTTGGCCCCCTAGGCAAGCACCACGCCCTCTTGCCTTTAAAAGCTTCTATAGCTTGGCCGCCGCGTTCCCTCGTCCTCCGTGCCGTCCCTGACCATCGCCTTTGGACCCCGTCCGTCCAACGATTTACGTTTTTCTAGACCCTAAAGCTCGAATCACCTGTCATTCCTCGCCTGCCCCGCCTCCCTCGCCTCCCTTGCCTCCCGCGCCTCCCTCGCCTCCCTCGCCTCTCTCGCCTCACCTCCTGCCTCCCTCATCCCCTGCCTTTCCTGCCCGCCAGGGCCCTGATTGAGTCGTGGCTGGACGGCGTGTTCAAGGGCAAGAGCTACAGGGCGCTGCGCGCTTGCACCACATTCCAGGCCTTCAGCGGCGTGGCGCGATGGACCTGCTACAAGTGAGTGGGAGCCTCAGCCCGCCACCGCCCTGATGCGTGTTTTTCCCATCCGACCGCCTTCCTACCACGCGTAGGGCGCGTTTCCATTTCCTGCAGCTGTCACCTGCGCTAACAAATTCCCTTGAGGGCTCCTGATTGCATGTCCCGAGCCTTAGATGGACACTATCGCTTGATTGGAAAACACCCAAGCGAGTCAACCCGACACACGCGTCGTATTGTGTTACCGGGCCTCCCCTTCTTTTAGCCCTCCTTTATTTGCGACCAAAACCGCTCCGCAAACCCCCAACATCTGCACCAACCACCCAACACAACCACGCAACACGCCCACGCAACCCCCCCTTGTCCATTTACGCAACGCACCGTGTGGATGGACACAGCCACAACACGCCCCCCCCCGCCCCCAGGTACACGGTGCTGTGCAACCCTGTCGTCAAGCAGACGCCCGTGTTCACCAACATCGAGTTGTACGACCTGGGAGTGGACCCGGCAGAGGTCATCGACAAGTACGCTCATCCAACGGCATGCATGCACGCGCCGTACGGATTCGGTTGCAACGGATTGCCCTATCGAGCTGTTGACTTCTCATGCGGCACTCGTCGAAGCATTGCTCGTCTTGGGGCCGGGGTGCCTTGCTTTCGGGGAGATGTGCACCAAGGGTTTGATGGCAGCTGGGACGAGGCGAGGCTGTGTGGTTATGAGTGCTTGGAGAGGGCTTCAGGATTGGCCACAGGCGAGGGGTTAGTTGTCGTTGGACTCGAGGAGGGCTTCCCGATTCGCGATTCACCCGCGGCAGATGATGCACCAGCGTTAAGATGCCGAAACCTTGACCCCAGTGCCCTGCCACCCCGCCGGGTGCGGCGCCCACTGCCGACCCATTTCCACTTGCCCGCCCTCTCCTCCCCACGCACACGGTCTCCCTCCCCCGTCAGGGCCAAGACGACGCCTCTGGGCCCGGCTGCCGCCAGATTGGTCAACCGCTTGGACGCCGTACTAACTGTCATGTTGTACTGTAGCGGCGCCCTGTGCAGGTGCGCGCCGGCGCGCACAACGCATCGCGTCGGGCCGCAGCCCACGCTCGGAATCTCGCCCCGGCCCTGCGGCGGCGGCAGCGGCCGGCGGCGGTGATGACGGCGGTGGTGGTGACGACGACGGCGGTGGTGGTGGCTGAGCGTAGAGGCACTTTGCAATTGTGTAATAATGTGGATAGGGCTCCGGGCCGGACGCCGACTCAGGGAGGGCGGCACCTGCGGCACGGTGGCTGGTGCCTCGCGGCTATGAAGGCATGGTGCATGATGCGGCGGCGAGGCATTTGGGGCGAAGGGCGACGGTTGTTGGTGGCTGGCAGCTGGGAGTTCCGCAGGGCCTGGGGTTGGGACTTGGCAGGGAGCATGTAGCAACCGGCAGTTGTGTCGCCGTTGCATGCATCCCTCACAGCAGATGTCATTCTACGCCACCGCCGGCGCTGCAGTGGCGGTGGCGACTGTGGCGAGGGCCGTAATGGCCGCGCTGGCGGCGGTGGTGTCGAATGCACCCGCTGACACAGATGTGAGGGCGACACAATTGTCGGTTGCGCCGTGGGTTGTGGCGCCTGCAGCCTATGTAGGGGCCAGGCCTGTGGGTTGAGGAGTGAGATGTGGGCAGCAGCCCTTCGGACCGCGGCACTGGCGGCGTCCCAAGGCTGCCCCACTGACTTCGGCCAGTTTCCCGCTTGACCCTGAACTCCCTCCCCTCCCCGCCCCCTCTTCCCCTCCCCCCTCTCCCCCCCTTCCCCATGCTGCCTGCTGCTCCCAGGAACCCCTTCCTCCGCATCCACCCTGACGGCAGGTGGGAGCGGGAAGCAGCGGGAACGCAGGGCGGGCGGGTCCAGGGCCTGCGCGGCCGGGCGGCGTGGGAGTATGTGTACGGCTGGTTGCGACGAAAAATGGGAACCATGCGGGGGGGCGGGCAATGTACGGACGGCGTGATCCCTGTATACGTTGCCGCCTCCGGTGATGGTGTTAAAGTGATGGTCCAGCAGGTAAGGGATCCCTTGCCGCTGAAGTCGTCAGCTAAGAACCAACGGTTTTCGCAAGGTATCATTAGCTTCTGCAGAACGTCAAAGAAGGCTGGTCCTTGTGATACCGCTTGAGCCGCTCTGAAGAGATTGAGTACGGCCCTGTCGAAATGGGATGGCGGAGCACTCTTGGCGGCCGCCTGCCGCTGCTAGCGGAATCTGCCGTCGTAGTTAGTCCTTGCCGGCCCTGTCTCAGGCCAGCTTGTTCCACCAGCCTCCTCGGCTCCCGCTATGGCCTGGCCTGGTGGACGAAGGGGACATGGTCTTTATTGGGGGGCTTTTCTTGCTACAATGCTACCTGGCGTGACTGCCGGGGAGAATGAGACTGTTAACTACCGGCCACTGGTGCAAAGTACTATTTGGGTTTCGTTGGGACGTTGCCGAACGCTGTTGGGGGCTTTTCCGGAGGCTGGGTCGGTTTTCCAGTCCGGGAGTTATGGTACTTGGCTGATGAGGCCGGAAGGGTTGCCGTTTGCCTGGCTTGCCAAGTGTTCTAGCGACAACATGGAACAAGGAGAGGCTTAATGGCATCCCAAGGTCTAGGGTTTTTATATGAGCCCCGCCTCTAAACAAGCCCCCCCCCCCCCCCGGAATGCAGTGTGACCAACCTAGCCCAGGCCATGGCGCCAGAGTACGACGCCATGTACGGCAGCTTCAAGAAGCTCACCTACCGCAAGTGTCAGATGTGGGTTTGTGTATCAAAGTGGGCAGTTGGGCCGGGCCGTGGTGACTGGGGAGGGAAACGTGCGTGGGGTCTGCAGGGCGCCACCTTACCTCCACTTTCCCCTCCTGGGGTGCTCGTGTGAGGCTTTCATGGCGTACGGCACGATCCCAGGGACCCGGGGCCCTTCCTCTTCAGCCCGGGGGGTTGGGACCGATTCGTGGGTCCGCGATGCTGCCTGCTAGCCCCCTGGGTCCGCGATGCTGCCGGCCAGCCCCCTGGGTCGCTCGCCATTGCGCAGGGTCATAGACCCTTCATCCTATTTAGTCGGCCGAAGCTACGTTGGTCTATTGGGCCGAAGCTACTTTGGTCTATTCGGCCGAAGCTAGGTCACCACGCACTAAGGTCACTCGCTCGGTACCTTGCTTAAGAGGTGCTGGAAACAGACGAGAGAGAGAGGACGGAGATCTGTCGTCTTTTGTTCTCTCATCCATGCGGATTTATGGGCCGTCCCCGCCTCCCGTCAGCCCGCCCCAAAGGACCCAACGTGCCAGGAACATGATGAACACATTACACGTCAGATCACGACGACCACCAACTTGTCCGACCATCAACCACCACTGACCGACCACCTTACCCCCCCGACAACCGGTTCCGCGAAACGTTTCCTTGCGTCGCGCGGGGTCCTCGCTTCCTGTCGTCTCGCCGCAGCCAATTTAGCTTAGCCGCCGAAGGTCAACCTACGACCTTCGGCTTTCGTATCCACAACCCAGTTCTCCAGCATGCACCTCATAACGTCTGTTCTAAACGGTTTTTTCTGGCATCCACGGGTCTTCCTCGACCCCCCCCCCGACAGCTACTACGACCCCGTCAACGAGGTGCCCGACCCGTACCTCGTGGGGCAGTCCGGAAACGACCCGCGCCGGAGGCCGCCCCAGCCGCCCAGCCCCCTCGTCAACGAGGTGCCCGACCCGTACCTGGCGGGCTACACCAATGAACAAGAGGACTCCGGCAAGTCATCGTCTGTGGGCGCAGGTTCCCCGTCGCCGCCTCCTCCGCCAGCCTCGAGACCCCCTCCCCGGTCAGCGCCTCCTTCTCGGCTGCCGCCGCCACAGGTCCACACATCGCCGCCATCGTCACCGCTGCAACCGGCGGCAGTGCCGCCACCGCCACCACCGAGCAGGTCGCCCCCTCCGCCTCGCCCCTTCCCGCACCCTCCCCCGTCAGACCCCTCTCCTTCAATACCACCACCGCCCCCCCATCCAGCATCGCCGTCATCCCCTATCGAACCGCAAACGTCATCATCACCGCCACCGTCCAAATCCCCTCCCAGACCTCGACCCCCACGTCCTCCTCCCCGGCTACGCTCTCCCCCGATATCACCGGCGCCGCCACCCCTCGTGCCACCGTCACCATCGCCGCCGACGCCGCTGGAACCGCCGTCGCCGAGATCCCCTCCCCGGCCGCGGCCCCCACGTCCTCCTCCCCGGCTACGCTCTCCCCCGCTATCACCGGCGCCGCCACCCCTCGTGCCACCGTCGGCACCGTCACCATCACCGCCGACGCCGCTGGAACCGCCGTCGCCGAGATCCCCTCCCCTGCCGCGGCCCCCACGTCCTCCTCCCCGGCTACGCTCTCCCCCGATATCACCGGCGCCGCCACCCCTCGTGCCACCGTCACCATCGCCGCCGACGCCGCTGGAACCGCCATCGCCGAGATCCCCTCCCCGGCCGCGGCCCCCACGTCCTCCTCCCCGGCTACGCTCTCCCCCGCTATCACCGGCGCCGCCACCCCTCGTGCCACCGTCGGCACCGTCACCATCACCGCCGACGCCGCTGGAACCGCCGTCGCCGAGATCCCCTCCCCGGCCGCGGCCCCCACGTCCTCCTCCCCGGCTACACTCTCCCCCGCTATCAACGCCGCAGTTGCCGCTCGTGCCACCGTCGGCATCGTCACCACCACCGCCGACGCCGCTGGAACCGCCATCGCCGAGATCCCCTCCCCGGCCGCGGCCCCCACGTCCTCCTCCCCGGCTACGCTCTCCCCCGCTATCAACGCCGCAGTTGCCACTCGTGCCGCCGTCATCTCCGGCAGCGCCCATGTCCCTGCCCAGCAGGCCATTTGGTCCTCCACCCTCTCCGAATCACCTTCCGCTCCTATCACACGCAGCAGCAGCGTCTTCGCCGCCGCTGCCGGATGCTCCCTCAACGACGTCACCAAGGCCACGTCCCACGCGGGGCCGGCGGCTCCCGACGAAACGGTCCCCGCTGCCGCCGCCACGGACGCCGGCGGCCCCCGACCCGCCACAGTGATGAGCCGCACCACCGCACGGCGCACGCTATCCATCTGTCTATCTATCCTTAATGTATCCATCTATCTACCTATCGATCTATCGGCAGCGGCGGCGGCGGCGGCGGCGCGCGGCGGTCGATCTAACGACCGGCAGCTAGCCAGCTAGCTGACCGTTCCAATCATCACCCACTAGCAGCAGGGCCTGCTGGCTGGCAGGGTGACAGGTGCTGTTGATGCACGCATCCGAGTGGGCCCGATCGATCCGCCGCCTGCTGCTGCAGCCATCTAGCTACCTGTCCAAAATACATCGGCCCCGCGCGCGGCGGCAGCCTGCTCGGCGTCAGGTTGCCACTGATGAGTCAGCAGTTTGTGCGCAGAGGACGGATTTGTGCCGCGGGTGCCAGTCCGCGTGCTTTGCACATGTAAGGAGGCACATTGCTTACTTAGGATTTTCTTTTGCCGCAAAGTATGCGCGCGTGTGTGTATGTGTGTGTGTGTGCACCGCGTAGAGAAATGTACGTACAGAGGGGTGCCAGTGCTGTGGCTCGGTCGTGTGCGCATCGACATACACCGATCATGTGCTAAAGTCATACGCCAGAGCGCACGGGCGGGCGGGCTGATGAGCGCGGCGCCAGTCTGATACAAACAGCAGATATGTCGGTCGGTTGCTTGGTATGCCTAGTTAGGGTGTGTCGTACACGCGCCGCGGTCATAGCTCTTTCCTTTGCGAACGCTTCGGCTGCGGGACGGCCTACCCAATCAAGGGTACCTCTCGCATCGGTATGCTTGCAGCACGCAGAGGGCGCGTGGGAGAGACCGAGCACGTGCGTGTATGGGCATGCAGGTGTATCGTAAGCCGGCGGCCGCCACGGCAGGCAGGCAGACAGGCAGGCAAGTAGGCAGGGAAGCAGGCAAGGCGCGGCACACATAGCCTTCTGGGAGGGCAGAGCAGGTAGGAGGAGAGCGGACCCAGCAGTGAGTAAGCTTTGCGTTGCGTGCGTGAGGGAGTGGGGCCTCAGGAATGGGAAGGTGGTTGTCTGTTAAGGGCACAGTAGGGAGGTAGGTACGGGTGATGAACGAACCTAGGGCGGGCGGGTGGGTGCCGCAATCTGCTGGTGCGCCCGCTCGCTTGGATGGGCGTGTGGTAACCCTTTGGACGGAGCAGGTGCGCTTGCTTATATGGCAATGGCAATGAAGCAGGAGGCGTGTATGTACGGAGAGTAGGGCCCGGGCCCGGGCCGGGGCGCGCGCGCGCGCAGTGAAAGCAGGAGCGGAAAGTAAGGATGCGTGTACCGGTACGTTTGTGGTTATGCGCTACGTGTTGATCGTTTGGCGGGTTTGGTTGACGGGGATGGCTGGCGGGGTTGGTTGGCGGGGTTTCAAACGCATAATGCGACCTCCAAAACATGTTTAGGATCATCGGTAGGAGTTTTCAGGTCAGCGGCAATCTGCAAACGGGACTCGAAAATGGCCATGCTTGCAGCAGAATGGGCGGGATTGCACGTGTTTCTGACCTTTTCAACTACCGGCCTGGCACCTTCGCATTTGTCGCCAAAATCGAAGAGCGGACTAACGGGGGCAAAATAAGGCCTCTCGTCAGCGTCCCACAGAGCAACCACGTCGTTCGGCCTTACAGCTGCTCATACACCAGCACTGCAGCCGCCTGCATCAGCACCTCCTGCTCGTCCGCAAGACACACTGTTGAGTCCGAAACCCGCAGCCATACACTCGGGATGATGCTGTCAGGGACGTTTCCGCGCCTGAAAACAGACGCACGAGCATAATCGGCATCAACGTCGTCCACACGAGTACCGTGTCCTGCATACTCGCCTGCAGCTGCCGCTGCTGCTTTTGCTTCTGCTCGAGGGGCCGACATGTGAACCTTGCGGTACACTAGGTAGTGGCCAGAATTAGGGCCGCCAGAATGCACGATAACCGCCACAAGGCCGTACGGTGGTAAAGCCGTGCAGCCTAGGAGTAGATCCTCACCTCCACCAAGCACCGGGTTGCGGACGGCCTCGGACTGCCTCACAGCCCCTGGCTGCTGCCGTCCAGGCGCTTTCTCCCTCTCGGCGCCTGTGTTTTCCTCCAGCCTTGACCCCCCCAGGAGCCCCAACTCCTCCGGGCCCAGCAGCAGCGGAAAGGCCACGTGTCGGCCGTCCTTTGCCGGTCCGCCGACCCGTGGGTCCCACACTGTTCGCAGCAGCTGAAGCACCAGGACCGCGGGGCACTGCACAACACGCGTGCGCCGCAGCGCCCGCGTGCGCACCGCTTCTAGCAGTGGTTCTGGAGCTGCCTCCGCAGTACACCCCTGAGCCTGAGCTGAAGGCAGCACGTCGGCGCCACCACCACCGCCACCCCTGGACCGCTGCAGCGCCCACGAAAGGCTCGCAAGCTCGACGTCGAGATCCAGGTCGGGTAGGTAGGGTGCCGCCAGCAGAGCCTCCAGCCGCTCCAGCCGCTGCGCTGCCAGTAGCCACGCCTCGGCCTGCCGTCGCCCGGGCACCATCGGAGCCGGGCACATCTCCTGCGTCTGCTGGGCTTCCTGACTCACTCCTCCAACCGGTGGATGCTCTCCTCCGGGGCCCCGCCTTTCAGCTGTTGGCACGGCACCACTGAAACCACCACCACCACCACCGCCACCACATCGGCTCACGACTCCCTCTCCATTGCAAGCAACGCCATTGCTCCCGCAGGCCCCGCACGGCCCGCTTGTGATGCTGCCGTCGGTCAAGGTCGTCGGTGCCGTCGCTATCGGTACTGTCGCGGTCGGTGCCGTCGCTATCGGTGATAAGGATGGTGGTGCGAGTTGCCGGGCTCGAACCCGGCGCGCTGCGGCCCTCAAGCTGCACCGGGCGCACTCCACTCCGTCTACCAGGTCTTGCTGTGGCGTCCGTCGGCCGGTGAACCACACAGGAGGTGGTGGGCAGGTGGAGGGTGGGGTGAAGACCCGTGGATGCGAGAAAAAACCGTTTAGGACAGACATTTTGAGATGCATGCTGGAAAACTAGGGTGGGGTTCGAGGGAAACCCGTGGATGTCCGAAAAAAATCGTTTAAAACAGAAGTTTTGAGTTTTGGGTTGGGGATACGAAAGCCGAAGGTCGTAATATGACCTTTGGCGGCTAAGCTATATCGGCTACGGCGAGACGAAAGGAAGCGAGGACCCCGCGCGACGCACGTAAACTTTTCGCAGAACCGGTTTTGGGCGCTGGCAGGAGAACTGGGGTGGGGTGGGGTGGGGTGGGGAGGGCGTGAGTCTTACCTTGACATGGACTATCTACACAAATTTGCCGGTTAGGGTGCCAGGTGGTGGGGTCTAGGTGTCAAGTGGCGCAGCGGAGGAGGACGAGCGGCAGCAGGTGGGGTCGGACGACGGCCCCAGTAGGGGGCACGCAAGTCAGCGACGCGTGCAGTGTGCGTTAACAATTTTTCGACAGGGTAAATGGACCCCAGCACCGTGGCATGTCGCGTTGAACCGCTTCATCCCATGCGCCCTGGAGAGACCCCGCACCCTCCTGCACTTTGTTCTCTGGACCCACATTCACCCCCCAGACTCCGATCCGATCTCGGCTACCTCCTGCCCATGCCCCGCCAACCCCTCCCCCCATCCACGCCCCCACCCACCCCTAAACGCGCCCCCACCCACCCCTAAACCGTTTTTTCTTTCGTACACGGATTTTCCTTGCAATCCACACCTTGACGGCCCGGCGGAGGCAATCCCTTAACGCCAGCATGCCGCCAGATGAGGTGCGCCGCCGCCAGTCGGATGTTGACGTCATCTGGTGCTGACTCGGCTGCGGCCACGGCGGCCGAGCCAGGTCACCCGGCGGCCCCGGGTTGGCGAGCGTAAGTAGTTCCAGCCGTGATGCAAGGTTTCGGAGCTGAGGCTGCGGCTGGACTAAGGGACGTGGCTCAGCGGACCCGAGCGGCTCCAGGGCCGGCATGGGAAGTTGGAGACTCCAGAAGGGCTCGACCTGAGTCACCGACCTGAGTGAGATCCAAGCAGCAGTGGAGGGCGGGCAGGCACGGGCGTCGTGGGTACCGGTAAGAGAAAGGATGAGACGAAGGAACCAGTGAAACCAATGTTGAGCGACAAGGACCGCTGACCACTGCATGTGTGCTGGGTTCTTTAATCAAGCCCTTCCCGGTCGCCCTGTCCACTGCATTGCTCCCTCCCTCCCACTCTCTCAAACTTCTTCAAACTCCCCCCACCCCACCGCGGCAATATATCCAGGGAAGCTCCCCCACTCTCGTCCCACCCCCGCCTGGACCCCTCCCGCCCACCAATCCTTGCTCGTCTCACATGTTGCCGCACGAGCAGCAGACACTTGTGGTGGTCAGCAGGCCCCGCAGCGGGCTTGACGGCGGCAGGCAGCCGGAGGGTGGACGAAACAACCCCGTGTAGGAGGCCGAGGGGCCGGCGGGACTAGCAACGCTGAAGGGCGGCTCCAGATCCCGTACCCCCACGTGTTCCTGCTGCGGCGGCGGCTGATACAGCCGCTGACAAGGTGTCTTTAGCCCCCGGTTCGCCCCGGGCGCGTCCAGCACCTCCACCTCCACTGCTTCCCAAGAAGCTGCCGCAGCTGCGACGCGCAACACTGTATCGTTGCCGCAAGAACCCCTGACGCCGCCGCCGCTGTCATCGCCACCGCGCCCGCAGCAGCCGGCCTCGTTCGCACCACACACCAGCGGAGCACTAGCGCCAAACGCCTTGCAGAGCGCTGGGAGCACTGCTGTCGGCGCTGGGAGCACTGCTGTCGGCGCTGGGCGCACTGCTGTTGGCGCCCCCGCGGCGCATGCCTTGTCTACGCCGGGCTGGCTGGTGGCGCCCTCCGCCGCCACACCTGCATCACTGCCCTCGCCCTGGGACGACTCCAACGAGGGAGAGGCGCAGGAGGAGGCCAGGCAGCACGCGGCCTCCGTTGTCACGGCCCCCGAAGCCGTCGCCAGGGGCAACTGCAGCCACCTGCCGTACAACAGGTGCCAGGCCGCCAGCTCCGAGTCCAGCGAGTCGCACAGGCACTGCGGGGGGGGAAGGATGCGGGTGTGCGTGGGGTTTGGAGGCAGGCAGGGGTTGGGAGGCAGGCAGGGGTTTGGAGGCAGGCAGGGGTTTGGAGGCAGGCAGGGGTTTGGAGGCAGGCAGGGGTTTGGAGGCAGGCAGGGGTTGGGAGGCAGGCAGGGGTTGGGAGGTGGGGCCAGGGGGTCAGGGGGTGCGGCTGCTGTGTGTGATCGGGTGGGGAAGCCGCGAGGGGCGACAAAAGGGTATGGAGCGAGGACGCTGTATGAGGATCCCAGCTAACGCAGAAACGCCTTCCTCTTAAGATAACACGGCCCGGGAGAGCCACCGCTGCCTGAACACCGCCATCTAGGCATCCGCCCTTGACCCCACCGCAACTCGATTGCCCTCCCTCACAGATCCTCTCACACACACTGGCCCGTACGGCACTGTTCCACCTCGCATCCACGTTCCCTTGTATTCCTCGCCTGTTTGCCAAGGCTTGTGTACGGCTCTGTACGGCGCCTGCACTGCATCCCGTTATCACCCTTGTCTGCGCCACGGCCGGTCTCTTTCGCCGTCAGCTGCCAGCGATGTCATCTGGGTTTTACCGTGTGTTGCTTGTTCTTTGCTTGCTGCTCATTTCGCCTTTCCTATAAGAGCCTGGCCGTGCCCTTCGCATCGACTCGCTACCCTTCTCCTCCTCGTCGCCGCGGAGTTACGTCTCCGCTATGCGCATGGATGGGATTTCTGGACGTGGGCGGCTGCCTGTTGTTTGCGGGGCTCTCGCGCTTGGTTATCGCTCCCTGGCAATGGCGGCGAAGCTTTACGTTTCTGGTCGCGCCTTGCCGGAATGTCAATGGGCTGGGCTGGGACTTATTCTCCAGTTCCATTATTTTAATCAAGTATGCGACTTTTCGCACCAGTCCCAAGTTTGCAAGCCTCCACAGCCAACAGAACACCCGCAAGACAGCAATAAACCCCGCAAGCCCGCATTCGCCCTCCGCAAAGCTGCATATACGTATTTACCCGTTAGGGAACTGTACATACTCGCCAGAGGTACCAGCGAGTGTTCCACAGCTGCCGTTCAACTCACCGCCAGGGCCTCGGCGGCGTCGTTCTGCTGCCCCAGTTGTAACGCGGCCCCCGGCCAGTGCTCCTGCAGTGCTGCCAGTAGCGAGGAGGGATCAAAGGGAACCGAGGCAGCAGCTGGGCACACAACCGCCGCCGCTGCCCCTGATACCGCCGCCGACCCGCACGGCGCAGCGGCGGCGCCCGCCGTTGCGTTACGGCTGTAGCGCGGCTGCAGCGCAAGCAGCGCCGGCTCGAGCTGATGCAGCAGGTGCCCGGAGGCTAGGCGGTGCAGCGGCGACGACGGCAACGATGACGATGAGGGACAGAGGATCGGACCCGACATGGCTCCGAAGGCGGCGGCAGTGGCGGCGGCGGCGGCGGCGACAGCGGCGGCGAGGTGCGGTGGAGCGGGTGGCCCAGCCGGCCGCTGCTTATGCGGTTGTTGCTCATGATGCTGCTCGTTCTGCTGCTGCTCCTGCCCTGGCGGCGGCGGCGGCAGCGGCAGCGGCGGCTCCCATCCTAGCAGTCGGCACGAAGAGAGAGCGGGTGACAGCCTTCTCAACGTTTGCGGTGATGGGGTTCCGAGGTTCGTGCAATTATGGTTTTGGAGCCGCCCCGCTGCCGTCCATCACCCTTTTCGGGGGCCCCTGTGTTGTAAGGCAGGCGCGGACAGTACGGCGAATGGGACCCCAGGCGAGCACCCACCCTGGAGCCATAGAGCTGTGCGACACAGCAGGCCGGCCAGCGACTGCAGCACGGTCGCCGTCATGCCGCCCACAGCCGCCGCGGCTGCAGCCAGTGGCCAGGCCGGGATGTGTCCCTGCTGCCGCTGCTGCTGCCTTCGCTGCCGGGCGGCGGATTGATGCGCTTCCGCTGCGTTCGTTCGCGCCATGCCGTACTGTACGGCTTGCGCCCGTTCGGACACGTGCGCGCAGAAGTGCCGCGATGACGCCATCGCCTGCGGGTGGGGTTGTTGCCATGTACGGCACGATGCGAGGGCGTCACTGCAACTGCCTCCATCCCCTTTGTGGGCTCCACTCGCTCTCCTGGCAGCCCGGCCAGCCACACACACGCCCCCGCAACTCCCATATACCCGTGCTGACTCCCTTGCAGCAGTCCATACACCCGTGCTGCCTCCCTTGCAGCAGTCCATACACCCGTGCTGCCTCCCTTGCAGCAGTCCCGCCCCGCGTCCCTTGTGTTTTCCATTCCCTAGCCCCATCCAGCAGGAGCCAAGCAGCCAACAGACCTGCAGCACGCTGTTTAGGTAGCAACTATTGCCCAGGTTGACGAGGCCAGGTGGCAGCTGTGACAGCGCCAGCCAGCCTCTTCCCTCGTCAATATTGCTATTCGGGGCCAGGTGCAAAGGGGCAGCAGCTGCAATACTACTGTTCCCGGGGGCCGACATGGCTGCCATCGCAACTATCCGTGTCCAGTACAAGCTGGGGTATGTTGTGCGGCCGCTGCTGTGGTAAAGGTTGGGATGCCGGTGATGCCGGCCGGCGAAGGGTTGTGAGCGCCGCGCCGGTCACAGCGGCGGTCCCGCGGGATCAACTACCTAGCTGAATTGGGTTTACGAAAGGCACATGCATTGATCTGGAATGAGCGCCGGTCATAGGTGTGCTGTTCCATTTCTGTTACACTCGATACACTGCGGGTATTGCCTAATAAGCAAACAGGGTGTACAGGTATGCATCCTGATATGATATGAGAGGATACGAATGGAATATGTTTCAAAGTTGCAGACTTTAAACCGATCGCCATACCGCATGACCAACCCGAGCGGTCGATTCGTCCAGAGCCTCCAAAGGTCAGAGGATTACATGGATTATCATCGCTTCGAATTTTAAATGCAAATTTCGCTCTGTCGCAGCTCCCTGTTCACGCTTGCAGTCGTCGTGCTCGCGCTCGGCCCCGCTGCCTGGTACATTTGCGTTCCTCAAATATCAGGTAGGCGCTGAAAATATCCTGTACTGGTGGTTGGGGCCGTGCGCGCGGGCGAGCCCAATGCAGACCCTTTACACCGTCGGAACCGATGCACTGCATGGCTCCCGATCCGCGCCCTTTGGGCGCAGGGTCCCGGCCTCGCCCGCACATACGAAAGTGTGAACCTCTCCTTCGCCCGCGCCCCATCCATTTTCCTCCCCCCTGCCCCGTCCGCGGTCGCCGCCCAGAGGCCCATCATCCCCCCGCGTCAGCTTCAGCGCCGCCCCCGACAACCAGTCACTAGCGCCCCGCTCGTAACTCGCTATGGCCTGCCGCACCGCTGCAAGGCCCCTTGGCGCGATAATTCAGCACACGCCGCGGAGGAGTGGGGGGCCGCTGACAAGCGCCACCACAGCCGCTGCGCGCTCGCTGTGCCCCTCCGCGCACGCCGCCTGCAAAGGCCCCAGCGCTGGCAGCGCTACGGCCTCTGGTGCTGCGGCTGCTGCTGCTGGTGCCTGCACGTTTGGCCAGGCTTCGCCGCACCTGCAACGGGCCAATGGGCCCTTGTTGCTGCGGCGCTCCGCGTCGCTCCGGCCTCAGCACCAGCAGCAGCAGCAGCAGTTTGCGCACCCCTCGCGAAGCCTGCTACTGCGATCGGGTCCGCTGCTCCTGGGGCCTGGGACCTCGCTGCGCGCCTCCACAGCCGGAGGTTAGCAACGAACCGGGTGCAGCAGGCCGCTCACACCCTCTCATGCACCCCCTCATGCACCCGCCTGGCTGCGTCCACACCCCAACATCCCGGGGTATGCGCGCGCCGTGCCGGCATCCCCCCCTGCCTACGCAGCAGCGCGCCTGGACCCGTACGCGTGGCACGCGCACCCGCACACCGCAGAATTGACAAGCTGTGACAAGCTATACCCTCGGGCTTGGCTGGGGAAGCTCTTTCGACTTCTGTTAATATGACCGGTGACATAACGTGTGCGATGTTCGGAAGGCGCGGATACGCGCTCCTCCCGCCCATCCGCATCCTCCTGTGCTTGCTTGCGTCCCCGGCAGACAGTGAACGTCCCCTCCCATGCCGGCACCGCGTGTCGAACCTCCCCACGCTCCGCAACAACCCTTCCCTGGAGCCGAAGCCCACTCGCGCTCGTCCTTCCTGCACCCGTGCGGAAACAGATACCCGCATACCGAGCTCGGCCCGGCTGTATCCATATAAATCCAAACCCACTAGCGCCAACTTTCGCACGAGCAGCGCGGCATACGTCGCAAACACGGCTAAGTGCCCACCTCAACTTGCTCCATCCTCACCTCCCCACCCTGCCCACACTGCACTTCTGGCCACCGCTTCCTCTCAAACATCTCACAGGCCTCAGCCCCATCACCGCTGCTGCAATGTTCCATAGCGCCGCTGCTGCCGGCGGCCCCGCATCCCCCACCGGAACTATTGTGGTGTACGTCACCGTGCCCAGCGCTGAGGTGGGGTGGGGCGGGACCTGGGAAGGCGTTCAATAAGGCGGGGTACCGTACAAAAGGGCGGGGAAGAGAGGCCGGCTCACGAGCCATGTGCTCACCCCTGGCGACCCATGGGCCTGCTTCGGACCCGTGACCGAACTCAGCAGAGCGACACGACTTGCAACATTTCCAACTGCCCGAGCTGACATGTTTCGACTTGCAATCACCCAGCTTGCCCGGGCCGGACCGATTGGTGCCTGACTGGCTCTGCCCTGCCCTGGTGCCCGGATACCTGACTGCGCCCAGGTGGGCGAGGGCCTCGCCTCCAAGGTGGTGGAGGCTAAGCTGGCGGCGTGTGTTAACATACTGCCCGGGGTGACGTCAATCTATTCCTGGAAGGGCAAGGTGGGTCCGAGTGGGACCTCGGGCGGCAGAGGTTTGGACATCGCGGACATCACACGGGGCGATGGCACCTCGCGCCCCACCTCCAACCCCCCACCCTCAGGTGGAGAAGGATGCGGAGCTGCTGCTCATCATCAAGACCCGCGAGGAGCTCCTGCCGCAGCTAACCGCCTTCGTGCGCGCCAACCACCCGTACGACGAGCCCGAGGTGATCAGGCTGCCCATCTTGGGCGGCAGCTCCTCCTACCTGCAGTGGCTGCTGGACAGCACCCGCGCACCCGAGGCGGCGGCTGAGGGCTCGGCAGTCGCAACGGACACGGCATGAGCCGTTGTGCGCCAGGCACATCGCGTCGCATGGTACCCGGGCCTGTATTGGGAAGGGGCGGCTCCCTGTGCACGCTTGCAGTCCTCGTGCTCGCGCTCGGCCGCGCCGCCTGGTACGAGGCGCCGCTAAGGCGGTGCTTAAGGTAGGGCAAGGAAGAGGAGGCGCTCAGTGCGCGGGGAATGCATCGTGCAGGGGTCTGAAGCGGAAAGAAAAAAAATGTGTCGCAGCGGCTATCGGCTGTAGGTGCTGATGCATCGGGCCCGCTCGGGCAGTAAGCGCCTCGTGTAGCAGGGGGGACCGCTCGATAGAACCCATGCTAGAAGCCAGGTGAGGTGCACGGACCGACGAGGGATACATTGGTACTGTATGCCGGCCGCAGAGTGCGAGCCACGGCGGGGCCGAACAGGATGCTATGATGCCCTTTTGCTGGCGCAGATTGCATTATGTGTTGTTAAGATGCTGTGTTGGGGAGAGGAGCGGCGGTCGGTGCCCGCAAGTGCGTTGTACGTGGCAATTGCGGTTACTGGGCACATGAGTTGTCGCATTGGACCAAGGAGGGAAGGCTGCAAGGCAGTAGGGACGCCGGCAGAGGATGCTGCCAAGTTTGCGCTTGCAAGACTGTCGGTGACATATCACCACGAATTTGCGTCGACCGTTTTTGCCCATGCATGCCTCGCTCCCCGCTTATATCGTTAGATGGATCAGGACTTCACTGTAAAACCTCCAAATCGCTGGTTGGTGGTAAGATGCATATATGCAGATCAGTAGTCCGAGAACGGTGTAAAGATCCGCTGTTAAGCTCGGTCAGCCGCTGCGGAGAGGCAACACGCCATAAAATCGTTTCACGGTCGACAGAGAGGTGGCTCGCAGGGTGGGCGGTGCTTCATAGGAAAATCCCGCTTCGTAAGTCGTAAGACCTCAAAGTTTCAAAATGTTCCTATACGCGATCCGACTTCAAATGCCAAGATCTTCCCTCGCGCCAGACCTTCATTCGGTCCGAAAAGTTAGGGCCGGACGAGCATGCGCCTCCAACATCGACAGCATTTACCCGTGCCGCGGCGCTGCGCACCAAACAACGCCAGTCCAAGTCCGCTACAGGCCCCGGTCGGCACTTCCTATAATGGCAGGTTACGTGTACAGATGCAAGTTGGGCATCGCTCAATCCACACGCCCTTACGATACTCGTCACTCGCTGAGAGCATCACTGGGGATTTCTACATAGCCCCTTGGTATCGTAACGTCAAATATCCTTTCCTAACGTCTGCGTAGGACCAGCAGGGCGGATCAATCAACGGCGGGATCCAGTGCCCAAGCCATCTCTCCAAGAGATCGAGACTACCGCCCGCCATCACCTCCGCCAGCCTATGAACATGCCCAAGCCCCCATGCTGGGGCTGTCCTCACTCGCCTCACGATGTGGAATTGCTGCTCCGGCGGCTTATGTTGCTCTCAACTAACCCAATGAGCTTACTCCTCCGTTTGTGTCGGTCCTGCTGCTACAGCATTGGGCCCTCACCCAGGAAACATCATTTCCGTTGTCAACGTCGCATCCTCCTGGAACGCCCCCAATCGATCGCAGCGACATCCCCCCTCAGCATAAGACCTCAACACCTCGTCCCCCGCCGCTGCAGCCCCAACTCACGCGCCTCGTAAACTAGGTACCTCCCCGTCCTCACTTGGCGCCGCCACCACCGCCGCCACCCCCAGGCGTGATGAAGCCCTCCTTGCGCCCCTCAAAGCCCGGCCGCAGCAGCTTGTTCTCGCGCTTGGCCTTCTTGTTGTCCAACTTGGTCTGCCGGCGTGCCGCTAGGTTGTCATTGCGCTTCGACTGGCGAGCCACCTGGGACTCCTGCTGGACTGACACCCGCTCCTGCGTGCACAAAGAGGGCGTGGGGTTGTGGGTTGTGGGTCGGGGCGGCAAGTGCGGCGGAGCCCGCCCGGACCCGTCAGGCAACCGGGCCAGGCGCAACCCGCGCGCCGGCAGCCCCGCAGGATCAACGCGCACTGCTGCTACACGAACACGGCCTCCCTCCTCCACCTGCACCCCCAACACCAACCTACCGCCGCCGGCCGCACTAACGCTGCAAGCCGCACGGATCGCATCGTGGCCGGCCAATGGCGTCCAGAGAGAGAGAGAGAGAGAGACCCTCCCGAGCCACGTGCTCACCCCAGACCCGCGCCCCGCCCGCTGCGCCACCGCACAACCGCCGTCCTCCTCCCTCGAGCGCTGGTACGCACCTTCCACGCCTTGCTGTGCTTCTCGCGGCGCTTGCTCTCCCTCTTAAGCGAGCGGCGCAGCAGCTTGGGGTCGTCCAGCACCTTCTCGCCCCCGGCGCGAGCCAGGGCGGCCTTCCAGGCGGCTTGCTGCGCCTTGGCCTACGGGCGGGTGCGCGGTTGGGCAAGCAGGTAACTTGCGGTTGGTGGTTACTGGCGTCTGTGGTTCAGTTCCTGCTATAGTGCCCAGGGAGCGACGTCAGCCCAACCAGGTCTATACATACCGTTGCGAAGCCAACCGAAGAGGGCGCTGCACCCGCTACTAAGGCTCCGGTCAATTGCTCGGCCGCCAATCCACACTAGGCGCCCGCGGAGCGACGGTCCTATGAAGGTGTTCAATACGTGGCAAGGAGTTCCAAGGCTGTCCGCGGCACCCACCTCGTCCATGGCCCCAAACAGCAACGACAAGCCGAAGCCGCCAGGTTTCCCTTGCAGCTGGCCGCCTGCGACACTCATGCTGCCACGCCGCCCAAGCCCAGTATTTTGAGGCTCCGAAACCTGTCAAACCCACCTTGCCCTCCTCCGTGCCAGCCAGCGCTTCAAGTTCCGCCTTCTGCGTCTCAGCCTGCTTCAGCAGCACCTGCTTGGGGGCCCGCCGTCCGGACTGCTTGCCATGCCGGCCTGAGGAAACAAGAAAGGACGGCGAGGGACAATGAGGCGCCTCAGTTCGGGAGGGCCAGCAGCCTGGCTAGGGGCCGGGGTGGCCTGTTTAGGACACCAGCGGCCCGTGAATGCCTGGTTCCCATACCGCCTGCCGACGCGCGTTTCGGCCGCGTACAGCGCTGGGTGGCCGCCTGCCGCGCGGCATCACGAGGGCTCAACGAAGCCGGCGAACTACACAGGCGTCCACGCCACGCTCCCCACGCGCCGCAGCTGCCCAGGGCGCCGTCGCGCGACCCACCTTCCTCCAGGTCGATCCGAGCAAACTTGAAGTCCACCGGGGCCTCGCCGTCCGCCAGGGCCTCCCGCCGAGCCTTCTTTGAAACCTGCCCCTGCCCTTGCCCCTGCTGGCCTTTGGCCTGCTTGCCGGTGCCCTCGCCCTCGCCGCCCTCCTGGCCAGCAGCCGCCGCCTTGCGCTTAGCCCCAGCCTGCGGCTGCTTCTGCTGCTTCTGCTGCTTGGCTTGCTGCTGCTGCTTGGCGGCGGCGTTATCCCGCAGAGTATTCTGCTTCCATTCCTTGGCCTGGGTGGCCGTGTCGCTGGACACCTTGCGGCGCTGCCGGGCATCCTGCAGCGGATGGCGGCAGGGAGGGGGAACGCGTGTTGGCGACAGAAAGGGGACGAGCTCGTCTCTCTGGATCGCCTCGCCATGTCTAGCCGGGTTGCGGGTTTGCCGGCAGCAGATGTTCCGTTCGCTCCCAGTTCATCCCTAGCTTTCCATGTCCTGTCGTTTCTTCCAAAAGCGCTCGGAACAGGAGCCGCCGCCGCCACTGCTGTCTCCGTTCACCGCGGCCGCATTGCAGGAGGGATTTCAGCTGACCCGCCCAAGTGCGGGTACGCCTGTCCCGCTGCGCAGTAGTATGGCGAAGGTATGGTATTCGCACGTGGCCTTCTGGGTGCATCCATTGTAACTGTGGCGCACGCAAGAAGACCTGCCTGACCTCGCCTCACCTAGGATGCGGAATCGGAGTCTGCCAGCAACCGCCCTCAGTGATGCGACATAACCTCCTCACCGGTTTACCCACTACCCCTCGCTGCACCCCTCTCAATAAACAGCGGGCCCGTGCTCAGCCGCGCGAATGTCATCAACTTGCAACTGCCACCAGCAACGGCCGATTCCGTGGCAAACGTTCGGGTAACGATGACGACGACGGACGAAAACACGGCCAGTGCATCGCGTAGCAGACGGTCAGGGGCCGGCGCCACGCACCTCGACCTTCTTGTGTAGCCGCTCGAGGAGCTCCTGACGGCTCAGCGCCCCGCCCGACAATTGCAGGTTGAGGCCAGAGGCGGCTGCCGCCCCAGCAGGCGGCCCTGCAGGAGCGACGACTGCCGCTTTGCCTCCCTTTTTGCCGGCCGAAATAGACGGCCCGGCGCCGTCGGCGCTCCCGTCGCCGACGCCGCCGGCTTGAGGTGCCAGTTGCTGCTTCGCCTGGCTTTTACGCCGCTGCACTTCCAGCGTAGTGGCAGCTTTGTCGGGGTCCAGCTTTTCGCGTTTAGCTATTTTCGCCTTAAACTTGGCATCGGCCTTCAACGCCTCGCGTGCTGCTTTCGCCAGGTACCGGGGGTTCATCTGTATGAAGTCATCGTCATAGTAAAACTTCGCTGGCACTAATTCCACTATATGGTCAAAGAAACGAGCGTGCTCGGAAACGTCTGGGACCATTTTGTTTACTATTACCGCACGCCCGGGCCTATCCCCTGTGGGTGCGCCAATCTAGTCACCACATTTGACGAAGGAAAATCAAAGAACAATGGGTTTCGCTCGGAACAGTATGGGCAACGTGGCGGCGGGTGCGGCGGCTGACGTCCGTCAACAATAGTTAAATCGTTATGAAAATGTTGGCGATAGCACAAGAAGGACTAAATTGAAAGTGACATCAGCGCGTGTGCCGGTCCTCTCCCGACGCTGCCGCCGTACTCATGGCGCGCCGCGATCCAGGCCCCGAACCGGAGCAGGAATCATTAAACCTTACAGCAAAACAGGTTGCTGTGTCAATATATTCTATTTCAGCGGCATCTTGAGCTGTCGACGGCGCAATTGCGGCAGGACTTGGAGTCTGCTCGGCTTGCGGGTCTGCAGCCCTGAACCCAGGCCTTGTTACGCGAAATAAAAGCATGGCACTGCATCAACGACTCCAGCACCAGCGCCTCAGCGGCCGTCACGACCCAGCTCAAAGCCGCTGTGCTGGACTACGCCGGCCAGCTCGTTGCACGCGCTTACAAGTTTCCGCCGGCGGCAAGGTCTTCCTTGACCCCGTGCAGAAGGAGTGCTCCGCATTTGCGCCAGCGACTGTCGCGAACCTGGGCCCGGGCTTCGATTGGATGGGCTGCGCCGTACAGGTGGGTCCCGCTGTCAACCCAAATGATTCCTGACGACCCGTCCCAGTGCCAGATGCGTACGTGTTCTTTGGGTAGGGTGTATTGCGGACGAGAATGGGCGGCCGGTGTCAGCACTGGGGGGCCCCTCCAGACCTCCAGCGGCGGTCTGGAGGGCCCCCCCGACCAGTGCCGGGTAACGGGGGACGCTGACGTTCCAGGCAGGGATCAATTCGAACATAACCTCTGATTGCAACAGCTGCGTGCTACAAGCGGCAAGATCAGGTTGCGGTATGTTAGGGCACCCTTCGTCAAGAAAGACAGTGTTCCTAAACTTCCTCACATACCTTGGCTGCGTGGTCGCGGCTCGCGCAACTGTGGCCCACGATCCGGCGGAGCTCCGCTCTCCTCCCCCGCCCTCACCTCTCTGTCGCTCGCACCGCACGAATCGCGCCGCGTCGCAACGCAGGGCGGCGGTGACACTGTGGTGGTAAAGGCGCTGCCGGGCAAGCCAGGAGAGGTGGTCATTGAGGCCATTACGGTGCGTGGTGAACGGTGGGGCCGGGCGTTGATGCCAAGTGTGGCGGGAGGTTCTGATCGCGTCAGGTTCACTTCTGAGCACAGATGCCCCGCGTTATGCCGGCCAGCGGGTTTCCGTGTAACCTAAGCGACCCACACACTTCGAAACGGAGGCGCGAGGCTGGCGAAAGGTAGTCGGCGAGGGCCCACGTGCAGTTCGTGTACCTGTACTGCGACACCGCAGAGCAGCCCCTGATGCACCTTGGGCGCGCGCGCAGGCCATGAGGGGATTACTGCTGGGCGGGTTAGGGAAAATAGGGGGCCGGCGGAAGCCGTGTCCCACTCGTGCCGAAGCTTGCGCCCGTTCGTATATTTCCGGCCTGGAGGCCTTCAACCGCACGGGGCCTCGCACACAGGGCGACGGCGGCCGGCTGTCTCTGGACCCCCGCAAGAACTGCATCGGCGTGGCGGCATCAGAAACACTCAAGCTGTTGGGGGCCGTGTCGTGCGGCGTCAGCCTCACGCTTTACAAGGTGGGCAGGACCTTTCTGCAGCAGTCTAGGAGGAGTGGGTTATGGTAAGGGGGGCTGCTCCTCGTTGACGCGAGGCCATTGGGAGTCGGGCGAAATCGGTCCTCGCACCACCTAGCGGGAGGGATGTACCCCTGCTTTGTCGGGTTGCGAGACCCCTCCCCGCGCTCCCGTCCTGACTCTCCCCCTGCTTGTCATGACCGTCCGCTCATCAGGGCCTCCCTCTGGGCAGCGGCATGGGCTCTAGCGCGGCCAGTGCGGCCGCCGCCGCCTGGGCCGTCAACGGCCTGTTCGGCACGCCACTGACCAAGGTGAGCAGAGCCTAGGGGCCCTTTCCGTTTCCCGACATGTAAAGCCTTGTAAAAACGTCCCCCGTCCGTCGTCCGTTTTAGCTGCCGTCGACGCGGCCACCTTTTCCATCGTGGATCTTCACATGCCGCACCTTGGCAGGCATGCGGCGGGGTCAATCACCAGTAACGTACGAAGCGCGCACCGCTTCGCCCCTTCAGGACAAACTCATCCTGGCAGGTCTGGCCAGCGAGGCGGCGGTGAGCGGCTACCACGCCGACAATGTGGGGCCCGCGCTGCTGGGGGGCTTTGTACTCATCAGGTGCGGGCGTGTTGGGGCTTGCAGGCGACGAGGGCGCTGAGGACATGACGATTGACGGAGTATGCCGGTATAAACAACGATGAGCTGTGGTAATACTACACCGCTGGGGATGCGGACTGGACGAGGCGGGTGGCATCGTACATACGGCATCGCGCACGTGGGCTACGGTAGCGTGCGGCGGGCCTGTTGAGCCCGGCTGGTCGATAGTAACGTAACGTACTTCGCCCAGTCACGGGCATGGCGCGCAGTGGTATGGGGACGCTGTGGGATCATGGCCGCGGGGTCTGGTCTTCAGCCCTCTCAGTCGTGTGTCAACAGGCGCCGCGGCGCCACTGCCCTGTCATCCGCGCTGTCTCGGTCATACAACGCGGGCTTATCCGGTGTTTTTCTCATCACGCCCACCTTATCCTTATTCCTCTCTGGGGCATCTTTACCTGTCACCCGGCCCTCCGGTCCCGACGCACCGTCCTCAAACCTGCCTGCCCTCCTAGAGCCCGCCCCATGCTGTCACCACCTGATTCAACCCCCCCTCTCACTTGACCCTCCTCTTCCTCTCCCGAACCGGCCGCTAGGTCCTGCAAGCCCGGGGAGCCTGTCGATCTGCTGCAGCTGCCCTTCGCCGCACACGACGCTCTTCACTTCGTGCTGGTGAACCCGCGGTTCGAGGCTCCCACTGCCGAGATGCGCGCGGTGCTGCCGAAGGAGGTGCCCATGAAGTCCATGATCAACAACTGCTGCCAGGGCGGCGCGCTGGTGAGGCTGGCAGCGCTGCCTTGGGTGTTGCGGCAGCTCAGGGGGAGAGCTCTGCAGGGTGCTGGAGATGGGTATGGGGCCCGCCGCCGGGCGGCGTGGCCGCGTAAACGCAAAAGGGGTGGGGCTTGAGCTGCTGGGGCCCGTGCACGTCGACGACTGCATGGCTTGGCGCATGACGAACTCCGGTAGCACACATGCCCTAAGTAGCTGGCTCGCCCAAACGCCACGGCACTTAAGCATGTAGCGTATCGACAGAGCCCTGCACTGTGGCAGTGGTCATGGCGTCCTGTAACGTGGGGCCTTCCACGCTGCTCTGAGCCGCACGCGGTGCCCTCTGGTAGGTGGCCGGCATCCTGCGCGGCGATGTGCGGCTGATCGGTGAGTCCCTGGACAGCGACCTCATCATCGAGCCGGTTCGTGGGCCGCTCATCCCGGGCATGATGGCCGTCAAGGCGGCGGCCAAGGCGGCGGGTAAGCAAGCGGTGCCAGACGGGGCAGGGCCCGGGCGGGAGGGGTCGCGTGGATGGCGGTATGGCTCAGGCGAAGAGGAGGGGCCGTGGAGGCGGGTTAAAGAGGCGGTAAAGAGGTGGATGAACGAAACGGGTTGGAGAGGTTAAAGAGGCGGGTTAAAGAAGTGGGCTAAAGAGGTGGGTTGAAGACGGTGGGGGTACAAGAGGGCGTCCAAGTGTAGGGAGTAGGCTAGTGGAAGGCCGGGAGCTAGGGGGAGCTAGGGGGCAGGCGTGGGTTCTGGAGCGGCAGTTGGAGGATCTCGCCCGAAAGGCAGCGGGAATAAGTTGTTAGGGATGAAACACACGGCTGGCAGTGGTGCGAGAACCGTGTCCTCGTTGGAATGTGCCGCCCGGGATCATCCGGACCGGATGCCACCCGGAACATTATTCCGGTCGCGTGCTCGCCGCCCACTGCCCCGAAACCGCTGCCCAACACGCCAGGCGCCTACGGCTGCACCATCAGCGGTGCCGGTCCCACCGCAGTGGCCATCGTTGACGACCCAGCGATTGGCGAGCGCGTGGCGGCGGCCATGTCTGATGCCTTCCGCTCCGCTGGCAAGCTGGAGGTCAACACGGCGCAGGTGGGGCAAGGAGGGCGGATGGGGCTCGAGGCAGCAGACGGAACCATAGATACTTAGATAGCTGGCAGCAGAGGGGCCCCCTAGCTGGCAGCAGAGGGGCCCCCGTGTACGGGCAAGTTAGCGTCCGGGACACCGCCTGCAAGGTGGCGCGGGGTTGGCCAGCCACGATGCAGCGCAGCGCGACGCCCTAGGAGCGGGCTGTGCTGATCATGCACACATGCCCTTGCAAACAAATTGCCCGGAAACTCCGCCGCGGTGAGGGCCGTTAACCTTACCTCCGGCCATCATGCCCTGCAGGTGGTCAAACTCGACCCCGAGGGCGCCAAGTTTGTGTAAGGAAGCGTGCGGCATGTCGGGCAGGGCGCCGGGAGGTGGCAGGGACGTGGCAGCTGGGGATGGGGTGGGTATGTGTGTCCGAGTGGCCCAAGCCCCAAGGATCGGTATGCGGGAGGCTTGAGTCGATGGGGGCGCGCATAACGGCTGGCGGAGCAGTGAGGCGTGGTTAGCTCGTTGGATGCTGGCCTCGCATATTTGTGGAAGGAGCTGGCTGGTCGGGTGAGCCCTCATTTAGCAGAGTACGACAGCGATCATGCGAGAAGACAAGAAACGGGAGCGGGTTATGGGGTCGATGGGTTCGGTTGCGGGACGGCGTGGAGATCCAGGCAGGGCCAGGAAGGGCCGCGGTTTTATGAACGAAACGGACCCCGGGTTTATTGCGGGCAGCTGTGGCTACGTGCAACGCTGCTAGGCTCCCCATCCGTGCCCGCATTACCTCTGTGTGAGGCTTCAGGCGGGCCGGCGCGCGCGAGATACAACAGGAACGACTCGACGCGGAGGAGATGGCACCTTTATCGAACAGCAATGTCGTGTCGAAGCGTGCCCAGCAGGCTGGTGCGAACAGCTAGTAGCGTATGCATAGTAATCGGTAAGCCACGGGGCAGGCGTGCGCACGGCAGGTGCAAGACACGGGCTGCATGGCAACATGCGGGGCAAGTGTGGCTGAGGGCACGGTTCTTTTGGCGCGGGGTGTCGCGTCGCAGCATAGGGAGGGTTCTGTGTTCATGTGGCGACAGGGTATCGCATCGAAGCATAGGGCAGGCATGCTCACGGAACACACTACTGGTCCTGACGGGTCTTTGCTGCCGTAATTCGTGTGCCCTATTCTGAGTGTACTCGACGAGTCCGTCTGTTGCATCTGCTTTATCCCACTCCACTGTAATCGCGACTGACACGTTTCATCTTGAGCATTGTTACCGGTGAAAGATGCTCGCAAGAGAGGGTTATACAGGTTATATGAGGGGAGATTTAAACCCCGGGAGTTGCCTGGCAACCAGGCCCCCGAGACCCCGTTGCATGAAAGACGGCCAATCCTGACTAGTACTCGCCCGCAGCCTCTCAGATGCAAGCCGCTATGCGTTTGCCTCCACTTGTCCTGGGATTGCCCAGGCTTGCAAACACTGCAACTTTTTATTTGACAGGACAAGAACTCAGTAGATACGGAGCTGTTGCAACCGATCTTCTATCCGCGTTTTCCTAACTGGGAGTGCGCCCGTTCGCTCATCCTGGCCCTCATTCCTCATCCGCCCAGCGTCCGCCCTTGCAGAAGCATACAATTGCACTTAGGGAGGCCTGGCGGCTCGTTTGCACCTAACACTAAAAAAGGGTGTACCGTAAGATTTCGTATGGACCATATGTCCATATCCTTACCATATTCGGTGGTTGAGAGCCTAGGTCACGGCCGGCCACTGGTCCAACTTAAATAATGGGTACGGGGGGTCAGGGCAAAGTGGAGGTCAAGCCGACTAGCGGGGCGACCTGGGGAGCACCAAGCCGACCAGCGGGGCGGTGCATGGTCTGGGTTTTTTCGGTGTTTGTAGCAGTTGGTCGCAGTAAAGGTAGCTGTTGGGTAATTGTGTCGTCAGGGTCTTCGGTTAGCCGCCGGTGGCATCGCCGCTGGGGTTTTCTTTAGTGTTATTACCGTGTAACGAATGAGGACAAGAACCTTTAACTTCACTGTCGGGTATTTGCAGGTTGCTGGTCGGCAGCAAAGGTTGCGTGCAGTGTAGCCTCATTAGTGCTAGATACGAAGCTGGTAAATACATGTGTGAAAAAGGTGTTTGAGGCGTTTGAGAGTTACCGAAGCGCCGGTACAGAAAGAAAGGGCGCGGGATCCCGGGCGGTACGACGGGAGGCCCACTTGACAACTTCATTTGATTTGGGAGCGCACGGTGGACGCCTCCCATTATTGCCATTAACACCGCTGTAACCTTACAATGAGCAGCGTTTCATTTACGCGCGCGCGTTTCATTTACCACGAACGAGTGCGCCTGTTCCACCAGCGGTTCAGCAGCACAGAAAGGGAGGTCCGCACGATCAGCCACATGCTTCGATGGCTGCACCCCTCGCCCCGACTCTGCTCTACAACCGCCGGCTGCAGTACCAGACCGACAGCCAGGCAGCAAGGTTCTGCGTCCTGGGCATGAAGGGAGCCAATGAGTGCCTGGAAGCCGTGGCGGAGGTCTACCGTTTGTGCGCAGTAACGGACACGGAGATCGAGGTCGTGTGGCGGCCTCGTACGGAGGCCCTGCAGCGGAAAGCAGACGCACTCAGCAAATACAAGGACAACTCGCAGTGGGGGCTCAACCCCAGGGTGTATGAGCAGATCCTGGCCCAGCCGGAGCTAGCAGGCCGTCGCCCGGCCTGCGACCTCTTCGCTGATGAACACACCACGAAAGTGCCGGGGGCATTCTACTCGCGGTACTGGAACCCGACTGCGCTAGGCATAGACGGGTTCGCGCGCAGCTGGGCACCACCGACGAGCGGGCCGGCCCCATTGTTGTATATCAACCCGCCGTTTGACCAAATCGGTCAAGTGCTGCGTAAGGTATGGGAGGATCGGCCGGACTGCGTGCTTATCGTGCCGGTCTGGCCGCGCAGCTGGCGGGCACTACTCCACGGCCTGCCAATCCAGGCGCGTTGGCTACTCACTCATGTGGAGGACCTCTGCATTCCAGGCCCGATGGTGCCAAACGCGCACATGCATGCGCCGTCCGATGGCGCCACGCTACCGCATTGAGGCCCTATATGTTGCCTGGCGATGAACGTGTGATGGACCGCTCCCGGACAGTGGCAGGAGGCAGAGCCGCGTGGCGGTGTGGAGTGGGGGGTAGGCAAGCTGATGGGCGGAGGGGTAGTGCGAGAGTGGGGCATTTGGGGCAGGGAACAGGGAACAGGAGCCAGGGAAGGCAAGGAGCCTCAAGAGAGGGAAGGCTGGAGGGGGCTGGGGCTAGGAAAATGCTGGGAGTGGGATGTGGTGGTGGGAGAGGCACGAGAGGCGATGGGGGCCGCCTGAGGCGGTGTAGTTTGGGGGACTGAGGTGCAGACAGTTACAGGAGACACTGCTAAACATAACGCACCTGGCTAGGGTCCTTGGCGCGCCCCAACCAACTTGGCACTTGTACGGCAATAGAGAGAGCACCACTTTGGTAATACCCATGCTCCTTGTTTTCAGTGTAGCAGAAGGGTAACGAATTTCTGATTGCGGAATGGAGCTCGCAAGGCTAAGGTGCGACCAAATGTGAGACAGAAAGCATTACAGTAAGCATTGCACGCGACAATGCGAGTAGCGCCGAAACACGCGCGCCCGCGCGAAGTTGTAGGACTTAATGGATTCGCACTTCTCAAACGCCACCGGCCTGTACCATAAAATTGCACTTACCGGCGACAGATTTCGCCGTCGACGTGCAACACTTATCACTTACGAGTCACCGCTTGGGTGGCGGCGGTCTCGGCACGTTTCCATTCAGTCGTACAGTACTTTTTTAAATATATATTGGCGCCCGTCCCTTGTACATAGGCATACACGAATTTACAAAAAGAAAGCGATCTGCTTGCTGCTGCAACATACATGCCGCTTGGTGTTTTTCGTTTTACCGCCGTGGGTAATGGCGCCGCCGCCTCTTGTGTGGACGCCCGGGCCGCTACGTTGCCGGCGTTGTCTTCCTACGCGTAGGGAACGGGACTTTCGGTAAGTCTGTAAGCTTGCTGTCGAGTGACCGGGTTAGGGTTCCGGCAGCCGTCGGAAGCTCCTAGACACAGCCTTGTTTGCATTTTGAGCTGTGCCACAGGCGTGCACCTTGTTAGGTTCATTCCTGAAAACTATAGTCGATGTCTCACCTAACTTCACAACAGAAGGACGGCTTTCTTAGGCACGGGCGTTTTGCGCGGACCTTGGGACCCGTGTTGCTTACAGCGCCTTTGCATTTACGTATCCGCTATATCACCAATAATAAAATCTAGCATGTTCCTGACAGGAAGGCAAATAACGAGACTGCTCGGCACCGCTTTCCTTGGTTCACTAGAAGGCCAACCTGCCCTGCAGAAGATGATGCTACGTTACGTGAGCGCGCGCAACATTGTATAAATTCACGACAAGGTGTGTTGGTTTATGGCCTTTGTGAGGGGTTCTCGGGTTCACTGTTGGACGTGTCGTGAACGGTCGTGATGGTTTTCGTAGGCACTGCTGCTCACTCGCATGGCCTCTCCATATAAAATATGTGAGGGTTACGATTCTCAAGTGGTTGCTGGATCCCTAAGTGGTCGTTGGCTTGTGTTAGGTATGGTTTAGGTATGGGAAAGTACTGGTGCAGTCGTTAGTCGAGAGCAGACTCCCTGCAATGATTGGCTGGGATGGGATCGATGAGTGCAGCGTGAGTCTAGCTAAACATAACGCTGCAGTAGCTCTTAAGTGCACGTGGCGGGTGGCGAAACGTGTCGAAGTAGCTTCTAGCTTAGCAATTCTCCAGTTTAGGGCCCACCGTACCGCATTATTTGAAATAGATAAAAAGCTCCTGAACACCACGGAACACCATCCTTCTCCACTCAAGACCAGCTACCTTGACTGACGACCTCTCCTTTAGTATGGGGCCATTCCCTCCTTAGTCATGATGCCCCTTCAATCATGACAAGCAGGACAAGCCACCATCACCTACTGCTATTTTCTATGTGGACATGGTGCCTTTCTGGAGGACACTACCGCTTCGCCCAACATGGTGGCCATCCCCTTTCAGAACCCTTCATCCGTCCACGGTAAGCAATTCTGCCTACACGCTCCTTTGTTGTCGCCGTAGCTCCAACGGAGGCGGAGGTTTGTGCATCCCGCTTCTGTCAGCCTCTGTGTCGGCAGCGCGCTTTGCAGCGCACATTTTTGGGGGGATTCGAAGGGGGTCGAGGGGCGAGTTCCGGAAACGTTTTTTTGGGGCCACAGCCGCGCTAAAGAGAGAGAGACCGCGTTACAGTGGCCGCGCTAAAGAGAGAGAGAGAGACCGCGAGAGAGAGACCGCGTAAGGTAGCGATGGGCGCTTTGCTTTCGAAGGTTGGGATGCTGCCCACATTGATGTCATATCGGGAGTTTGGTCTAGTGGTATGATTCTCGCTTAGGGTGCGAGAGGTCGTGGGTTCAATTCCCGCAACTCCCCGGGAGTTTGGTCTAGTGGTATGATTCTCGCTTCGGGTGCGAGAGGTCGTGGGTTCGATTCCCGCAACTCCCCATTTTGAACTCTGGGTAGTCATTTATGATTGACTGTTTGTTTACGTTCTCCTACGCATCTCCTACTGGGTCGCATGCAACTCCTGTCAAGTTGCACGCATCTCCTCTGTCGCCGTAGCTCCGATCAGTCGCCGTAGCTCCGATCAGGAGCGGAGGCCTTGGCATCTCGGATCGTGCTGTCCGTCCGTCCGTCCGTCCGTCTGGATCGCGCATCGCGCGAGTTGGTGGTTTCGCGCGGTTTCGGAGCGGGCTCGGAAAGGCTGAGATTGCATCGGGTCGCGCCGGGGGGTCGCGGGATCGAATCCCCCCTGCTGCGGGAACGGATCGCGTCGCGCCCGCGGCATCTTTTGCAGCGCTCTTGAACGGAACGGAACGAGGGACAAGAGAACACAAATATTACGTGCGCGGGCGGCTTGCTTGGCGCGTGCAGCGCCGTCTGAACGTTCGCGAACGTGAGCGCCGGGAAGTGCTCGCAAGCATCGGGCGGCCTCGCTCTTGGGCACGCAGCTCTCGGAAATCAATAATTATATGTTAGGAACGTCCCTGCTAAATTTCGCGGCTCGGGAACGCCGCGCGAAGACGCCCGGGCAATTTCGCGGGCTCCGGCTTCTGCGCCGGAATTCCCCCTCAACTGCGAGCAAGGATTGCGTCGCGCCTACAGCGCCGTTCGCAGCGCTATTGAACGCATCGGAACGAGTAACAAAAGAACGCAAATGTACGTGCTGCGGGCGACTTGCTTCGCGCATGCAGCGCCGTTTCAACGTTCGCGAAAATGAGCGCCGGGAAGCGTTCAAAAGCATCGGGCGGCCTCGCTCTTGGGCACGCAGCTATTCGATAGCAATAACTTGATGAAAGGAACGTCCCCGCTAAAATGCGCGTCTCGAGGACGCCGCGCGAGAACGTTCGGGCAAATCGGCAAGCATCGTCTTGACGGCAGCTTCCATGGGCATCGCTCTTGGGCACGCAGCTATCCGATAGCAAAAAATCAGGTATGATCATGAATGTGTTTTGATCCAGTTGCTGGCAGTGTTTTGATCCACTGCCAGCAACTGGATCAAAACACATTCATGATCATACCTGATTTTTTGGCATTGGTCACCACGCCTGGCTGCTGTTCGCCAAGTGATCAACCGCCCGAAGTGAATCTCCCGCGAGCGAGCCCCTGCACGGCTATAACTGGCAGCGTTGGCACCCAGTTGCGTTGTTAGTGGGTTGCCAACGACACGCTCGCCTGGCGGAGGTGCCGCGCACCCGCGGGTTCGATCCCCGCACGAGCGAATGAAGCTGAACGGGAGGGATAACGATAAATACGACGCAACACGACGGAGTCAGTAACAACGGCATTGCATTCAACCTACGCGAGTCCCCCAGGTGGTTGCATGTCCCCCTAGTGGTTGTAAGTAATAAACGGCTATGACCACAGCATATCGCCTCAACGATTGCGCGTTACAAATGACTCGACCCTAACAACGCCCCCACTAAAATTCGCACAAACCAGCGCACAAAGCTGCTGAACCGGCTTCAACACGCCCTCGCACACCCACCTTTCCGGTAGTCATACCTCAATATTGAAGACACCCTTGCTAAACGTCGCCTCTCGGCACCGCCACGTGAAGACCTCCAAGCAAAACGGCAGCCATCGACTCCCGCCTGGAGCTTGGACACGCAGCCATCCGATATGAATATTTAGGCCCTACGAACATCCCTACTGAACTTCGCCTCTCGCTAACACCACGGCACGACAGCCGGGCAAATCGACAACCTACGACGTCCATCGACCTCGCTCTCGAGTAAGAAACTATACAATACGAAGCATTATATGTGACAAACCGTATGTCACTACCTCCGCCCCTCGCGAACGCCCCGTAAAAATGTCCGACATGTTGTACGACAGCTTCGCGGATTGCTTCGCGCCGTTTGCAACGCCCCTTGCAGCCTTCGTCAACGCAACAACACAACTCACCATAACACAACAACATCCCTGCTCAACTTCCTGGGTCGGCCGCCGCCGCCGCGCGCGCCTCGCGCGCCTCGCACCCCGCGCGCGAACGGAATGGAACGACGGCACGGACGCGAACGCCGGGGAGCTACGGCCCCCCCCGCGCTGAACGCGGGGGAGGCCTCGCCGTAGCTCCGATCAGGAGCGGAGGCCTTGGCACACCCGCACATGCTGTCGCCGTAGCTCCGATCAGGAGCGGAGGCCTTGGCATCGCGGATCGTGCTGTCCGTCGCCGTAGCTCCGATCAGGAGCGGAGGCCTTGGCACACCGGCGCATGCTGTCCCGGAATGAACGCGGAAACTCGCTTTTTGGGGCGGGTTTCGGAGCGGGCTCGGAAAGGCTGAAATTGCATCGGGTCGCGGCGGGAGGTCGCGGGATCGAGTCGCCGTAGCTCCGATCAGGAGCGGAGGCCTTGGCATCTCGGATCGTGCTGTCTGTCTGTCGCCGTAGCTCCGATCAGGAGCGGAGGCCTTGTGGTGGCATCTCGGATCGTGCTGTCGCCGTCGCTCCGATCAGGAGCGGAGGCCTTGGCATCGCGGATCGTGCTGTCGCCGTAGCTCCGATCAGGAGCGGAGGCCTTGGCACACCCGCACATGTGCTGTCTGGATCGCGCACGATGGCGAGTGCTTGCTTTCGCGTGGTTTCGGAGCGGGCTCGGAAAGGCTAAAGTTGCATCGGCTCGCGCCGGGAGGTCGCGGGATCGAATCCCCCCGGCTGCGGGAACGGATCGCGTCGCGCCCGCGGTATCTTTTGCGGCGCTCTTGAACGGAACGGAACGAGGGACAAAAGAACACAAATATTACGTGCGCGGGCGGCTTGCTTCGCGCGTGCAGCGCCATCTGAACGTTCGCGAACGTGAGCGCCGCGAAGTGCTCCCAAGCATCGGGCGGCCTCGCTCTTGGGCACGCAGCTCTCGGAAATCAATAATTATATGTTAGGAACGTCCCTGCTAAAATTGGCGGCTCGGGAACGCCGCGCGAAGACGCCCGGCCAATTTCGCGGGCTCCGGCTTCGGCTGCGGAATCCCCCTCACTTGCGAGCAAGGATTGCGTCGCGCCTACAGCGCCGTTTGCATCGCTATTGAACGCAACGGAACGAGTGACAAAAGAACGCAAATGTACATGCTGCGGGCGACTTGCTTCGCGCATGCAGCGCCGTTTCAACGTTCGCGAAAATGAGCGCCGCGAAGCATTCAAAAGCATCGGACGGCCTCGCTCTTGGGCACGCAGCTATTCGATAGCAATAACTTGATGAAAGGAACGCCCCCGCTAAAAGGCGCGTCTCGGGAACGCCGCGTGAGGACGTCCAGGCAAATCGGCAAGCATCGGCTCCTGCTGCAAGCATCGATCGGCCTCGCTCTAGGGCACGCAGCTATTCCATAGCAATAACTTGATGAAAGGAACGCCCCCGCTAAAATTCGCCTCTCGGGAACCCCGGGTGAGGACGGCCGGGCAAGTCGGCAGGCATCGGCTCCTGCTGCAAGCATCGATCGGCCTCGCTCTTGGGCACGCAGCTATCCGGTAGCGATAACTTGATGAAAGGAATGTCCCCGCTAAAATTCGCCTCTCGGAAACGCCGTGTGAAGACATCTGGCCGGTTGTACGACAGGTCGATTCGAACCCGCAACACCGCCTGCAACGTTCCTGAACGCAACAGAAAAAGGAACAGTAGGAGAACAACATGGCCAACATGCCTACTAAATTTCGCCGCTCGAGGACGCGGCGCGAGCCCACGACGCCGCCGTGCGACCCGTGGGTCGGCCGCCGCCGCCGCGCGCGCCTCGCGCGCCTCACACCCCTCGCGCGAACGGAGTGGAACGACGGGACGAACGCGAACGCCGGGGAGCTTTAAAATTCCTTGCGTTACAGGACCCCGACGCTGGGGTACGACACCTGACCGTGTCATAAGCTCTGTATCTCCACCCCCATCAACGACAACCTCGACCAGCAGGTTCAACCACAAACCTACTTGCCCACAAGTGGGGCACCCGGTAACTACCGGGGAGGGGCCGGGGAATCGAACCACCGATCTCTGGACAGAATGCCAGTGTCTTAACCAATTAGACGAACCCCCCCCGCGCTGAACGAGCTACGGCCCCCCCCGCGCTGAACGAGCTACGGCCCCCCCCGCGCTGAACGCGGCTAGTCCGTCTGTCCGGATCGCGCTCGCGCGCGAGTTGGTGGTTTCGCGTGGTTTCGGAGCGGGCTCGGAAAGGCTGAAATTGCATCGGGTCGCGCCGGAAGGTCGCGGGATCGAGTCCCCCTGGTCGCGGGAACGGATCGCGTCGCGTTCGCGGCGCCTTTTGCAGCGCTCTTGAACGGAACGGAACGAGGGACAAAAGAACACAAATATAACGTGCGCGGGCGGCTTGCTTCGCGGGTGTAGCGCCATCTGAACGGTCGCGAACGTGAGCACCGGGAAGTGCTCCCAAGCATCGGGCGGCCTCGCTCTTGGGCACGCAGCTCTTGGAAATCAATAATTACGTGTTAGGAACGTCCCTGCTAAATTTCGCGGCTCGGGAACGCCGCGCGAAGACGCCCGGCCAATTTCGCGGGCTCCGGCTTCTGCGGCGGATTCCCCCCCAGCTGCGAGCACGGATTGCGTCGCGCCCACATCGCCGTTTGCAGCGCTTTTGAACGCAACGGAACGAGTGACGATAGAACGCAAATGTACGTGCTGCGGGCGACTTGCTTCGCGCATGCAGCGCCGTTTCAACGTTCGCGAAAATGGGCGCCGGGAAGCGTTCAAAAGCATCGGACGGCCTCGCTCTTGGGCACGCAGCTATCCGATAGCAATAACTTGATGAAAGGAACGTCCTCGCTAAAATTCCCGGCTCGGAAACGACGCGTGAGGACGTCCAGGCAAATCGGCAAGCATCGGCTCCTGCTGCAAGCATCGATCGGCCTCGCTCTTGGGCACGCAGCTATCCGATAGCAATAACTTGATGAAAGGAACGTCCCCGCTAAAATTCGCCTCTCGGGAACGCCGCGTGAGGATGGCCGGGTAAATCGGCAGACATCGACTCCTGCTGCAAGCATCGATCAGCCTCGCTCTTGGGCACGCAGCTATCCGGTAGCAATAACTTGATGAAAGGAACGTCCCCGCTCAAATGCGCCTCTCGGGACCGCCGCGTGAAGACATATGGGCAGCTGTACGACATGTTGCTTCGAACGCAACTGAACGCAACTGAACATTCCTGAACGCAACGGAACAAGGAACAATAGCAGAAAAACATGGCCAACATCCCAGCTAAACTTCGCCGCCTGAGGACGCCGCGTGAGCCCAAGACGCCGCCGCTCGACCCGTGGGTCGGCCATCGCCGCCGCGCGCGCCTCGCGCGCCTCGCACCCCTCGCGCGAACGGAATGGAACGACGGCACGAACGCGAACGCCGGGGAGCTACGGCCCCCCCCGCGCTGAACGCGGCTAGTCCGTCCGTCCGTCGCCGTAGCTCCGATCAGGAGCGGAGGCCTTGGCATCGCGGATCGTGCTGTCCGTCCGTCGCCGTAGCTCCGATCAGGAGCGGAGGCCTTGTCGCCGTAGCTCCGATCAGGAGCGGAGGCCTTGGCATCTCGGATCGTGCTGTCCGTCCGTCCGGATCGCGCTCGCGCGCGAGTGGGTGGTTTCGCGTGGTTTCGGAGACGGCTCGGAAAGGCTAAGATTGCATCGGGTCGCGCCGGGAGGTCGCGGGATCGAGTCCCCCTGGTCGCGGGAACGGATCGCGTCGCGCCCGCGGCATCTTTTGCGCCGCTCTTGAACGGAACGGAACGAGGGACAAAAGAACACAAATATTACGTGCGCGGGCGGCTTGCTTCGCGCGTGCAGCGCCGTCTGAACGGTCGCGAACGTGAGCGCCGGGAAGTGCTCCCAAGCATCGGGCGACCTCGCTCTTGGGCACGCAGCTCTCGGAAATCAATAATTATATGTTAGGAACGTCCCTGCTAAAATTCGCGGCTCGGGAACGCCGCGCGAAGACGCCCGGGCAATTTCGCGGGCTCCGGCTTCTGCGGCGGAATTCCCCCTCACTTGCGAGCAAGGACTGCGTCGCGCCTACAGCGCCGTTTGCAGCGCTATTGAACGCATCGGAACGAGTAACAAAAGAACGCAAATGTACGTGCTGCGGGCGACTTGCTTCGCGCATTCAGCGCCGTTTCAACGTTCGCGAAAATGGGCGCCGGGAAGCGCTCCCAACCATCGGGCGGCCTCGCTCTTGGGCACGCAGCTCTCGGATATCAATAATTATATGTTAGGAACGTCCCTGCTAAATTTCGCGGCTCGGGAACGCCGCGCGAAGACGCCCGGGCAATTTCGCGGGCTCCGGCTTCTGCGGCGGAATTCCCCCTCAGCTGCGAGCAAGGATTGCGTCGCGCCTACAGCGCCGTTCGCAGCGCTATTGAACGCATCGGAACGAGTAACAAAAGAACGCAAATGTACGTGCTGCGGGCAACTTGCTTCGCGCATGCAGCGCCGTTTGAACGTTCGCGAAAATAGGCGCCGGGAAGCGTTCAAACGCATCGGGCGGCCTCGCTCTCGGGCACGCAGCTCTCGGAAATCAATAATTATATGTTAGGAACGTCCCTGCTAAAATTGGCGGCTCGGGAACGCCGCGCGAAGACGCCCGGGCACTTTCGCGGGCTCCGGCTTCGGCTGCGGAATCCCCCCCAGCTGCGAGCAAGGATTGCATCGCGCCTGCATCGCCGTTTGCAGCGCTATTGAACGCAACGGAACAAGTGACAAAAGAACGCAAATGTACGTGCTGCGGGCGACTTGCTTCGCGCATGCAGCGCCGTTTCAACGTTCGCGAAAATGAGCGCCGGGAAGCGTTCAAAAGCATCGGGCGGCCTCGCTCCTGGGCACGCAGCTATTCGATAGCAAGAACTTGATGAAAGGAACGTCCCCGCTAAAATTGGCGTCTCGGGAACGCCGCACGAGGACGTTCGGTCAAATCGGCAAGCATCGTCTTGACGGCAGCTTCCATGGACGTCGCTCTTGGGCACGCAGCTATCCAATAGCAATAACTTGATGCAAGGAACATCCTCGCTAAAATTCCCGGCTCGGGAACGGCGCGTGAGGACGTCCAGGCAAATCGGCAAGCATCGGCTCCTGCTGCAAGCATCCATCGGCCTCGCTCTTGGGCACGCAGCTATCCCGTAGCAATAACTTGATGAAAGGAACGTCCCCGCTAAAATTCGGCCCTCGGGAACGCCGCGTGAAGGCATCTGGGCGGTTGTACGACATGTGAACTGAACGCAACTGAACATTCCTGAACGGAACTGCACAAGGAACAGTAGGAAAACAACATGGCCAACATCCCTGCTAAACTTCGCCGCTCGAGGACGCCGCGCGAGCCCAGGACGACGCCGCTCGTCCCGTGGGTCGGCCATCGCCGCCGCGCGCGCCTCGCGCGCCTCGCGCGAACGGAGAAGGAACGACGGGACGAACGCGATCGCCGGGGAGCTACGGCCCCCCCCGCGCTGAACGCGGCTAGTCTGTCGCCGTAGCTCCGATCAGGAGCGGAGGCCTTGGCATCTCGGATCGTGCTGTCCGTCGCCGTAGCTCCGATCAGGAGCGGAGGCCTTGGCATCGCGGATCGTGCTGTCTGTCGCCGTAGCTCCGATCAGGAGCGGAGGCCTTGGCACGCCGGAACTTGTCCGTCCGTCGCCGTAGCTCCGATCAGGAGCGGAGGCCTTGGCACACCCGCACATGCTGTCTGGATCGCGCACGATGGCGAGTGCTTGCTTTCGCGTGGTTTCGGAGCGGGCTCGGAAAGGCTAAAGTTGCATCGGCTCGCGCCGGGAGGTCGCGGGATCGAATCCCCCCGGCTGCGGGAACGGATCGCGTCGCGCCCGCGGTATCTTTTGCGGCGCTCTTGAACGGAACGGAACGAGGGACAAAAGAACACAAATATTACGTGCGCGGGCGGCTTGCTTCGCGCGTGCAGCGCCATCTGAACGTTCGCGAACGTGAGCGCCGCGAAGTGCTCCCAAGCATCGGGCGGCCTCGCTCTTGGGCACGCAGCTCTCGGAAATCAATAATTATATGTTAGGAACGTCCCTGCTAAAATTGGCGGCTCGGGAACGCCGCGCGAAGACGCCCGGCCAATTTCGCGGGCTCCGGCTTCGGCTGCGGAATCCCCCTCACTTGCGAGCAAGGATTGCGTCGCGCCTACAGCGCCGTTTGCATCGCTATTGAACGCAACGGAACGAGTGACAAAAGAACGCAAATGTACATGCTGCGGGCGACTTGCTTCGCGCATGCAGCGCCGTTTCAACGTTCGCGAAAATGAGCGCCGCGAAGCATTCAAAAGCATCGGACGGCCTCGCTCTTGGGCACGCAGCTATTCGATAGCAATAACTTGATGAAAGGAACGCCCCCGCTAAAAGGCGCGTCTCGGGAACGCCGCGTGAGGACGTCCAGGCAAATCGGCAAGCATCGGCTCCTGCTGCAAGCATCGATCGGCCTCGCTCTAGGGCACGCAGCTATTCCATAGCAATAACTTGATGAAAGGAACGCCCCCGCTAAAATTCGCCTCTCGGGAACCCCGGGTGAGGACGGCCGGGCAAGTCGGCAGGCATCGGCTCCTGCTGCAAGCATCGATCGGCCTCGCTCTTGGGCACGCAGCTATCCGGTAGCGATAACTTGATGAAAGGAATGTCCCCGCTAAAATTCGCCTCTCGGAAACGCCGTGTGAAGACATCTGGCCGGTTGTACGACAGGTCGATTCGAACCCGCAACACCGCCTGCAACGTTCCTGAACGCAACAGAAAAAGGAACAGTAGGAGAACAACATGGCCAACATGCCTACTAAATTTCGCCGCTCGAGGACGCGGCGCGAGCCCACGACGCCGCCGTGCGACCCGTGGGTCGGCCGCCGCCGCCGCGCGCGCCTCGCGCGCCTCACACCCCTCGCGCGAACGGAGTGGAACGACGGGACGAACGCGAACGCCGGGGAGCTACGGCCCCCCCCGCGCTGAACGCGGCTAGTCCGTCTGTCCGGATCGCGCTCGCGCGCGAGTTGGTGGTTTCGCGTGGTTTCGGAGCGGGCTCGGAAAGGCTGAAATTGCATCAGGTCGCGCCGGAAGGTCGCGGGATCGAGTCCCCCTGGTCGCGGGAACGGATCGCGACGCGCTCGCGGCATCTTTTGCAGCGCTCTTGAACGGAACGGAACGAGGGACAAAAGAACACAAATATTACGTGCGCGGGCGGCTTGCTTCGCGCGTGCAGCGCCGTCTGAACAGTCGCGAACGTGAGCGCCGGGAAGTGCTCCCAAGGATCGGGCGGCCTCGCTCTTGCGCACGCAGCTCTCGGAAATCAATAATTATATGTTAGGAACGTCCCTGCTAAAATTGGCGGCTCGGGAACGCCGCGCGAAGACGCCCGGCCAATTTCGCGGGCTCCGGCTTCTGCGGCGGAATCCCCCTCACTTGCGAGTAAGGATTGCGTCGCGCCCACATCGCCGTTTGCAGCGCTATTGAACGCAACGGAACGAGTGACAATAGAACGCAAATGTACGTGCTGCGGGCGACTTGCTTCGCGCATGCAGCGCCGTTTCAACGTTCGCGAAAATGGGCGCCGGGAAGCGTTCAAAAGCATCGGACGGCCTCGCTCTTGGGCACGCAGCTATTCGATAGCAATAACTTGATGAAAGGAACGTCCCCGCTAAAATGCGCGTCTCGAGGACGCCGCGCGAGAACGTTCGGGCAAATCGGCAAGCATCGTCTTGACGGCAGCTTCCATGGACGTCGCTCTTGGGCACGCAGCTATCCGATAGCAATAACTTGATGAAAGGAACGTCCCCGCTCAAATGCGCCTCTCGGGACCGCCGCGTGAAGACATATGGGCGGCTGTACGACATGTTGCTTCGAACGCAACTGAACGCAACTGAACATTCCTGAACGCAACGGAACAAGGAACAATAGCAGAATAACATGGCCAACATCCCTGCTAAACTTCGCCGCTCGACGACGCCGCTTGACCCAGGACGCCGCCGCATGACCCGTGGGTCGGCCACCGCCGACGCGCGCGCCTCGCGCGCCTCGCACCCCTCGCGCGAATGGAATGAAACGACGGCACGAACGCGAACGCCGGGGAGCTACGGCCCCCCCCGCGCTGAACGCGGCTAGTCTGTCCGGATCGCGCTCGCGCGCGAGTTGGTGGTTTCGCGTGGTTTCGGAGCGGGCTCGGAAAGGCTGAAATTGCATCGGGTCGCGCCGGGAGGTCGCGGGATCGAGTCCCCCTGGTCGCGGGAACGGATCGGGACGCGCTCGCGGCATCTTTTGCAGCGCTCTTGAACGGAACGGAACGAGGGACAAAAGAACACAAATATTACGTGCGCGGGCGGCTTGCTTCGCGCGTGCAGCGCCGTCTGAACGGTCGCGAACGTGAGCGCCGGGAAGTGCTCCCAAGGATCGGGCGGCCTCGCTCTTGCGCACGCAGCTCTCGGAAATCAATAATTATATGTTAGGAACGTCCCTGCTAAAATTGGCGGCTCGGGAACGCCGCGCGAAGACGCCCGGCCAATTTCGCGGGCTCCGGCTTCTGCGGCGGAATCCCCCTCACTTGCGAGTAAGGATTGCGTCGCGCCCACATCGCCGTTTGCAGCGCTATTGAACGCAACGGAACGAGTGACAATAGAACGCAAATGTACGTGCTGCGGGCGACTTGCTTCGCGCATGCAGCGCCGTTTCAACGTTCGCGAAAATGGGCGCCGGGAAGCGTTCAAAAGCATCGGACGGCCTCGCTCTTGGGCACGCAGCTATTCGATAGCAATAACTTGATGAAAGGAACGTCCCCGCTAAAATGCGCGTCTCGAGGACGCCGCGCGAGAACGTTCGGGCAAATCGGCAAGCATCGTCTTGACGGCAGCTTCCATGGACGTCGCTCTTGGGCACGCAGCTATCCGATAGCAATAACTTGATGAAAGGAACGTCCCCGCTCAAATGCGCCTCTCGGGACCGCCGCGTGAAGACATATGGGCGGCTGTACGACATGTTGCTTCGAACGCAACTGAACGCAACTGAACATTCCTGAACGCAACGGAACAAGGAACAATAGCAGAATAACATGGCCAACATCCCTGCTAAACTTCGCCGCTCGACGACGCCGCTTGACCCAGGACGCCGCCGCTCGACCCGTGGGTCGGCCACCGCCGACGCGCGCGCCTCGCGCGCCTCGCACCCCTCGCGCGAATGGAATGAAACGACGGCACGAACGCGAACGCCGGGGAGCTACGGCCCCCCCCGCGCTGAACGCGGCTAGTCTGTCGCCGTAGCTCCGATCAGGAGCGGAGGCCTTGGCACGCCGGAACTTGTCCGTCTGTCGCCGTAGCTCCGACAGGAGCGGAGGCCTTGGCATCTCGGATCGTGCTGTCCGTCCGTCTGTCTGGATCGCGCGTCGCGCGAGTTGGTGGTTTCGCGTGGTTTCGGAGCGGGCTCGGAAAGGCTGAAATTGCATCGGGTCGCGCCGGGGGGTCGCGGGATCGAGTCCCCCTGGTCGCGGGAACGGATCGCGACGCGCTCGCGGCATCTTTTGCGGCGCTCTTGAACGGAACGGAACGAGGGACAAAAGAACACAAATATTACGTGCGCGGGCGGCTTGCTTCGCGCGTGCAGCGCCGTCTGAACGGTCGCGAACGTGAGCGCCGGGAAGTGCTCCCAAGGATCGGGCGGCCTCGCTCTTGCGCACGCAGCTCTCGGAAATCAATAATTATATGTTAGGAACGTCCCTGCTAAAATTGGCGGCTCGGGAACGCCGCGCGGAGACGCCCGGCCAATTTCGCGGGCTCCGGCTTCTGCGGCGAAATCCCCCCCAGCTGCGAGTACGGATTGCGTCGCGCCCACATCGCCGTTTGCAGCGCTATTGAACGCAACGGAACGAGTGACAATAGAACGCAAATGTACGTGCTGCGGGCGACTTGCTTCGCGCATGCAGCGCCGTTTCAACGTTCGCGAAAATGGGCGCCGGGAAGCGTTCAAAAGCATCGGACGGCCTCGCTCTTGGGCACGCAGCTATTCGATAGCAATAACTTGATGAAAGGAACGTCCCCGCTAAAATTCGCGTCTCGGGAACGGCGAGTGAGGACGTCCGGGCAAATCGGCAAGCATCGTCTTGACGGAAGGTTCCATGGACGTCGCTCTTGGGCACGCAGCTATCCAATAGCAATAACTTGATGAAAGGAACGTCCTCGCTAAAATTCACGGCTCGGGAACGGCGCGTGAGGACTTCCAGGCAAATCGGCAAGCATCGGCTCCTGCTGCAAGCATCGATCGGCCTCGCTCTTGGGCACGCAGCTATCCGGTAGCAATAACTTGATTAAAGGAACGTCCCCGCTAAAATTTGCCTCTCGGGAACTCCGCGTAAAGGCATTTGGGCGGTTGTACGACAGGTTGCTTCCAACCCGCAACACCGCCTGCACCCTTCCTAAACGCAACAGAAAAAGGAACATGCCTGCTAGACTCCTCCGCTCGAGGACGCCGCGCGAGCCCACGACGCCGCCGCTCGACCCGTGGGTCGCCCGCCACAGACGCGCGCGCGCCCCTCGCACGCACGGAATGGAACGACGGGACGAACGCGAACGCCGGGGAGCTACGGCCCCCCCCCGCGCTGAACGCGGCTAGTCCGTCTGTCCGGATCGCGCTCGCGCGCGAGTTGGTGGTTTCGCGCGGTTTCGGAGCTGGCTCGGAAAGGCTAAGATTGCATCGGGTCGCGCCGGGCGGTCGCGGGATCGAGTCCCCCTGGTCGCGGGAACGGATCGCGTCGCGCTCGCGGCGCCTTTTGCAGCGCTCGTGAACGGAACGGAACGAGGGACAAAAGAACACAAATATTACGTGCGCGGGCGGCTTGCTTCGCGCGTGCAGCGCCGTCTGAACGTTCGCGAACGTGAGCGCCGGGAAGTGCTCGCAAGCATCGGGCGGCCTCGCTCTTGGGCACGCAGCTCTCGGAAATCAATAATTATATGTTAGGAACGTCCCTGCTAAATTTCGCGGCTCGGGAACGCCGCGCGAAGACGCCCGGGCAATTTCGCGGGCTCCGGCTTCTGCGCCGGAATTCCCCCTCAACTGCGAGCAAGGATTGCGTCGCGCCTACAGCGCCGTTCGCAGCGCTATTGAACGCATCGGAACGAGTAACAAAAGAACGCAAATGTACGTGCTGCGGGCGACTTGCTTCGCGCATGCAGCGCCGTTTCAACGTTCGCGAAAATGAGCGCCGGGAAGCGTTCAAAAGCATCGGGCGGCCTCGCTCTTGGGCACGCAGCTATCCGATAGCAAAAACTATATCATAGGAACGTTCCCGCTAAAATGCGCGTCTCGAGGACGCCGCGCGAGAACGTTCGGGCAAATCGGCAAGCATCGTCTTGACGGCAGCTTCCATGGGCGTCGCTCTTGGGCACGCAGCTATCCGATAGCAATAACTTGATGAAAGGAACGTCCCCGCTAAAATACGCCTCTCGGGAACGCCGCGTGAGGATGGCCGGGTAAATCGGCAGACATCGACTCCTGCTGCAAGCATCGATCAGCCTCGCTCTTGGGCACGCAGCTATCCGGTAGCAATAACTTGATGAAAGGAACGTCCCCGCTCAAATGCGTCTCTCGGGACCGCCGCGTGAAGACATATGGGCGGCTGTACGACATGTTGCTTCGAAAGCAACTGAACGCAACTGAACATTCCTGAACGCAACGGAACAAGGAACAATAGCAGAATAACATGGCCAACATCCCAGCTAAACTTCGCCGCCTGAGGACGCCGCTTGAGCCCAAGACGCCGCCGCTCGACCCGTGGGTCGGCCACCGCCGCCGCGCGCGCCTACCGCGCCTCGCACCCCTCGCGCGAACGGAATGGAACGCCGGGGAGCTACTTTTTATTTTTGAGAGACCGCGTTACAGTGGCCGCACGACAGGCGGCACCCGCCCTTATCCCGGCGGGAAAGCACTGCGGAAGAGACACGGAACCAAGGTCGGGTACGGGCAACAGCAGGCAAACAGCATCATGCAAAGTCAGCACAAGCGACGGCAGGACACGGCCCCATGCAGGCCACCCTTACGCGTCAAAACCACCACAAAAGCCCCCATTGGCTCACCTGCCCATCACCCGCACCACTCGTATCTCGAACCAGCAAAGGTGGCACCAGGAAAGAAAGAACGAAAGAACAAACAGCAGCCAAGGCAGGCTAGCTAGGGCGGCATGGCGCACATGAGCCGACCCCCGGTTACGAACAAAAATGGGTGGTCCACCCCCACGTCACCCCAGTCCTTGCGGGGCAAACCCAAGCCCGCAAAGTCCCGCAGCAAGGCCCAGAACTTAGCAAGGAGGCCAGAACGCATAGCAGCAGGGAGGGTGGTGCCGGAGAGCCGATGAGAGTGTATGTACCGGCGCGCCCACTCCATCGCGTTGAGCGCCGCCAACGCCACCACATCCCACACACACTGCAGCACAGTGGTCGGATCCGGCGACACACACAACCACACATGCTCACGCGTGACCCCGCACCCACAGCAGACTTCCAGTTCATCCCAGAGCGGGCGGACGAGGGGGCAAGACCAAAAGTGATGCAAGCGCGGCGACTCGGCCACACCCGCTGCAGCGGGGTAACAGCCGCAAGCACACGGTTCGGGTGGGACCAGCGGGAGGTGAGAGGAGCCCGGCATGGGCACCCCGTCAACCGCCAGCCGCCAGAGGACCTCCTTCCACCGCGGCTCCCACTTAAGACGCTTCCACAACCGCCGCCATACCGCGCGTAACGCCACAAGGGCCGCCTCGGGCGTGGCAGCCACAGCAGGGGACAGCCCGAGCGCCTCCCGCACATACGCCGCATGACAGGCCTGCCTGGGGCGCTCCAGTTCCGCCGCTTGGAGCAGGGTGCCCAGCTTGACGGTGAAGGAGGTGAGGGGCAGCACGGCGTCCACACCCAGCCGCCACCCCAGGCGAGCAAGGAGGAGAGCATCCACCTCGTCAGGCGACGGCGGGGCGGGGCCATCGGGCGCCAGGCGAGCAGCAGCGAGCCATGCGGGCGAGATGTCAGAAAGGAGAGCGGCCACCGCAGCCCGCGCCGCGATGCGATCTTGGAGCGCACCCATGGCCAGCTCGGAGGGCGCCAGCTCGTGCCGTACGAGCGTCGTCCAGCGCTCAGCCAGCCGGCTGAAGATGGCCATGCCCGGCGTCGTCGCCAGGGCATGGGCGCGCTCCACCTCAAACGCGGTCATAGCGTCCTGCACCCGGACGGCGTCGCCGACGGTCAGCAGGCGGCGGCACATGGTGAGGGGGCCATGGATAGCCTCCAACCCCGGCCGCCGGCCCGGCGCCCCCGCGTTGGGCAGGAGCGGGTTGCCCCACAGCGGCGCGTTGAAGCACCAGACGCCCGGCTCCAGGGGGGGGTCCGCGACGTCAGACAGGGGGGGGAGGTGACCGAGGCTCGTGGCAAGCCGGTGGATGTCCGGGGGCAAGCTTAAGGGGGCGCCGAGCCACGGGCCATCCGGGCGAGCTGTGGTGACGGCCAGCGGGCGGAAGGCAGGGTGGAGGGTAGAGAGGAAGGAGACCGCAATCCGGATCCACGGCGCGCGGGCAGCCGGGGGCTGCAGCGCGGAGCGGGCGACCGTCAGGCTCCACTTGGCATGCCGGCTGAGGACATGCAGCCGAAGGGGCAGTACACCGAAGCCGCCGATGGTGGGATGACCGGAGAGCAGGCGGAGGGGGACACCAGTGAAACGGCGCTGGGCGTCATCAGGGCCTAGCTCCCGATCCACCAGCTTTGCTACAAGGGCCATGATGCCAGCAAGGACCTCCGCCGGCGGCAGCCCCGAGTGCTCCATGTGGTACGTCGCCATATGGAGAGCATAAGCTGCAGCCGCAGTGGCACGGCCGAACATCGACAGGGCCATGCGGGAGATTTTTTGGAGACGGCGGCGGGCCTCCGACATCCGTGACGCCCAATCGAGGACGGGGGCGGCAGGCGGATTGGTGAAGGGGATGCCCAGCGCCACCGCAGCGGGCACGATCCGAAGGCCAGCGAGGGCAGGGGGCGGGGGAGAAGGGGAGGGGCGAGGCACCCCGGGAGCGGTGGCGGCAAGGGACGGCGATGTGGAGGGACCCGGGGCGGCCAGGGCGCCAGCGGCTGCGGCGAGGGCGCCCACGACCACGACAGCTGCAGCACCGCGGCCACGACGCCGACGACCGCGGCGAGCCAGCCCTGGTGGGCGCGCCAGGCGAGGCGGGTGACGGGCGACGGGGGAGCTGGCGGCGCCAGCAGGGGCGGCTGGGGCGGCTGGAGCGGCTGGGGCGGCCGGGGCAGTGGGGGCGGCAGTGACGGCCGCGACGGCTGGGGCGTCAGGAGGCGTGGGAGACGCTGCGGCGGCGCCAGCGGCGGCCGGGGCTGCGGTCGTCAGCACCGTGGTGGCCGCGGCACCCGCGGCCGCCCCAGGAGCACCACCGGCGGCAGCCGAACCGGCGGTCGCCAGCGCCTCGGCGGCCACTGCGACCAGGACGGCAGCCGCCGGCGCCACGGCAGCCGCGGCGGCCGGGGCGGCAGCCGCCTGCGGGGCAGCAGCAGCGGCGGCCAGGGCGGCAGCCACCGGCGCAGCGGCAGCAGCGGCGGCGGCCGGGGCGTCAGGAGGTACGGCGGCGGCGCCAGCGCCTGCCGGGGCGGCCTCCACCGGCGCCTCGGCAGCAGCGGCGCTCGGGGCGGCGGGTGAAGCGGCGGCACCGCCCGCAGCGGTCCACGCGGCGGCAGGGGCGGCGACGGCCGCCACCGCAGCGGCAAGGACGGCAGCCGGGGCGGCGGGCGCCGGCGCCACCTGGCGACCAGCCCACAGCAGCTCGACCTTGGAGGGATTCAGGTGCTGGCCAGAGGCGCGGGCAAACGCCGCCATGAGGGCGATAAATGGCGGTACTGCAGCTGCATCTGGGAGCGTGACTTGGGCATCATCAGCAAACTGCACGCCGGTAACCAGGCTGGCCGGGTCCGCCGGGGCCAGCGGCACGCCAACACCGTGCCGCTTCAGCCAGCAGAGGAGGGCGTGGGCCACGAAGAGGTAGAGGAGCGGGGCAAGGGGACAGCCCTGCCGGACGCCGGCCCGGATAGGGACAGAGCGGGAGATGTAGCCGTTGACGGACGCCATGGCCACTGTACGGCCCAACAGGAGCTGCGTCCATCCCAGGAAACCGGCCCCAACACCCATGCGCTCCATGACAGCAAAGAGGAAGGAGCGGTCAATGGTGTCGTAAGCTTTGGCGAAATCCAAGAAGGCGATGAGAGCACTCCGTTGCTGCTGGTGTAGGAGGGGGGGGAGGCAGCGAAGGAAGCGGGTGTTGGCGCCAATGGAGCGGCCGGGGAGGAAGGCGGACTGCTCGAGGGGGATGGCGGCGGAAAGGCCAGGGCTGAGGCGGTTGGCGAGGACCTTCGCCAGAATGCGGTAATCAGTACAGAGCAGGGTGATGGGGCGGTAGGCGCCGGCCGCCGCCCGGTCCGCATCATGGCCCTTGTAAAGGACGGATATAACACCCTTCAGGAAACCCGTCGGGACGGCGCGCAGATGGCCGATAGCAGTGAAAAGGCGGGCCAGTGCCGGCACAAAGCAGCCACTGTAGGTCCGGAGGAGATCCACAGGGATTCCGTCCCAGCCTGGGGACGTGCCAGGCTTGGCTTGCTGCAGGGCCCGCGCCACCTCCGCTGCTGAGACGGCGATGGAGCCCAACTCGGGGCGAAGATCGGGCGAGAGCGGAGTAGAGTGGGCGTCGACAGCTGCCAGAACCGCTTGCTGATCCGCCGAGTCCAGGCCTGACGGCAGGCAGCTGATGCGCTCCCAGAAAGAAGCGACGACATTGGGCAATTGGCGCGGGTCGGTCACGAGGCGCCCAGCAGCGTCGCGCAGCGCGGTAATGTCCTGGGACGACCGCGGTGGGTGAATCATGGCGGTGAGTGCGGGGCACGGGCGCTCCCCCTCGCGCACCCACGCCACGCGTACCCGGGCGGCCTCGCCCGCCGCCGCCACACGCAAGGCCACCGCCAAGGCAGCCTGGGCGGCCACCACACCACCCACGGCCTCGGGCGCCGCCGACGGCGTCGCGGCCGCAAGGTGGGCCGCCCGCAAGGCGGCTCGGGCTGCCTCCACCTGCGCGCCCGAGGCCAGGCGCCGAGAGCGAGCGGTGCGATTGAGAATCGCCGCCACCGCCGCCAGCCGCCGTTTGAAGCCCGGCCACCACGCCAGCAGGGCAGCGTGCTCCCCCTCAGCCGGCATGGCCGCGAACGCCGCGTCGAGCCAGGCCTGCAGCTGATCCTTGAGGTCGCGGTGGCCAGAGAAGGCCATGCGGGTGCGACGGAGGCCGGGGCCGCGCGAGGCAGGAACCCGGGGCAGCAGCTGGATGCAGGGGACGCGGTGGTCGGAAGGCGAGCCCAGCTCAATGGCGGAGCCCGCCACGAAGGGGAGGAGGCAGCGGGACACATAGATGCGGTCGATGCGGGAACCACCGGGGGAGGGGGCGGAGTAGAGGTGGGTGTAATCCGTGCTGGTGGGGAAGCGCTCACGATGCACATCAGCCAACGACGGGCCCACTGTCGCGAGGACCCGAGCGACAGGGCGGTCGCGAACCACTCGCGCCGACCCCGCACTGCTGTCCCACGGGCCATCGACGAAGTTGAAGTCGCCGGCTAGGACATGCTGGCCCGGGGTGCTGGTCGCCAGCACAGGCGCCAGGTGCTGCTGGAGGAAAGCAGCGCGTGAAGCCGAGCTGCTAGCGGGCAGATAAACATTGGTGAGGTGCAGGCGATGACCCAGCCAGGTGAAGGAGTAGGTGGCGAGGCGCCCCGCTGCGGAGGAGGACGCGGCCGGGACCGCCGGAGACTGGTCAGCCGCGGCCAGGCCGGCCCCTTCCAGGGCCGCCGCGGCGGGGGGAGGCGCAGCGGCGTCCCCACCACGGGGCGCCGTGGCGGCCGAGGCTACCGCCGCCGCCGTGGCCGCCACGGCCGCGGCCGCGGCGGCCACCGCCACCGAGGCCGCCACCCCCGAGGCCGCCGCCACGGACACGGCGGCGGCGGAGGGACCCGCGTCGGCGGCCGGCCCAGGGGACGGTGAGCGGGGCGGCGGTGACAGGGAACGAGAGGGGGGGGAGGAAGCAGCAACTGCAGGTTGATCACCCGCGTGACCAGGGAGCAGTGGTGAGGCCGCTGCCACCAGCCGGCCAGAAGCGATCAGGTCCGAGCGAACGAGAATCGCCACGCCAGCACAGGGGTCCGCCAGCGTAGCATTGCGGAACGACACCACACGCCAGGGAGCGACATGGAGGTGACCAGCGGCCGCATGGAGACGCCGCTCGAATAGCCCCCGATCTCCAAACGTAGACAAGTGCGTCTCCTGGATACAGACGACATCGAGTCGGAGCTGCGCCCACAGCAGTAGAGCAGCATGCAGCTTGGGAGCGGCGGCGCCGGACCGCACGCCCCCCAAGTTGTGTGAGCCCACACGGAGCGGCCGGCAGGGCCGCGGGGCGGAGCGCCCCCCACGGGCCGGCATGGGCCTTACTGGGCGGGCGACGGTCCGCCGCCACCGCCCACGGGGGGCGGCGGCAACAGCAGCAGCGGAGAGGGTCCGTCGCCACCACCCACGGGCGGCGGCGGCAACAGCAGCAGCGGAGAGGGTCCGTCGCCACTGCCCACGGGCGGCGGCGGCAACAGCAGAAGTGGCGAGGGTAGGGCCGGCTTGCGCCGCACCGAGAGCGGCGAGCCCGAGCGGCCACGGCGGCCCAGCACTGAACTGACGTCCACCTCCATCCGGTCGCGGCGCGCGCGGCGCTCCAGGGCTGGGGCGGGCGGGCGCCCACGGGGGGGCGACACGCCGCGCTGGGGCGGCGAGCCACCACCGGGACGACGCGCCGCGGGGCTGCGGGAGCCCCGCGGGGCAGACGGGGTACGGCCCGAGCTGCGGGCGGCGGGACCACAGGGACCCCCGCGAGGCGACGGAGCCCGCCCCAGGAGGCGCGCCACAGACCCGAGCGCGGCAGCCGCACCGCCGCTCAGTCCAGGGGGTGGAGCCGCCACGCGAGCAACGATGCGCGCGACCAGCGCGCGCACCACCACCTCCCGCTCAGCCGCCGCCACCGGCGCGGCGCGGGTGGCGGCACGAGCTGCCGCGCCCGCCGCCCGAGCAGCCCGTGCACCAGCCTGCGACACCACGGGGGCCACGGCGGCGCTGGGGGCGCCAGGGGCGCCAGCCACCGCGGCCAACACAGGCGGCGGCGGCACCCTGGCAGCAGCCACGACGGGCGCAACCCCCACCCTGACGGCAGGCACCGAGGGCGCACCCCGGGCCTCAGCGGTCGGGGTCGGAAGCACCCCACCAGCGGTCTCCGGCATGGACGCCGGCGCCCCCACGGCCGGCGGCGGTGGCGACCGTGGCGGCGGATCGCCCACCGGCACAGGGGGCGCCCACGCCGGCGCGGTGGGCAGCGGCGGGCGAAGGACAGGATACTCTGGCGGCAGGGACCGCGGGCGGTGGGCCAGGGACAGCTGACCATCCCAGACACGACCATCCATCAGCGGTACCGTGGCTGGCTGCACCGGCGGCAGGCTGTGCCGCCGTTGCACAAGCAGGCTGACACTGCCATCAGTGACGCCGAGCACCTCCAGGACCTGCGGGCCCAGCTGCGGGCCGTACACCAGCCGCAGGAATGCCAGCACCGCCGCGAAGTCTCCACAGCCAGCTACCGAGGGGGGAAGCCCCGCAACCACCGCCTCCGTGGCGGTGACGTCAACTGAACGCAAGCCAGCCACCAATGGGGGGTCACCCGGCTGCCCCAGCAGCTGGGTTGGCACACTGGCCAGGGCGACCGCGGAGGGGGGCAAACGACTCCCGAGCGCCGCCAGCGCCGAAGCGGACAGCCAGACCTGGAGCTCGACGCCAAGCGGTGCGCCTGCCTCCGCAACCTTGCTTGGGATGACCGGTCCGAGCCCCACGTGGGCCGCGGACTGCAGGCCAGCCGGCAGCTTGGTCCGGAAGAAGTCGCCCCCCCCGCGCTGAACGCGGCTAGTCTGGATCGCGCGTCGCGCGAGTGGGTGGTTTCGCGCGGTTTCGGAGCCGGCTCGGAAAGACTGAAATTGCATCGGGTCGCGCCGGGAGGTCGCGGGATCGAGTCCCCCTGGTCGCGGGAACGGATCGCGACGCGCTCGCGGCATCTTTTGCGGCGCTCTTGAACGGAACGGAACGAGGGACAAAAGAACACAAATATTACGTGCGCGGGCGGCTTGCTTCGCGCGTGCAGCGCCGTCTGAACGTTCGCGAACGTGAGCGCCGGGAAGTGCTCCCAAGGATCGGGCGGCCTCGCTCTTGCGCACGCAGCTCTCGGAAATCAATAATTATATGTTAGGAACGTCCCTGCTAAAATTGGCGGCTCGGGAACGCCGCGCGAAGACGACCGGCCAATTTCGCGGGCTCCGGCTTCTGCGGCGAAATCCCCCCCAGCTGCGAGCACGGATTGCGTCGCGCCCACATCGCCGTTTGCAGCGCTATTGAACGCAACGGAACGAGTGACAATAGAACGCAAATGTACGTGCTGCGGGCGACTTGCTTCGCGCATGCAGCGCCGTTTGAACGTTCGCGAAAATGAGCGCCGGGAAGCGTTCAAAAGCATCGGACGGCCTCGCTCTTGGGCACGCAGCTATCCGATAGCAATAACTATATCATAGGAACGTTCCCGCTAAAATGCGCGTCTCGAAGACGCCGCGCGAGAACGTTCGGGCAAATCGGCAAGCATCGTCTTGACGGCAGCTTCCATGGACGTCGCTCTTGGGCACGCAGCTATCCGATAGCAATAACTTGATGAAAGGAACGTCCCCGCTAAAATTCGCCTCTCGGGAACGCCGCGTGAGGATGGCCGGGTAAATCGGCAGACATCGACTCCTGCTGCAAGCATCGATCAGCCTCGCTCTTGGGCACGCAGCTATCCGGTAGCAATAACTTGATGAAAGGAACGTCCCCGCTCAAATGCGCCTCTCGGGACCGCCGCGTGAAGACATCTGGGCGGCTGTACGACAGGTTGCTTCGAACGCAACTGAACGCAACTGAACATTCCTGAACGCAACGGAAAAAGGAACAATAGCAGAAAAACATGGCCAACATCCCAGCTAAACTTCGCCGCCTGAGGATGCCGCGTGAGCCCAAGACGCCGCCGCTCGACCCGTGGGCCGCCGCGCGCGCCTACCGCGCCTCGCACCCCTCGCGCGAACGGAATGGAACGACGGCACCAACGCGAACGCCGGGGAGCTACGGCCCCCCCCGCGCTGAACGCGGCTAGTCCGTCGCCTCCGTCCGTCGCCGTAGCTCCGATCAGGAGCGGAGGCCTTGGCATCTCGGATCGTGCTGTCGCCGTAGCTCCGATCAGGAGCGGAGGCCTTGGCATCTCGGATCGTGCTGTCCGTCCGTCTGTCGCCGTAGCTCCGACCGATCAGGAGCGGAGGCCTTGGCACGCCGGAACTTATCCGTCTGTCTGTCCGTCCGTCTGGATCGCGCGTCGCGCGAGTGGGTGGTTTCGCGTGGTTTCGGAGCGGGCTCGGAAAGGCTGAAATTGCATCGGGTCGCGCCGGGAGGTCGCGGGATCGAGTCCCCCTGGTCGCGGGAACGGATCGCGATGCGCTCGCGGCATCTTTTGCAGCGCTCTTGAACGGAACGGAACGAGGGACAAAAAAACACAAATATTACGTGCGCGGGCGGCTTGCTTCGCGCGTGCAGCGCCGTCTGAACGGTCGCGAACGTGAGCGCCGGGAAGTGCTCCCAAGGATCGGGCGGCCTCGCTCTTGCGCACGCAGCTCTCGGAAATCAATAATTATATGTTAGGAACGTCCCTGCTAAAATTGGCGGCTCGGGAACGCCGCGTGAAGACGCCCGGCCAATTTCGCGGGCTCCGGCTTCTGCGGCGAAATCCCCCCCAGCTGCGAGCACGGATTGCGTCGCGCCCACATTGCCGTTTGCAGCGCTATTGAACGCAACGGAACGAGTGACAATAGAACGCAAATGTACGTGCTCCGGGCGACTTGCTTCGCGCATGCAGCGCCGTTTCAACGTTCGCGAAAATGGGCGCCGGGAAGCGCTCCCAAGGATCGGGCGGCCTCGCTCTTGCGCACGCAGCTCTCGGAAATCAATAATTATATGTTAGGAACGTCCCTGCTAAAATTGGCGGCTCGGGAACGCCGCGCGAAGACGCCCGGCCAATTTCGCGGGCTCCGGCTTCTGCGGCGAAATCCCCCCCAGCTGCGAGCACGGATTGCGTCGCGCCCACATCGCCGTTTGCAGCGCTATTGAACGCAACGGAACGAGTGACAATATAGCGCAAATGTACGTGCTGCGGGCGACTTGCTTCGCGCATGCAGCGCCGTTTCAACGTTCGCGAAAATGGGCGCCGGGAAGCGTTCAAAAGCATCGGACGGCCTCGCTCTTGGGCACGCAGCTATCCGATAGCAATAACTATATCATAGGAACGTTCCCGCTAAAATGCGCGTCTCGAAGACGCCGCGCGAGAACGTTCGGGCAAATCGGCAAGCATCGTCTTGACGGCAGCTTCCATGGACGTCGCTCTTGGGCACGCAGCTATCCGATAGCAATAACTTGATGAAAGGAACGTCCCCGCTAAAATTCGCCTCTCGGGAACGCCGCGTGAGGATGGCCGGGTAAATCGGCAGACATCGACTCCTGCTGCAAGCATCGATCAGCCTCGCTCTTGGGCACGCAGCTATCCGGTAGCAATAACTTGATGAAAGGAACGTCCCCGCTCAAATGCGCCTCTCGGGACCGCCGCGTGAAGACATATGGCCGGCTGTACGACAGGTTGCTTCGAACGCAACTGAACGCAACTGAACATTCCTGAACGCAACGGAACAAGGAACAATAGCAGAATAACATGGCCAACATCCCTGCTAAACTTCGCCGCCTGAGGACGCCGCGTCAGCCCAAAACGCCGCCGCTCGACCCGTGGGTCGGCCGCCGCCGCCGCGCGCGCCTACCGCGCCTCGCGCCCCTCGCGCGAACGGAATGGAACGACGGCACGGACGCGAACGCCGGGGAGCTACGGCCCCCCCCGCGCTGAACGCGGCTAGTCTGGATCGCGCATCGCGCGAGTTGGTGGTTTCGCGCGGTTTCGGAGCGGGCTCGGAAAGGGGCAAATTGCATCGGGTCGCGCCGGGAGGTCGCGGGATCGAGTCCCCCCGGCTGCGGGAACGGATCGCGTCGCGCTCGCGGCATCTTTTGCGGCGCTCTTGAACGGAACGGAACGAGGGACACAAAGAACATAAATATTATGTGCGCGGGCGGCTTGCTTCGCGCGTGCAGCGCCGTCTGAACGTTCGCGAACGTGAGCGCTGGGAAGTGCTCCCAAGCATCGGGCGGCCTCGCTCTTGGGCACGCAGCTCTCGGAAATCAATAATTATATGTTAGGAACGTCCCTGCTAAATTTCGCGGCTCCGGAACGCCGCGCGAAGACGCCCGGGCAATTTCCCGGGCTCCGGCTTCTGCGGCGGAATTCCCCCCGGCTGCGAGCAAGGATTGCGTCGCGCCTACAGCTCGCAGCGCTATTGAATGCAACGGAACAAGTGACAAAAGAACGCAAATGTACGTGCTGCGGGCGACTTGCTTCGCGCATGCAGCGCCGTTTCAACGTTCGCGAAAATGAGCGCCGGGAAGCGTTCAAAAGCATCGGACGGCCTCGCTCTTGGCCACGCAACTATTCGATAGCAATAACTTGATGAAAGGAACGTCCCCGCTAAAATTCGCGTCTCGGGAACGCCGCACGAGGACGTTCGGGCAAATCGACAAGCATAGTCTTCACAGCAGCTTCCATGGACGTCGCTCTTGGGCACGCAGCTATCCGATAGCAATAACTTGATGAAAGGAATGTCCTCGCTAAAATTCCCGGCTCGGGAACGACGCGTGAGGACGTCCAGGCAAATCGGCAAGCATAGTCTTCACAGCAGCTTCCATGGACGTCGCTCTTGGGCACGCAGCTATCCGATAGCAATAACTTGATGAAAGGAATGTCCTCGGTAAAATTCCCGGCTCGGGAACGACGCGTGAGGACGTCCAGGCAAATCGGCAAGCATCGGCTCCTGCTGCAAGCATCCATCGGCCTCGCTCTTGGGCACGCAGCTATCCGGTAGCAATAACTTGATGAAAGGAATGTCCTCGGTAAAATTCCCGGCTCGGGAACGACGCGTGAGGACGTCCAGGCAAATCGGCAAGCATCGGCTCCTGCTGCAAGCATCCATCGGCCTCGCTCTTGGGCACGCAGCTATCCGGTAGCAATAACTTGATAAAAGGAACGTCCCCACTAAAATTCGCCTCTCGGGAACGCCGTGTAAAGACATCTGGCCGGTTGTACGACAGGTCGCTTCGAACCCGCAGCACCGTCTGCAACGTTCCTGAACGCAACTGAACAAGGAACAATAGCAGAACAACATGGCCATCATGCCTGCTAAACTTCGCCGCTCGAGGACGCCGCGCGAGCCCAGGACGCCGCCGCTCGACCCGTGGGTCGGCCGCCGCCGACGCGCGCGCCGCGCGCGCCTCGCACCCCTCGCGCGAATGGAAAATGGAACGACGGCACGAACGCGAACGCCGGGGAGCTACGCCCCCCCCGCGCTGAACGCGGCTAGTCCGTCCGTCCGGATCGCGCTCGCGCGCGAGTGGGTGGTTTCGCGTGGTTTCGGAGCCGGCTCGGAAAGGCTAAGATTGCATCGGGTCGCGCCGGGAGGTCGCGGGATCGAGTCCCCCTGGTCGCGGGAACGGATCGCGTCGCGCCCGCGGCATCTTTTGCGCCGCTCTTGAACGGAACGGAACGAGGGACAAAAGAACACAAATATTACGTGCGCGGGCGGCTTGCTTCGCGCGTGCAGCGCCGTCTGAACGGTCGCGAACGTGAGCGCCGGGAAGTGCTCCCAAGCATCGGGCGACCTCGCTCTTGGGCACGCAGCTCTCGGAAATCAATAATTATATGTTAGGAACGTCCCTGCTAAAATTCGCGGCTCGGGAACGCCGCGCGAAGACGCCCGGGCAATTTCGCGGGCTCCGGCTTCTGCGGCGGAATTCCCCCTCACTTGCGAGCAAGGACTGCGTCGCGCCTACAGCGCCGTTTGCAGCGCTATTGAACGCATCGGAACGAGTAACAAAAGAACGCAAATGTACGTGCTGCGGGCGACTTGCTTCGCGCATTCAGCGCCGTTTCAACGTTCGCGAAAATGGGCGCCGGGAAGCGCTCCCAACCATCGGGCGGCCTCGCTCTTGGGCACGCAGCTCTCGGATATCAATAATTATATGTTAGGAACGTCCCTGCTAAATTTCGCGGCTCGGGAACGCCGCGCGAAGACGCCCGGGCAATTTCGCGGGCTCCGGCTTCTGCGGCGGAATTCCCCCTCAGCTGCGAGCAAGGATTGCGTCGCGCCTACAGCGCCGTTCGCAGCGCTATTGAACGCATCGGAACGAGTAACAAAAGAACGCAAATGTACGTGCTGCGGGCAACTTGCTTCGCGCATGCAGCGCCGTTTGAACGTTCGCGAAAATGAGCGCCGGGAAGCGTTCAAAAGCATCGGACGGCCTCGCTCTTGGGCACGCCGGGAAGTGCTCCCAAGGATCGGGCGGCCTCGCTCTTGCGCACGCAGCTCTCGGAAATCAATAATTATATGTTAGGAACGTCTCTGCTAAAATTGGTGGCTCGGGAACGCCGCGCGAAGACGCCCGGCCAATTTCGCGGGCTCCGGCTTCTGCGGCGAAATTCCCCCCCAGCTGCGAGCACGGATTGCGTCGCGCCCACATCGCCGTTCGCAGCGCTATTGAACGCAACGGAACGAGTGACAAAAGAACGCAAATGTACGTGCTGCGGGCGACTTGCTTCGCGCATGCAGCGCCGTTTGAACGTTCGCGAAAATGGGCGCCGGGAAGCGTTCAAACGCATCGGGCGGCCTCGCTCTCGGGCACGCAGCTCTCGGAAATCAATAATTATATGTTAGGAACGTCCCTGCTAAAATTGGCGGCTCGGGAACGCCGCGCGAAGACGCCCGGGCACTTTCGCGGGCTCCGGCTTCGGCTGCGGAATCCCCCCCAGCTGCGAGCAAGGATTGCATCGCGCCTGCATCGCCGTTTGCAGCGCTATTGAACGCAACGGAACAAGTGACAAAAGAACGCAAATGTACGTGCTGCGGGCGACTTGCTTCGCGCATGCAGCGCCGTTTCAACGTTCGCGAAAATGAGCGCCGGGAAGCGTTCAAAAGCATCGGGCGGCCTCGCTCCTGGGCACGCAGCTATTCGATAGCAAGAACTTGATGAAAGGAACGTCCCCGCTAAAATTGGCGTCTCGGGAACGCCGCACGAGGACGTTCGGTCAAATCGGCAAGCATCGTCTTGACGGCAGCTTCCATGGACGTCGCTCTTGGGCACGCAGCTATCCGATAGCAATAACTTTATGAAAGGAACGTCCCCGCTAAAATTCGCGGCTCGGGAACGCAGCGCGAGGACGGCCGGGCAAATCGACAGGCATCGGCTCCTGCTGCAAGCATCGATCGGCCTCGCTCTTGGGCACGCAGCTATCCCGTAGCAATAACTTGATGAAAGGAACGTCCCCGCTCAAATGCGCCTCTCGGGAACGCCGCCTGAACACATCGGGGTGGTTGTACGACAGGTTGGTTCGAACCCGCAGCACCGTCTGCAACGTTCCTGAACGCAACGGAACAAGGAACAATAGCAGAACAACATGGCCATCATGCCTGCTAAACTTCGCCGCCTGAGGACGCCGCGCGAGCCCAAGACGCCGCCGCTCGACCCGTGGGTCGGCCACCGCCGCCGCGCGCGCCTAGCGCGCCTCGCACCCCTCGCGCGAATGGAAAATGGAACGACGGGACGAACGCGAACGCCGGGGAGCTACGGCCCCCCCCGCGCTGAACGCGGCTAGTCTGGATCGCGCTTCGCGGCGAGTCTTGGTTTCGCGTGGTTTCGGAGCCGGCTCGGAAAGGCTCAAATTGCATCGGGTCGCGCCGGGGGGTCGCGGGATCGAGTCCCCCTGGTCGCGGGAACGGATCGCGACGCGCCCGCGGCATCTTTTGCGGCGCTCTTGAACGGAACGGAACGAGGGACAAAAGAACACAAATATTACGTGCGCGGGCGGCTTGCTTCGCGCGTGCAGCGCCGTCTCAACGTTCGCGAACGTGAGCGCCGGGAAGTGCTCCCAAGGATCGGGCGGCCTCGCTCTTGCGCACGCAGCTCTCGGAAATCAATAATTATATGTTAGGAACGTCTCTGCTAAAATTGGCGGCTCGGGAACGCCGCGCGAAGACGCCCGGCCAATTTCGCGGGCTCCGGCTTCTGCGGCGAAATCCCCCCCAGCTGCGAGCACGGATTGCATCGCGCCCACATCGCCGTTCGCAGCGCTATTGAACGCAACGGAACGAGTGACAAAAGAACGCAAATGTACGTGCTGCGGGCGACTTGCTTCGCGCATGCAGCGCCGTTTCAACGTTCGCGAAAGTGGGCGCCGGGAAGCGTTCAAAAGCATCGGACGGCCTCGCTCTTGGGCACGCAGCTATTCGATAGCAATAACTTGATGAAAGGAACGTCCCCGCTAAAATTCGCGTCTCGGGAACGGCGAGTGAGGACGTCCGGGCAAATCGACAGGCATCGGCTCCTGCTGCAAGCATCGATCGGCCCCGCTCTTGGGCACGCAGCTATCCGGTAGCAATAACTTCATGAAAGGAACGTCCCCGCTAAAATTCGCCTCTCGGGAACGCCGCCTGAACACATCTGGGTGGTTGTACGACATCTTGCTTCGGATCCGCAACACCGTCTGCAACGTTCATGAACGCAACTGAACAAGGAACAGTAAAAGAACAACATGCCCAACATCCCTGCTAAACTTCGCCGCTCGAGGACGCCGCGCGAGCCCACGACATCGCCGCTCGACCCGTGGGTCGGCCCCTGCCGCAGCGCGCGCCTCGCGCGCCTCGCACCCCTCGCGCGAACGGAATGGAACGACGGCACGAACGCGAACGCCGGGGAGCTACGGCCCCCCCCGCGCTGAACGCGGCTAGTCTGTCCGTCCGTCCGGATCGCGCGTCGCGCGAGTTGGTGGTTTCGCGTGGTTTCGGAGCGGGCTCGGAAAGGCTCAAAATGCATCGGGTCGCGCCGGGAGGTCGCGGGATCGAGTCCCCCTGGTCGCGGGAACGGATCGCGACGCGCTCGCGGCATCTTTTGCACCGCTCTTGAACGGAACGGAACGAGGGACAAAAGAACACAAATATTACGTGCGCGGGCGGCTTGCTTCGCACGTGCAGCGCCGTCTGAACGTTCGCGAACGTGAGTGCCGGGAAGTGCTCCCAAGGATCGGGCGGCCTCGCTCTTGCGCACGCAGCTCTCGGAAATCAATAATTATATGTTAGGAACGTCCCTGCTAAAATTGGCGGCTCGGGAACGCCGCGCGAAGACGCCCGGCCAATTTCGCGGGCTCCGGCTTCTGCAACGGAATTCCCCCCAGCTGCGAGCACGGATTGCGTCGCGCCTACAGCGCCGTTTGCAGCGCTATTGAACGCAACGGAACGAGTGACAAAAGAACGCAATAGTACGTGCTCCGGGCGACTTGCTTCGCGCATGCAGCGCCGTTTGAACGTTCGCGAAAAAGAGCGCCGGGAAGCGTTCAAAAGCATCGGACGGCCTCGCTCTTGGGCACGCAACTATTCGATAGCAATAACTTGATGAAAGGAACGTCCCCGCTAAAATTCGCGTCTCGGGAACGCCGCACGAGGACGTTCGGGCAAATCGGCAAGCATAGTCTTCGCAGCAGCTTCCATGGACGTCGCTCTTGGGCACGCAGCTATCCGGTAGCAATAACTTGATGAAAGGAACGTCCCCGCTAAAATTCGCCTCTCGGAAATGCCTCGTGAAGACATCTGGCCGGTTGTACGACAGGTTCCTTCGAACCCGCCACACCGCCTGCAACGTTCCTGAACGCAACAGAAACAGGAACAATAGCCGAACAACATGGCCAACATACCTGCTAAACTTCGCCGCTCGAGGACGCCGCGCGAGCCCAGGACGACGCCGCTTGACCCGTGGGTCGGCCACCGCCGCCGCGCGCGCCGCGCGCGCCTCGCACCCCTCGCGCGAATGGAAAATGGAACGACGGGACGAACGCGAACGCCGGGGAGCTACGGCCCCCCCCGCGCTGAACGCGGCTAGTCTGGATCGCGCTTCGCGGCGAGTCTTGGTTTCGCGTGGTTTCGGAGCCGGCTCGGAAAGGCTCAAATTGCATCGGGTCGCGCCGGGGGGTCGCGGGATCGAGTCCCCCTGGTCGCGGGAACGGATCGCGACGCGCCCGCGGCATCTTTTGCGGCGCTCTTGAACGGAACGGAACGAGGGACAAAAGAACACAAATATTACGTGCGCGGGCGGCTTGCTTCGCGCGTGCAGCGCCGTCTCAACGTTCGCGAACGTGAGCGCCGGGAAGTGCTCCCAAGGATCGGGCGGCCTCGCTCTTGCGCACGCAGCTCTCGGAAATCAATAATTATATGTTAGGAACGTCTCTGCTAAAATTGGCGGCTCGGGAACGCCGCGCGAAGACGCCCGGCCAATTTCGCGGGCTCCGGCTTCTGCGGCGAAATCCCCCCCAGCTGCGAGCACGGATTGCATCGCGCCCACATCGCCGTTCGCAGCGCTATTGAACGCAACGGAACGAGTGACAAAAGAACGCAAATGTACGTGCTGCGGGCGACTTGCTTCGCGCATGCAGCGCCGTTTCAACGTTCGCGAAAGTGGGCGCCGGGAAGCGTTCAAAAGCATCGGACGGCCTCGCTCTTGGGCACGCAGCTATTCGATAGCAATAACTTGATGAAAGGAACGTCCCCGCTAAAATTCGCCTCTCGGGAACGGCGAGTGAGGACGTCCGGGCAAATCGACAGGCATCGGCTCCTGCTGCAAGCATCGATCGGCCCCGCTCTTGGGCACGCAGCTATCCGGTAGCAATAACTTCATGAAAGGAACGTCCCCGCTAAAATTCGCCTCTCGGGAACGCCGCCTGAACACATCTGGGTGGTTGTACGACATCTTGCTTCGGATCCGCAACACCGTCTGCAACGTTCATGAACGCAACTGAACAAGGAACAGTAAAAGAACAACATGCCCAACATCCCTGCTAAACTTCGCCGCTCGAGGACGCCGCGCGAGCCCACGACATCGCCGCTCGACCCGTGGGTCGGCCCCTGCCGCAGCGCGCGCCTCGCGCGCCTCGCACCCCTCGCGCGAACGGAATGGAACGACGGCACGAACGCGAACGCCGGGGAGCTACGGCCCCCCCCGCGCTGAACGCGGCTAGTCTGTCCGTCCGTCCGGATCGCGCGTCGCGCGAGTTGGTGGTTTCGCGTGGTTTCGGAGCGGGCTCGGAAAGGCTCAAAATGCATCGGGTCGCGCCGGGAGGTCGCGGGATCGAGTCCCCCTGGTCGCGGGAACGGATCGCGACGCGCTCGCGGCATCTTTTGCACCGCTCTTGAACGGAACGGAACGAGGGACAAAAGAACACAAATATTACGTGCGCGGGCGGCTTGCTTCGCACGTGCAGCGCCGTCTGAACGTTCGCGAACGTGAGTGCCGGGAAGTGCTCCCAAGGATCGGGCGGCCTCGCTCTTGCGCACGCAGCTCTCGGAAATCAATAATTATATGTTAGGAACGTCCCTGCTAAAATTGGCGGCTCGGGAACGCCGCGCGAAGACGCCCGGCCAATTTCGCAGGCTCCGGCTTCTGCAACGGAATTCCCCCCAGCTGCGAGCACGGATTGCGTCGCGCCTACAGCGCCGTTTGCAGCGCTATTGAACGCAACGGAACGAGTGACAAAAGAACGCAATAGTACGTGCTCCGGGCGACTTGCTTCGCGCATGCAGCGCCGTTTGAACGTTCGCGAAAAAGAGCGCCGGGAAGCGTTCAAAAGCATCGGACGGCCTCGCTCTTGGGCACGCAACTATTCGATAGCAATAACTTGATGAAAGGAACGTCCCCGCTAAAATTCGCGTCTCGGGAACGCCGCACGAGGACGTTCGGGCAAATCGGCAAGCATAGTCTTCGCAGCAGCTTCCATGGACGTCGCTCTTGGGCACGCAGCTATCCGGTAGCAATAACTTGATGAAAGGAACGTCCCCGCTAAAATTCGCCTCTCGGAAATGCCTCGTGAAGACATCTGGCCGGTTGTACGACAGGTTCCTTCGAACCCGCCACACCGCCTGCAACGTTCCTGAACGCAACAGAAACAGGAACAATAGCCGAACAACATGGCCAACATACCTGCTAAACTTCGCCGCTCGAGGACGCCGCGCAAGCCCAGGACGCCGCCGCTTGACCCGTGGGTCGGCCACCGCCGCCGCGCGCGCCGCGCGCGCCTCGCACCCCTCGCGCGAACGGAATGTGGTGGAACGACGGGACGAACGGGAACGCCGGGGAGCTACGGCCCCCCCCGCGCTGAACGCGGCTAGTCCGTCTGGATCGCGCTTCGCGGCGAGTCGCCGTAGCTCCGATCAGGAGCGGAGGCCTTGGCACACCCGCGCATGCTGTCTGGATCGCGCACGATGGCGAGTGCTTGCTTTCGCGTGGTTTCGGAGCGGGCTCGGAAAGGCTAAAGTTGCATCGGCTCGCGCCGGGAGGTCGCGGGATCGAATCCCCCCGGCTGCGGGAACGGATCGCGTCGCGCCCGCGGTATCTTTTGCGGCGCTCTTGAACGGAACGGAACGAGGGACAAAAGAACACAAATATTACGTGCGCGGGCGGCTTGCTTCGCGCGTGCAGCGCCATCTGAACGTTCGCGAACGTGAGCGCCGCGAAGTGCTCCCAAGCATCGGGCGGCCTCGCTCTTGGGCACGCAGCTCTCGGAAATCAATAATTATATGTTAGGAACGTCCCTGCTAAAATTGGCGGCTCGGGAACGCCGCGCGAAGACGCCCGGCCAATTTCGCGGGCTCCGGCTTCGGCTGCGGAATCCCCCTCACTTGCGAGCAAGGATTGCGTCGCGCCTACAGCGCCGTTTGCATCGCTATTGAACGCAACGGAACGAGTGACAAAAGAACGCAAATGTACATGCTGCGGGCGACTTGCTTCGCGCATGCAGCGCCGTTTCAACGTTCGCGAAAATGAGCGCCGCGAAGCATTCAAAAGCATCGGACGGCCTCGCTCTTGGGCACGCAGCTATTCGATAGCAATAACTTGATGAAAGGAACGCCCCCGCTAAAAGGCGCGTCTCGGGAACGCCGCGTGAGGACGTCCAGGCAAATCGGCAAGCATCGGCTCCTGCTGCAAGCATCGATCGGCCTCGCTCTAGGGCACGCAGCTATTCCATAGCAATAACTTGATGAAAGGAACGCCCCCGCTAAAATTCGCCTCTCGGGAACCCCGGGTGAGGACGGCCGGGCAAGTCGGCAGGCATCGGCTCCTGCTGCAAGCATCGATCGGCCTCGCTCTTGGGCACGCAGCTATCCGGTAGCGATAACTTGATGAAAGGAATGTCCCCGCTAAAATTCGCCTCTCGGAAACGCCGTGTGAAGACATCTGGCCGGTTGTACGACAGGTCGCTTCGAACCCGCAACACCGCCTGCAACGTTCCTGAACGCAACAGAAAAAGGAACAGTAGGAGAACAACATGGCCAACATGCCTACTAAATTTCGCCGCTCGAGGACGCGGCGCGAGCCCACGACGCCGACGTGCGACCCGTGGGTCGGCCGCCGCCGCCGCGCGCGCCTCGCGCGCCTCACACCCCTCGCGCGAACGGAGTGGAACGACGGGACGAACGCGAACGCCGGGGAGCTACGGCCCCCCCCGCGCTGAACGCGGCTAGTCCTGGGTCGTGCGGTTTCGGAGCGGGCTCGGAAAGGATGAAATTGCATCGGGTCGCGCCGGGAGGTCGCGGGATCGAGTCCCCCTGGTCGCGGGAACGGATCGCGTCGCGCCCGCGGCATCTTTTGCAGCGCTCTTGAACGGAACGGAACGAGGGACACAAAGAACACAAATATTACGTGCGCGGGCGGCTTGCTTCGCGCGTGCAGCGCCGTCTGAACGTTCACGAACGTGAGCGCCGGGAAGTGCTCCCAAGCATCGGGCGGCCTCGCTCTTGGGCACGCAGCTCTTGGAAATCAATAATTACGTATAAGGAACGTCCCTGCTAAATTTCGCGGCTCGGGAACGCCGCGCGAAGACGCCCGGCCAATTTCGCGGGCTCCGGCTTCTGCGGCGGAATCCCCCTCACTTGCGAGTAAGGATTGCGTCGCGCCTACAGCCCCGTCCGCAGCGCTATTGAACGCAACGGAACAAGTGACAAAAGAACGCAAATGTACGTGCTGCGGGCGACTTGCTTCGCGCATGCAGCGCCGTTTCAACGTTCGCGAAAATGGGCGCCGGGAAGCGTTCAAAAGCATCGGGCGGCCTCGCTCTTGGGCACGCAGCTATTCGATAGCAAGAACTATATCATAGGAACGTCCCCGTTAAAATTCAAGTCTCGGGAATGCGGCACGAGGACGTTCGGTCAAATCGGCAAGCATCGTCTTGACGGAAGGTTCCATGGACGTCGCTCTTGGGCACGCAGCTATCCAATAGCAATAACTTGATGAAAGGAACGTCCTCGCTAAAATTCACGGCTCGGGAACGGCGCGTGAGGACTTCCAGGCAAATCGGCAAGCATCGGCTCCTGCTGCAAGCATCGATCGGCCTCGCTCTTGGGCACGCAGCTATCCGGTAGCAATAACTTGATTAAAGGAACGTCCCCGGCAATTTGCCTCTCGGGAACTCCGCGTGAAGGCATTTGGGCGGTTGTACGACAGGTTGCTTCCAACCCGCAACACCGCCTGCACCCTTCCTAAACGCAACAGAAAAAGGAACATGCCTGCTAGACTCCTCCGCTCGAGGACGCCGCGCGAGCCCACGACGCCGCCGCTCGACCCGTGGGTCGCCCGCCACCGACGCGCGCGCGCCCCTCGCACGCACGGAATGGAACGACGGGACGAACGCGAACGCCGGGGAGCTACGGCCCCCCCCGCGCTGAACGCGGCTAGTCTGGATCGCGCACGATGGCGAGTGCTTGCTTTCGCGTGGTTTCGGAGCGGGCTCGGAAAGGCTAAAGTTGCATCGGCTCGCGCCGGGAGGTCGCGGGATCGAATCCCCCCGGCTGCGGGAACGGATCGCGTCGCGCCCGCGGTATCTTTTGCGGCGCTCTTGAACGGAACGGAACGAGGGACAAAAGAACACAAATATTACGTGCGCGGGCGGCTTGCTTCGCGCGTGCAGCGCCATCTGAACGTTCGCGAACGTGAGCGCCGCGAAGTGCTCCCAAGCATCGGGCGGCCTCGCTCTTGGGCACGCAGCTCTCGGAAATCAATAATTATATGTTAGGAACGTCCCTGCTAAAATTGGCGGCTCGGGAACGCCGCGCGAAGACGCCCGGCCAATTTCGCGGGCTCCGGCTTCGGCTGCGGAATCCCCCTCACTTGCGAGCAAGGATTGCGTCGCGCCTACAGCGCCGTTTGCATCGCTATTGAACGCAACGGAACGAGTGACAAAAGAACGCAAATGTACATGCTGCGGGCGACTTGCTTCGCGCATGCAGCGCCGTTTCAACGTTCGCGAAAATGAGCGCCGCGAAGCATTCAAAAGCATCGGACGGCCTCGCTCTTGGGCACGCAGCTATTCGATAGCAATAACTTGATGAAAGGAACGCCCCCGCTAAAAGGCGCGTCTCGGGAACGCCGCGTGAGGACGTCCAGGCAAATCGGCAAGCATCGGCTCCTGCTGCAAGCATCGATCGGCCTCGCTCTAGGGCACGCAGCTATTCCATAGCAATAACTTGATGAAAGGAACGCCCCCGCTAAAATTCGCCTCTCGGGAACCCCGGGTGAGGACGGCCGGGCAAGTCGGCAGGCATCGGCTCCTGCTGCAAGCATCGATCGGCCTCGCTCTTGGGCACGCAGCTATCCGGTAGCGATAACTTGATGAAAGGAATGTCCCCGCTAAAATTCGCCTCTCGGAAACGCCGTGTGAAGACATCTGGCCGGTTGTACGACAGGTCGCTTCGAACCCGCAACACCGCCTGCAACGTTCCTGAACGCAACAGAAAAAGGAACAGTAGGAGAACAACATGGCCAACATGCCTACTAAATTTCGCCGCTCGAGGACGCGGCGCGAGCCCACGACGCCGCCGTGCGACCCGTGGGTCGGCCGCCGCCGCCGCGCGCGCCTCGCGCGCCTCACACCCCTCGCGCGAACGGAGTGGAACGACGGGACGAACGCGAACGCCGGGGAGCTACGGCCCCCCCCGCGCTGAACGCGGCTAGTCTGCGTTGCTTGTGTGCTTTTGGAATTGTGATGAGGTGTGTGCCTGATGCAAATGTCGTACCTAAACTCGTATGATACATTGATAATTATACTGTTTATACTGCACGACTATACTGGCATGATATCTGGATAATGGTCATATGGTGGTTAATATGTATGTGCACAAGCACAGAAATTTGAAGATGAGCAACACGTGTACTACTTACTCTGATTGACGGGCTGCTTGGAATATGGTTGGTATACTGCTTTACTGCTTAATAGGGGGGCCATTTAGGCTACTTCCCCCTAGGTGGTCGTTGCCACTGTTTGTTCTCTGGTACTATGGGTTTTTTTCGTGGTTTGCCATATCTCGGTCAATTTGTTCTTCCTGCGTCTCTTGCAATGCCAGGTGATGCGCCCGATGGCTCTCCCTGGTCTGGGGCCCGACCCACCTGACCACACCACACCACACCCAACCACACCCAACCACACCCAACCACACCCAACCACACCCAACCACACCCAACCACACCCAACCACACCCAACCACACCCAACCACACCCAACCACACCCAACCACACCCAACCACACCCAACCACACCCAACCACACCCAACCACACCCAACCACACCCAACCACACCCAACCACACCCAACCACACCCAACCACACCCAACCACACCCAACCACACCCAACCACACCCAACCACACCCAACCACACCCAACCACACCCAACCACACCCAACCACACCCAACCACACCCAACCACACCCAACCACACCCAACCACACCCAACCACACCCAACCACACCCAACCACACCCAACCACACCCAACCACACCCAACCACACCCAACCACACCCAACCACACCCAACCACACCCAACCACACCCAACCACACTTCAAGAGAGAGAGAGACCGCGTTACAGTGGCCGCACGACAGGCGGCACCCGCCCTTATCCCGGCGGGAAAGCACTGCGGAAGAGACACGGAACCAAGGTCGGGTACGGGCAACAGCAGGCAAACAGCATCATGCAAAGTCAGCACAAGCGACGGCAGGACACGGCCCCATGCAGGCCACCCTTACGCGTCAAAACCACCACAAAAGCCCCCATTGGCTCACCTGCCCATCACCCGCACCACTCGTATCTCGAACCAGCAAAGGTGGCACCAGGAAAGAAAGAACGAAAGAACAAACAGCAGCCAAGGCAAGCTAGCTAGGGCGGCACGGCGCACATGAGCCGACCCCCGGTTACGAACAAAAATGCTTACCTCCCCCCGGGAGGTGCTTACCTCCCCCCGGGAGGTGCTTACCTCCCCCCGGGAGGTGCTTACCTCCCCCCGGGAGGTATGAAGGTGACCAATGTGCGAGCAGCCTTTTTAGGCGCAGCGCTTATAGCGCCTTGCGCATAGTATTGCGCCATGCCCCTGCGCGCCGCCTGCACAGCGCCGCTATGCACCTGCGCGAAGAAGCGAGAGGTCGCCGGTTCGAAACCCGGCGGCCGCAATTTTTGCATTTCGCGCGCAGACGCAAAAGACAGCGCGATAGCGATACCCGATGCCTGATGGTGATAGCCGACGCCTGATACCGATAGCCGACGCCTGATAGGTGACACCCGATAGCACGATAGCCCCATAGCTGACACCTGCTGCCTGCCGCCTTGCAGCCCCCGCCAGCGGCCGCCCACTGTGCCAATTAAAGCCATTCCTTTTGCAATGCGCCCTGGGAGGTGCTTACCTCCCCCCGGGAGGTATGAAGGTGACCAATGTGGGAGCAGCCTTTTTAGGCGCAGCGCTTATGTAGCCTTGCGCATAGGATTGCGCCATGCCCCTGCGCGCCGCCCGCGCAGCCCGCCCGCTATGCACCTGCGCGAAAAAGCGAGAGGTCGCCGGTTCGAAACCCGGCGACCGCCTTTTTTGCATTTCGCGCACAGATGCAAAAGATGGCGCGATAGCGATACCCGATGCCTGATGGTGATAGCCGACGCCTGATACTGATAGCCGACGCCCGATAGCACGATAGCCCCATAGCTGACACCTGCTGCCTGCCGCCTTGCAGCCCCCGCCAGCGGCCGCCCACTGTGCCAATTGAAGCCATTCCTTTTGCAATGCGCCCTAAATGAATGGCCGCACAACCTATCAGCATCAGAGCGCCCACCAGGCGCGCGCCCACTTGACACACAGTGTGACCCACTGGCACATGCAGCACAGTGCCAGCACCCACCCACTGAGCTGATTGATGCCATTCCTTTTCCAATGCACCATAAACGAATAGCCACACAACCTATCAGCATCACAGCAGCCACCCAGCTGACACCCAGTGCAGGAAGACACACAGTGTCACCCACCCAGCACACGCCCAAAGCCCATCAGCACATACCTCATAGGCCAAGAGCAGCCGCCCAACACCCAGCACAGCATAGCCAAACACCCACCAGACGTGCGCCCAGCTGACACATAGCCATATAGCCACTAGCCAGCACCAAGATGCTTACCTCCCCCCGAATGTATCAGCATCACAGTGGAAATAAGAATAGTGGGCGGAGCAGTAGGTGGATGCAACTTGGTGCGAGCACACCGCATAGGCACATAGGCGGCAGCACACCGCATAGCTAACGTCGCACCACATAGGCGGCACCGCACCGCATAGGCGCATAGGCGGCACCACACCACATAGGCGCCGTCGCACCGCATGGGCGCATAGGCGGCACCGCACCGTACACGCGACATCGCATCGCATAGGCACATAGGCGGCACCGCACCGCATACGTGACATCGCACCGCATAGGCGCATACGTGGCAACACACCGCATAGCTCACGTCGCACCGCACACGCACATAGGTGGCAACACACCGCATAGGCAACATCGCACCGCATAGGCGCATAGGCGGCACCGCACCGCATAGGTGACATCGCACCGCATAGGCGCATACGTGGCACCACACCGCATAGCTGACGTCGCGGGAGGTATGAAGGTGACCAATGTGGGAGCAGCCTTTTTAGGCGCAGCGCTTATGTAGCCTTGCGCATAGGATTGCGCCATGCCCCTGCGCGCCGCCCGCGCAGCCCGCCCGCTATGCACCTGCGCGAAAAAGCGAGAGGTCGCCGGTTCGAAACCCGGCGACCGCCTTTTTTGCATTTCGCGCACAGATGCAAAAGATGGCGCGATAGCGATACCCGATGCCTGATGGTGATAGCCGACGCCTGATACTGATAGCCGACGCCCGATAGCACGATAGCCCCATAGCTGACACCTGCTGCCTGCCGCCTTGCAGCCCCCGCCAGCGGCCGCCCACTGTGCCAATTGAAGCCATTCCTTTTGCAATGCGCCCTAAATGAATGGCCGCACAACCTATCAGCATCAGAGCGCCCACCAGGCGCGCGCCCACTTGACACACAGTGTGACCCACTGGCACATGCAGCACAGTGCCAGCACCCACCCACTGAGCTGATTGATGCCATTCCTTTTCCAATGCACCATAAACGAATAGCCACACAACCTATCAGCATCACAGCAGCCACCCAGCTGACACCCAGTGCAGGAAGACACACAGTGTCACCCACCCAGCACACGCCCAAAGCCCATCAGCACATACCTCATAGGCCAAGAGCAGCCGCCCAACACCCAGCACAGCATAGCCAAACACCCACCAGACGTGCGCCCAGCTGACACATAGCCATATAGCCACTAGCCAGCACCAAGATGCTTACCTCCCCCCGAATGTATCAGCATCACAGTGGAAATAAGAATAGTGGGCGGAGCAGTAGGTGGATGCAACTTGGTGCGAGCACACCGCATAGGCACATAGGCGGCAGCACACCGCATAGCTAACGTCGCACCACATAGGCGGCACCGCACCGCATAGGCGCATAGGCGGCACCACACCACATAGGCGCCGTCGCACCGCATGGGCGCATAGGCGGCACCGCACCGTACACGCGACATCGCATCGCATAGGCACATAGGCGGCACCGCACCGCATACGTGACATCGCACCGCATAGGCGCATACGTGGCAACACACCGCATAGCTCACGTCGCACCGCACACGCACATAGGTGGCAACACACCGCATAGGCAACATCGCACCGCATAGGCGCATAGGCGGCACCGCACCGCATAGGTGACATCGCACCGCATAGGCGCATACGTGGCACCACACCGCATAGCTGACGTCGCACCGCACCGCATAGGTAGCATCGCACCACATAAGCGCATACGTGGCACCACACCGCATAGGCACATAGGCATCGCACCGCCTAATCGCACCGCATAGGCGCATACGTGGCACCACACCGCATAGCTGACGTCGCACCGCACCGCATAGGTAGCATCGCACCACATAAGCGCATACGTGGCACCACACCGCATAGGCACATAGGCATCGCACCGCATAGGCGCATACGTGGCACCACACCGCATAGCTGACGTCGCACCGCACCGCATAGGTAGCATCGCACCACATAAGCGCATACGTGGCACCACACCGCATACGCACATAGGCAGCAGTGCACCGCATAGGCGCATACGTGGCACCGCACCGCATACATGACATCGCACCGCATAGGCACATACGTGGCAACACACCGCATACCTCACGCCGCACCGCATACGCACATAGGTGACACCGCACCGCATAGGCAACATCGCACCGCATAGGCGCATAGGTGGCACCGCACCGCATAGGTGACATCGCACCGCATACGCGCATACGTGGCACCACACCGCATAGCTGACGTCGCACCGCACCGCATAGGTAGCATCGCACCGCATAAGCGCATACGTGGCACCACACCGCATAGGCACATAGGCATCGCACCGCATAGGCGCATACGTGGCACCACACCGCATAGCTGACGTCGCACCGCACCGCATAGGTAGCATCGCACCACATAAGCGCATATGTGGCACCACACCGCATACGCACATAGGCAGCAGTGCACCGCATAGGCGGCATACGCAGCAGTGCACCGCATAGGCACATAGGCGGCACCGCACCGCATAGCTGACGTCGCACCGCATAGGCACATAAGCGGCACCACTACACGAGCACGTACCTAGCACTGCACGTCATGAACACGTAGATGGCCCCGCATAAGTGACATAGCACCGCATAGGCGCATAGGCGGCACCACACCACATAGGCGCCATCGCACCGCATGGACGCATAGGCGGCACCGCACCGTACACGTGACATCGCACCGCATGGGCGCATAGGCGGCACCGCACCGTACACGCGACATCGCACCGCATAAGCGCATAGGCGGCACCGCACCGCATACGTGACATCGCACCGCATAGGCGCATACCTGGCAACACACCGCATAGCTGACGTCGCACCACATACGCGCATAGGTGGCAACACACCGCATAGGCAACATCGCACCGCATAGGCGCATAGATGGCACTGCACCGCATGGCCAACATCGCACCGCATAGGCGCATACGTGGCACCACACCGCATACCTGACGTCGCACCGCACCGCATAGGTAGCATCGCACGACATAACCGCATACGTGGCACCACACCGCATACGCACATAGGCAGCAGTGCACCGCACCACATAGCTGACGTCGCACCGCATAGGCGCATAAGCGGCACCACATAGGCGCATAGGCGGCACCGCACCGCATAGGTGACATCGCACCGCATAGGCGCGTACATGGTACTACACGAGCACGTAGCTAGCACCGCACCTCATAAGCACGTAGATGGCCCCGCATAAGTGACATAGCACCGCATAGGCGCATAGGCGGCAGCGCACCGCATAGGCGCATAAGCGGCACCACACCACATAGCCACATAGGCGGCAGCGCACCGCATAGGTGACATCGCACCGCATAGGCGCATAGCTAACGTCGCACCGCATAGGCGGCACCACACCGCATAGGCGCATAGGCGGCACCGCACCGCATAGGTGACATCGCACCGCATAGGCGCATACACCGCATAGGCGCACCACACCGCATACGCGCATACACCGCATAGGCGCATACACCGCATAGCTGACATCGCACCGCATAGCTAACATCGCACCGCATAGGCGGCACCGCACCGCATAGGCGCATAGGCGGCAGCGCACCACATCGGCGCCATCGCACCGCATAGGCGCATAGGCGGCACCGCACCGTACAGGCGACATCGCACCGCATAGGTGCGCACATAGGCAGCAGCGCATCGCATACCTAACATCGCATCGCATACGCCTCCGACCCATGGGCCTCCGACCCGTGGGCCTCCGACCCATGCAACACCTCCGACCCGTGGGCCTCCGACCCATGGGCCTCCGACCCGTGGGCCACTGACCCGTGGGCCTCCGACCCGTGGGCCACTCACCCCTGGGCCTCCGACCCATGGGCCTACTCCTGCAAGCATACTCCTGCAAGCATAGCCCAGCAAGCATACCTGTGCAAGCATAGCCCTGCAAGCATAGCCCTGCAAGCATACCTCTGCAAGCACATAAGCCTGCAAGCGTATACGCCCATTGCGGCCCGCCCGCATGTGACGGCCGCCCCCGGCCCGGGCGGGGGAGGTAAGCCCACTCGCGCAGCCCCTGCGCAGCTTGTATGAAGGTGACCAATGTGCGAGCAGCCTTTTTAGGCGCAGCGCTTATAGCGCCTTGCGCATAGTATTGCACCATGCCCCTGCGCGCCGCCTGCACAGCGCCGCTATGCACCTGCGCGAAGAAGCGAGAGGTCGCCGGTTCGAAACCCGGCGGCCGCAATTTTTGCATTTCGCGCGCAGACGCAAAAGACAGCGCGATAGCGATACCCGATGCCTGATGGTGATAGCCGACGCCTGATACCGATAGCCGACGCCTGATAGGTGACACCCGATAGCACGATAGCCCCATAGCTGACACCTGCTGCCTGCCGCCTTGCAGCCCCCGCCAGCGGCCGCCCACTGTGCCAATTAAAGCCATTCCTTTTGCAATGCGCCCTAAATGAATGGCCGCACAACCTATCAGCATCGGAGCGCCCACCAGGCGCGCGCCCACTTGACACACAGTGTGACCCACTGGCACATGCAGCACAGTGCCAGCACCCGCCCACTGAGCTGATTGATGCCATTCCTTTTCCAATGCACCATAAATGAATAGCCACACAACCTATCAGCATCACAGCAGCCAACAGCCGCGCACCCAGCTGACACCCAGTGCAGGAAGACACACAGTGTCACCCACCCAGCACACGCCCAAACAGGTGTCCTGGACTATGCAGCAGTAGCACACGCCCTAGGCGACATTGCAGCTCATAGGCGCATAGGCGGCACCGCACAGGCGCATAGGCGACACCGCACAACATAGGTGACATCGCAGCGCATAGGCGCATAGGCGGCACCGCACCGCATAGGCGCATAAGCGGCACCGCACCCATACCGCATAAGCACCACATGGCCCCACATAGGTGCGTACATGGTACTACATAAGCACGTAGCTAGCACTGCACCTCATAAGCACGTAGATGGCACCGCACTGCATACCACATAGCTAGCACCACATAGGCGGGTAGGCGGCGCAGTACCACCTAGCATCTAGCAGCACCCAGGTGACACTACGTAGGCACCCATGAGCACCCGCATCACATAGGCGGGTAGGCGGCGCCGCATCACACCGCACCACACCGCATATGCACATACCGGTAGGTGGCACTGCACTGCATAGGCGCATAGGCATCACGCACAGGCACATAGGTGGCACCGCATAGGCGCATAGGCGCATAGGCAGCACCGCACCGCATAGGCGGCACCGCACCGCATAGGCGCATAGGTGGCACCGCACCGCATAGGCGCATACGTGGCACCACACCGCATACACACATAGGCGGCAGCGCACTCCATAGGTGCATAGGTGGCACCGCACAGGCGCATAGGTGGCACCGCATAGGCGCATAGGTGGCACTGCATAGGCACATAGGTGGCACTGCACCTCACCGTACAGGCAACATCGCACCGCATAGGCGCATAGGCGGCACCGCACCGCATAGGCGGCACCGCACCGCAGAGGCGCATAGGTGGCACCGCACCGCATAGCTAACATCGCACCGCAGAGGCGCATACGTGGCACCACACCGCATAGGCAAAATCGCACCGCATAGGCGCATAGGTGGCACCGCACCGCATAGATAGCATCGCACCGCATAGGCGCATACGTGGCACCACACCGCATAGGCACATAGGCAGCAGCGCACCGCATAGCTGACGTCGCACCGCACCACACCGCATTGGCACATAGGCGGCACCGCACCGCATAGGCGCATAGGCGGCACCGCACCGCATAGATAGCATCGCACCGCATAGGCACATACGTGGCACCACACCGCATAGGCACATAGGCGGCAGCGCACCGCATAGCTGACGTCGCACCGCATAGGTGCACAGGTGGCAGCGCACCGCATAGGTAACATCGCACCGCATAGGCGCATAGCCGGCAGTGCACCGCATAGGCGACATCGCACCGCATAGGCGCATAGGCGGCACCGCACCGCATAGCTGACGCCGCACCGCATACGCGCATAGGCGGCACCGCACCGCATTGGCAACATTATACCGCATAGGCGCATAACTGACATTGCACCGCATAGGCGCATAAGCGGCACCGCACCGCATAGGCACATAGGTGCGTACATGGCACTGCACCACATAGGCACATACGCGGCACCACACCACATAGGCACATACACGGCAGCGCACCGCATAGGTGACATCGCACCGCATAGGCGCACCGCATAGGTGACATCGCACCGCATAGGCGCGCACGTCGTACTACACGAGCACGTAGCTAGCACTGCACCTCATAAGCACGTACGTGACATCGCACCGCATAGGCGCATAGGCGGCACCGCACCGCATATGCACATAGGTGCGTACATGGCACTGCACCACATAGGCACATACGCGGCACCACACCACATAGGCACATACGCGGCAGCGCACCGCATAGATGACATCGCACCGCATAGGCGCACCGCATAGGTGACATCGCACCGCATAGGCGCGCACGTCGTACTACACGAGCACATAGCTAGCACTGCACCACACCACATAGGCACATACGCGGCAGCGCACCGCATAGGTGACATCGCACCGCATAGGCGCACAGGCGGCACCGCACCGCATAGGCAACATCGCACCGCATTGCCGCATAGGCGGCACCGCACTGCATAGGCGCATAGGCAACATCGCACCGCATAGGCGCCACCCATCGCGCAAACGTCGCACCGCATAGGCGGCACCGCACCGCATAGGCGCATAGGCAGCACTGCACCACATAGGCGCCATCGCACCGCATAGGCGGATAGGCGGCACCGCACCGCATAGGCGTATACGTGGCACCACACCGCATAAGCACATAGGCGGCACCGCACCGCATAGCTGACGTCGCACCGCATAGGCGCATAAGCGGCACCGCATAGGCGCATAGGCGGCACTGCACCGGATAGGTGACATCGCACCGCATAGGCACGTACGTAGCACTGCACCTCATAAGCACGTAGATGGCCCCGCATAAGTGACATTGCACCGCACCCATCACACTTCAGCGCCACGTGGCTCCACATAGCTGCGTATGTGGTACTACATAAGCACGTAGGTAGCACTGCACCTGATAAGCACGTAGATGGCACCGCACTACATAAGCACATAACTAGCACTGCACCACATAGGCGCCATCGCACCGCATAGGCGCATAGGCGGCACCACACCACATAGCTGACGTCGCACCGCATACGCGCATAGGTGGCACCGCACCGCATAGGTGACATCGCACCACATAGGCGCGTACGTGGTACTACACGAGCACGTACCTAGCACTGCACCTCATAAGCACGTAGATGGCGCGCTTATGCGCCATTGCACCACATAAGCACATAAGCAGCACCACACCACATAGCCACATAGGCGGCAGCACACCGCATAGGTGACATCGCGCCGCATAGGCACATAGCTAACGTCGCACCGCATAGGCGGCACCGCACCGCATAGGCGCATACACCGCATAGCTGACATCGCACCGCATAGGCGCATACACCGCATAGGCGCACCACACCGCATAGCTGACGTCGCACCGCATACGCGCATAGCATGTACCTAGCACTGCACCTCATAAGCACGTAGATGGCCCCGCATAAGTGACATTGCACCACATAGGCACATAAGCGGCACCACACCACATAGCCACATAGGCGGCAGCGCACCGCATAGGTAACATCGCACCGCATAGGCGCATAGGCGGCACCGCACCGCATAGGCAACATCGCACCGCATAGGCGCATAGGCGGCACCGCACCGCATAGGCGTATACGTGGCACCACACCGCATAAGCACATACGCGGCACCACACCGCATAGGCGCATAGGCGGCACCACACCGGATAGGTGACATCGCACCGCATAGGCACATAGGCAGCACCGCACCGCATAGGTGCCATCGCACCGCATAGGCGCATACGCGACATCGCCTAGGCACATAGGTCATATCACACCACATAGGCGCATAAACGGCACTGCACCGCATAGGCGCATAGGCGGCAGCGCACCGCATAGCTGACATCGCACCGCATAAGCACATACGCACCATGTGTCTCCACCCCTAACCCGTGGGCCACCAACCCGTGGGCCTCCGCCCCATGGGCCACCAACCCGTGGCCCTCTGACCCGTGGGCCTCCAACCCGTCGGCCTCTGACCCGTGGGCCACCTCTAAAGTGTACGCCGCCTCCAAGCATATGCCTGCAAGTATACTCCTGCAAGTATTCTCTGTGCACAAGCATATCCTTTGCAAGCATATGCCTGCAACTATACCCCTGCAAGCATACCCTGCTTGCGCAAGCATAAAAGTGTGTACCCGCATGACACCCGCCCATAGCCCTGCAAGCATACTCCTGCAAGCATAGCCCTGCAAGCATAGCCTTGCAAGCATAGCCTTGCAAGCATAGCCCTGCAAGCATAGCCCTGCAAGCATAGGCCTGCAAGCGTGCGCCCCTTCCGGCCCGCCCGCACATGTGACGGCTGCCCCCGGCCCGGGCGGGGGAGGTAAGCCCACTCGCGCAGCCCCTGCGCAGCTTGTATGAAGGTGACCAATGTCCAATGTCCTAGCAGCCTTTTTAGGCGCAGCGCTTATGTAGCCTTGCGCATAGCATTGCGCCATGCCCCTGCGCGCCGCCCGCGCAGCGCCGCTATGCACCTGCGCGAAAAAGTGACAGGTCGCCGGTTCGAAACCCGGCGGCCGCACTTTTTGCATTTCGCGCGCAGATGCAAAAGACAGCGCGATAGCGATACCCGATGCCTGATGGTGATAGCCGACGCCTGATACTGATAGCCGACGCCTGATAGGTGACGCCCGATAGCACGATAGCCCCATAGCTGACACCTGCTGCCTGCCGCCTTGCAGCCCCCGCCAGCGGCCGCCCACTGTGCCAATTGAAGCCATTCCTTCTGCAATGCGCCCGAAATGAATGGCCGCACAACCTATCAGCATCAGAGCGCCCACCAGGCGCGCGCCCACTTGACACACAGTGTGACCCACTGGCACATGCAGAACAGTGCCAGCACCCGCCCACTGAGCTGATTGATGCCATTCCTTTTCCAATGCACCATAAATGAATAGCCACACAACCTATCAGCATCACAGCAGCCAACAGCCAGCACCCAGGTGAGACTACGTAGGCACCCATGAGCACCCGCATCACATAGGCGAGTAGGCGGCGCCGCATCACACCGCACCACACCACATAGGCACACAGGCACCACCCACGAGCACCCACATACGCACATTAATACGTAGGCACCCATGACCACCCGCATCACATAGGCGAGTAGGCGGCGCCGTGCGTAGGCACCGCACCACACCGCATAGGCACATAGGCGGCAGCGCACCGCATAGCAAACATCGCACCGCATAGGCGGCACCGCACCGCATAGGCGCATAGGCGGCAGTGCATGCGTGTAGTGCGTAGGCACCGCATCACACCGCATAGGTGCATGACGCACCGCATAGGCGCATACGTAGCACCACACCGCATAGGCACATCGGCGGCAGCGCACCGCATAGCAAACGTCGCACCGCATAGGCGGCACCGCACCGCATAGGCGCATAGGCGGCAGTGCACCACATAGGCGCCATCGCACCGCATAGGCGCGCGAACACACACAGTGTCACCCACCCAGCACACGCCCAAAGCCCATCAGCACATAGCTCATAGGCCAGTAGGTAGCTAGCATCTAGCAGCACCCAGGTGACACTACGTAGGCACCCATGAGCACCCGCATCACATAGGCGAGTAGGCGGCGCCGCATCACACCGCACTACACCGCATAGGCACACAGGCACCACCCACGAGCACCCACATACGCACATTAATAGGTGGCACCACATAGGTGCGTACGTGGCACCAACAGTGCGTACCTATGTGCGTGTAGTGCGTAGGCACCGCATCACACCGCATAGGCGCATGACGCAGCACATAGGCGCATACGTAGCACCACACCGCATAGGCACATAGGCGGCAGCGCACCGCATAGCAAACGTCGCACCGCATAGGCGGCACCGCACCGCATAGGCGCATAGGCGCCAGTGCACCACATAGGCGCCATCGCACCGCATAGGCGCATAGGCGGCACCGTACGTGGTACTACACGAGCACGTACCTAGCACTGCACCTCATAAGCACATAAGCGGCACCACACCACATAGCCACATAGGCGGCAGCGCACCGCATAGGTGACATCGCACCGCATAGGCGCATAGGCGGCACCGCACCGCATAGGTGACATCGCACCGCATAGGCGCATACACCGCATTGGCGCACCACACCGCATAGGCGCATACACCGCATAGGCGCATACAGCGCATAGCCGACATCGCACCGCATAGGCGCATACACCGCATAGGCGCACCACACCGCATAGCTGACGTCGCACCGCATACACGCATAGGTGGCACCGCACCGCATAGGTGACATCGCACCGCATAGGCGCGTACGTGATACTACACGAGCACGTACCTAGCACTGCACCTCATAAGCACGTACATGGCCGCGCATAAGTGACATTGCAGCACATAGGCACATAAGCGGCACCACACCACATAGCCACATAGGCGGCAGCGCACCGCATAGGTGACATCGCACCGCATAGGCGCATAGGCGGCACCGCACCGCATAGGCAACATCGCACCGCATAGGCGCATAGGCGGCACCGCACCGCATAGGCGTATACGTGGCACCACACCGCATAGGCGCACAGGCACCACCCACGAGCACCCACATACGCACATTAATAGGTGGCACCACATAGGTGCGTACGTGGCACCAACAGTGCGTACCTATGTGCGTGTAGTGCGTAGGCACCGCATCACACCGCATAGGCGCATGACGCAGCGCATAGGCGCATACGTAGCACCACACCGCATAGGCACATAGGCGGCAGCGCACCGCATAGCAAACGTCGCACCGCATAGGCGGCACCGCACCGCATAGGCGCATAGGCGCCAGTGCACCACATAGGCGCCATCGCACCGCATAGGCGCATAGGCGGCACCGTACGTGGTACTACACGAGCACGTACCTAGCACTGCACCTCATAAGCACATAAGCGGCACCACACCACATAGCCACATAGGCGGCAGCGCACCGCATAGGTGACATCGCACCGCATAGGCGCATAGGCGGCACCGCACCGCATAGGTGACATCGCACCGCATAGGCGCATACACCGCATTGGCGCACCACACCGCATAGGCACATACACCGCATAGGCACATACAGCGCATAGCCGACATCGCACCGCATAGGCGCATACACCGCATAGGCGCACCACACCACATAGCTGACGTCGCACCGCATACACGCATAGGTGGCACCGCACCGCATAGGTGACACGAGCACGTACCTAGCACTGCACCTCATAAGCACGTACATGGCCGCGCATAAGTGACATTGCAGCACATAGGCACATAAGCGGCACCACACCACATAGCCACATACGCGGCAGCGCACCGCATAGGTGACATCGCACCGCATAGGCGCATAGGCGGCACCGCACCGCATAGGCAACATCGCACCGCATAGGCGCATAGGCGGCACCGCACCGCATAGGCGTATACGTGGCACCACACCGCATAGGCGCACAAGCACCACCCACGAGCACCCACATACGCACATTAATAGGTGGCACCACATAGGTGCGTACGTGGCACCAACAGTGCGTACCTATGTGCGTGTAGTGCGTAGGCACCGCATCACACCGCATAGGCGCATGACGCATCACATAGGCACATACATAGCACCACACCGCATAGGCACATAGGCGGCAGCGCACCGCATAGCAAACGTCGCACCGCATAGGCGGCACCGCACCGCATAGGCGCATAGGCGGCAGTGCACCACATAGGCGCCATCGCACCGCATAGGCGCGTACGTGATACTACACGACCACGTACCTAGCACTGCACCTCATAAGCACATAGATGGCCCCGCATAAGTGACATTGCACCACATAGGCACATAAGCGGCACCACACCACATAGCCACATAGGCGGCAGCGCACCGCATAGGTGACATCGCACCGCATAGGCGCATAGGCGGCACCGCACCGCATAGGCGCATAGGCGGCACCGCACCGCATAGGCAGCATCGCACCGCATAGGCGCATAGGCGGCACCGCACCGCATAGGCGCATACGTGACACCGCACCGCATAAGCACATAGGCGGCACCGCACCGCATAGCTGACGTCGCACCGCATAGGCACATAAGCGGCACCGCATAGGCGCATAGGCGGCACCGCACCGGATAGGTGACATCGCACCGCATACACCGCACCGCATAGGTGACATCGCGCTGCAGGTAGGTGGCTGCAACTTGGCTATACCCCTGCAAGTATACTCCTGCAAGCATAGCCCTGCAAGCATAGCCCTGCAAGCATAGCCCTGCAAGCATAGCCCTGCAAGCATAGCCCTGCAAGCATAGGCCTGCAAGCGTGCGCCCATTGCAGCCCGCCCGCATGAGACGGCTGCCCCCGGCCCCGGCGGGGGAGGTAAGCCCACTCGCGCAGCCCCTGCGCAGCTTGTATGAAAAAAAAAAAAAAAAAAAAAATTCCGTGCGTTACAGGACCCCGACGCTGGGGTACGACACCTGACCGTGTCATAAGCTCTGTATCTCCACCCCCATCAACGACAACCTCGACCAGCAGGTGCAACCACAAACCTACTTGCCCACAAGTGGGGCACCCGGTAACTACCGGGGAGGGGCCGGGGAAGCGAACCACCGATCTCTGGACAGAATGCCAGTGTCTTAACCAATTAGACGAACCCCCCAAAATTTGTTGGGTTGGGGTCCGGGGCTCTCACCCGGTTGGCAGGGCCATGCACGCCCCTGTTACGGAAGTCGCAGGTCCCCGTGCCAGTACTTCCGTTTACCCCCCCGGAAATGGGTGGCGGTTTGGGTGGGGGGGCCAGGACTTGAACTCTGGATCTCCTGCCGATTAAGGCTGGGCTTTAGCAGCTAAGCTACCCAATGAAGTATGAAGGTGACCAATCGGGCAGCCTTGCGCTGTGCATCAGTACCGATGCGAATGCCATTTTGCCATGCGCCTGCGCAACGCCTGCGCGACGCCACTATGCACCTGCGCGAAAAAGCGAGAGGTCGCCGGTTCGAAACCCGGCGGCCGCACTTTTTGCATTTGGCACGCAGATGCAAAAGACGGCGCGATAGCGATACCCGATGCCTGATACTGATAGCCGACGCCTGATAGGTGACGCCTGATACTGATAGCCGATACCACGATAGCCCCATAGCTGACACCTGCTACCTGCCACCTTGCAGCCCCCGCCAGCGGCCGCCCACTCTGCCAATTAAAGCCATTCCTTTTGCAATGCGCCCTAAATGAATGGCCGCACAACCTATCAGCATCAGAGCGCCCACCAGGCGCGCGCCCACTTGACACACAGTGTGACCCACTGGCACATGCAGCACAGTGCCAGCACCCGCCCACTGAGCTGATTGATGCCATTCCTTTCCCAATGCACCATTCCTTTCCCAATGCACCATAAATGAATAGCCACACAACCTATCAGCATCACATACACAGTGCGACCCACTGCCACATCCACCACATAAGATAGCCAACGCCTAGCTCCCGCTCCCGCTATCGATTCAAGCCCTAACAGCCCGCTGCCCACCTTATAACTCCCGCCAGCGCCCGCCCACTGCAGCCATTGACACCATTGCTTTTACAATGCGCTCTCAATAACTATAGCTGCGCATAGCCACGCTCCTTCGACTTCTATTGTTGTTGTACTGCATCGGACGAAAATATAAAGCAACCCGCATCCCACATAAAAATAGCTCACACTCGATAGAACATTTAATACTTGAAATTTCCAAATTTACAACAAAACCATGAAAGAGCGGTCGAAGAACCAGAACAAGTGCTATGCGCGAATATGCACTGTCCTACTAGCTATTGCAACCATCCTAATAATCGGATATGCATACAACCAGAGTACTCTCACAGATACAACCCACACATTAGGCAACCTTAAGCCACCATTGGGCCGTCACTTCTGGGCAGCTTCACATTGGCGCAAATACTATCACTTCCGACCACGACAATGGCTTCTAACAAAAAATCAACTGGGCCAACTATGCTTATACTGCGCAACAGCATTGGCTGTTTACATCCAACATTACACTTCCATATACCGAATTTGGCTATACAGAGTCGGTAAAACCCTCCTCGCAATAACATACCTTTATTACAATCCTACACTCCAGGCATATTACTCTCTTTTGTCCTTATTAGCAGCAGAACTGACGCACAGCTGTGTGCAGAAACAAACAAGCTGGATCCAGCTATGGGTACACGGCCTCCATCATATTACACATCTCATCTCGATGGATGCTAACACATCTACACGCACTCTAATGGAATATATCAGCACTGTGGAGCGAATCCCACAACAACACCTCCGACTAGTATTTCACGGTCGACGGATCCAGCTCACACGCAGTATGCAGTACTATAATATACAAGACGGAGACAGTATTTTCGTTACAAGCATATTACGTGGCGGAATGCAGCCCGAACGTAAGCCAACATTCTCCGAATCCACATCACCTGGCGCTGGTCCTTCTACTCACACAGAGCTAACCATCGAAGGAATATGGCACGTCCTTTATCAGCACCCTCATCTTCTGCAGCTCTTACCTCTTCCCAACACTCGGGCTCGGCCATGGCACGAGCTTGCTGCACAGTTATACCCCCTCATGCCAGGAACAACGATCCATCAACTAACAGACTTCTTGACAAAGCATACAAATACCTACCGCCAACAGCCACCCCAGCCATCCCGACCTCCACTAACAATCGCTATGATTTTACAGCATCAGCAAGCTGTACAACAGCATGTCGCACCTGCTAGAATCCCTTTCACACCAGAGCAGCAACAGCAGTTAGCACACAGCTTACAACTCCTCTTGCCCTCATACACCAAAGATGAAATTCTCCACTTTGTACAGCAGCATGAAGCGGTGTTAACAATTGGCATGATTTTACAGCATGAACAAGCTTTACAACAATACCTTCCACCTGCCGGAATGACTTCAACACCAGACCAGCAACAGCAGTTAGCACATGCCTTGCAACCCTTGCTCATTGCCTATACCGAACATCAAATCTTTCAGTTCATACAGCAATATCAAGCTGCCATGGTCGCACCACTTACACCTGACACAGTAAACAGACTTTTACAAATGCAGCCAGCACTACATCAGTACCTACCACCCATAAATGTACAATTCTCCTATGCGCAACGGCAACAGCTCGGTCATGCACTACATCCCTTCTTCCCATCTCATACACACCAGCAACTTATCGACTTCATTCACCATCACCACGACCAATTACAGCGCGCAGTGTTGCACGGACCCACTACAGCAGATGCAAACCTGCAACACCTTGCAAACTTAATGGGCATATCCATCGAAGCAGATCCCTCACAGCAACAAGCATTAGATACCTGGCAGGAACGAGACCGGCAGACATTACTTGACAACGTGACAGCTCTACTCCAGGAAAAGGTACATTCCTGCTACTCGAAAACACTGTTACTTTGCCCTATCTTGAAGCCACCACATGACATTCTTTAATGTTGCAGCTTGAGGCCGCACAGGAGAATCGCCAGCCACGATCACTGACAGACTTAGGGCTGCCACTCGATGATGATACACTGCATGCGGCAGCCTTCCAGACAAGCCTCTCACAGCACCTCTCTGTCAAGCCCTGCTCGTGCTGCAGCCGCCGGTTCAGAGCTTCAGAAATCCGTACACAGCACTATAACGATATCCACCACCTACTACCTGTGCTTGCCAAAAATCTATGGCCCAATCCAGCGATCCGACGTGATGGCAACACACTGTGGGTCCCTCCAACTGCTGCCGAAGCAACCAGCGTTCTCGCAAGTGATCCCGAAGCCACGTGCATTCCTGGTAAGGTGCAATGTTCCACACTGCCTAAGCAGTTGCTGCTGCCCTGCAATTGACATGCTCGACCCTTATATGCAGGCCTCCTCGAAGCCACGCTTACCACCATGCCCGCAGCCGCTCCACCCATCGCACCGATCGAACGCGCAATCGCAGCCGCGCAAGCTATCGCTATGCCTACAACAGCAGCACCAGCTACAGCAGTGGCACCCACTTCACGTGTTCCTCTATTCCTCCAATCTCATCCCGCCGCGAAATGCATTCGGCTGTCGGCCGATGGCAACCACCAGCTGGACCTGTGCCAGGAATGCCTCCACCAGCTGACGCAGGGCCGCGTCCCCGACCACGCACTCGCACGCTGCGACACCGGCTTGCGCCCTCCTGACCTCCCGCAGCTGACGCTCCTCGAAGAGCGCATTGTCGCGCTCATCCGCGTAGTCCGCCACATTGTAGTCTGCCGCCCGCCTACGAGCCACATCCCCGTGGGCGAACAAGAGGGCCACACCATGTTGCGCTCGCACATCATCGGCTTCCAGGGCCCCACGCCTATCATGCTCGCGCGCGCGTTTCCGTGCCACCCCTCCGCCCTCCCTGACCTCATCAGCGTCATCCTGATCGGCGCCGCACAGACGTACGATGATGTGGTCCGCCTCGCACAACGCAGCCCCGCCTTGTTCGTACGTGGCCGGGTCATCGCGCTCTGGGCCCGGCACCTGGCCACGATCTATGCTGACCTCCCAGAATGCCAGCTCGATCAGGCCGCCCTTGAAGCATGGGACGCCCGCCCAGATAGCCACGTACCTGACGAGCTACTCCAGAACGCGCTGTATACAGAAACCGCGGGTGAAGCCAATGCGCTCCTCCAGCTGATCCGACAAGACCAGCAGGGCTACGCATCAACACGGTATGGTACTGAAGAGCAAGCTGCTGCTGGCACGCTTCCAACCCAGCCGCCTGTTCCACCGACCACCGCCTCTCCAGCAGGTATGTTTCGAGGATTGCCCATCTGCGTTATTAGGATGGACTGTTACATACTCACACACACACATGCATGCAGGCGCTGCTGCTACAAGCGAGCCTGGAGCTAGCGCCATCTCTACCATACAGCCGATGACAGCATCCTTGACAGTACAACCAGCTACCGCCCATCCAGCAGGTATATTCCGTGCGCGGCCCATCATCGCTCTCCCTACCATCAGATACTTACGCAATACACACGCAGGCGCCCCTCCACCCACGGAGCCTGGCCCTAGCGCCGTGCCTACTGCACAACCGCCGCCAGGGCCTTCAACAGCCGAACCACACCCACCGCCCACCAAGGTACGTCTCGCATCGCCTCCTTTGCATTTACAATAACCCTCCGACTCATCATACGCTGTCCATGCCAACTCCCGCCACAGAAGCGGCGGGGCATCACTCGCGAGCCAGCGCAAAAGGTCATCAACGCGCTCTCGCCTGAGAATGCGCGCGTCTTCCGCGAAGCGCTCGACGATCACCATTGGGCCATCGCGGCACGGCTACTTTGCAGCGTCAACGCGAAATTGCCCGAGCACATGAACACCTCGGACCTCCGGACCGACTTAAAGAACCACGCGGCGAAATACCAGCAGGTGACGATCGTACAGTATCCAAACACGTGCTCCAATGCATTGTTGCCAACCTCTCTCACAATCTCGCTTCTCCCCCTCCGCTCGCCTCCACACAGATGCTGCCTCCAGTACGACACAGCGTCGTACCACCACCGCCTGAACTCCCTTCACCCACAGCAGCCGCCCCATCTACTGTCACGCAAGTGCCCATCCCGCCCACCATCCCGCCGCCACCTCCACCACCGCCCATCATCGTTCCAAGCAGCGCCACTCCCCTCAGGGCCCCTGTACCACCTGGCGCGCTCCTCGTCGCATCCATCCCCCCCCGACCACCACCCTCGCTGCCGCCACCTCCCCCCCCCGCCGAGCCCCAACCCGCCGAGCCACCGCCAGCAGCCCCTCCGATACCCACGGGCCCCATGTTCGGCGCCGATGATGTCGACCTGCTCGCGTCCAGCGGTACCACGCCGCACCTGACGGCCATCTTCCGCGATGCTGTGCGAGACCCAGACGCCTTCATCACCATGTGCAACGGTGCGCCCATCGTCGCGTCCACCCGCGCCGATCCCGCCAATGACTACGACAGCTCCTGGCCCCTATATGCGCATCCCAACCGCTTCCCCAACGGCACGGGCAAGTGCCCCCTCGGCATGTCCATGTACGCTTGGATCGTCCTCCAGCTGCGCCGCTGGACGCCCCCCCTCGCCGACGGCAGCAACGATGAGAGCGCCGAGGCGCCGCACTTCATCCTCGACATGTTCGATGTGTGGCAGCGACACGGCGTCAACGCTCAGGTCGGAGTACGGCTCGCGATGAACCCCGCGCTGCTAAAAGAGCTCGGCCGGATGGACATCAACTCGCTCGTGCAGACCATCGAGCTGCTCGCCGCCGGCCTCCCCGGCCACGAGCTGGCCGAGCGCCTCGCCAACGCGCCTCCCGCCGTCGCTCAGCTCGTCCGCGCGGTCCGCATCACGTCCGCACACGTCGTGGGCTCGCCCGCGTCGTACGCGAGCCTGCGCAGCCGCAGCTACGGCCTGTGGCTCCCCTTCGGCCCGCCCACGATGTCCATGACCCTCAACCCCGCGGCCGTCAATAGCGAGGCCGTCTTCCAGCTCGCCGGCCGCCCCTACACCTTCGATCCCACCACCGGCAGCCCCATCGACCGCCCCCCCGCGAACGAGCGCTGGCACATCATCGCGAGCCACCCGCGCACTTGCGCTGAATTCATGCTCGCGTTCGTGCACGCCTTCTGCGAAGCGTTCATGGGCTGGAAGCAGGGCGAGCCCACGCAGTCAGACCCCACCCGCCTCTTCGGCCGCGTCGACGCTTTCTTCTTCAAGTTCGAGATGAACCACCGTGGCGAGCTGCACACCCACGGCTGCATCTGGCAGCCCGGCCTCCGCCCCGCCCGCCTGCGCGCCGCCCTGGAGGACCCCGCGACGCGCGAATCCGTCTTCGACTTCATGGAGTCCATCCAGAACCAGTGGCTGCCGTCGCCGGTGCACTATCTCACCGGCGCCCGCCCCATCCACGCGCTCTTCTTCGACACCTCCGACCCGGACACCAGCGTGCTCGACGACTTGCTCCACTCCGAAGCCACCGCAGGCAGCCAGCGCCTGTCGGACCTGCAGCAGCGGCTCGTCGGCGCCACCCTGCAGCAGCTGGACGAGCGCCTCGACACGCTGGAGCCGCCGCAGGTGCAGCGGCCGCCCCTCCAGTACGATGATGCAGACGGCGCCGACCGGCTCGCCCTCCATGCAATGAAGGCAATCATCTCCCTCCTGCAACACGCGCATCGGGACGGCACCTGCACCGCCCCCCACGTGCACGCGACTGACACCAACTGCCGCATGCGCATGCCGCGCCTGCTCAACTTCCTCACCACCTGCGCCAGCGTCACCTCCTGCATGCACCTCAAGCGCTACGGCCGCTGGCTCGTCGCCCACACCGTCGCGCTGCTGCTGGCGCTCCCCTGCAACCACACCGTCGCGTTCGCCGCTGACATCAGCCGCTGGGTGCGCACGCAGCAGCTGTGGGACGAGAAGTACGGCCACCTCCCCCCGACGACCCCTTCCGCGCGCAGCGACCCACGCTCCCTTCGCTGGAACAGCTCGCCGCGGACGCGGCCGATTACGCTCTCAAGTACGCCACCAAGACAGAAGCAATGCAAGGCAGCAGCGCCATCCTCGCAGCTGCCACCATCCTCAAGTCCCGCCAGCACATGGCGTCCGCCGCTGCTCCACGCCCGCCCTCCCCCTCGGCCCCCGGCCCCAGCCAGCCGGCACCTCCACCCACTTCCACTGTCCCTCCACCCGCTGCCCCTTCTCCCGCCGGACCTACTCCCCCTTCTCCTCTTGGCGCTTCGCTCAACCTCCTGGCCGGGCTCGCCCCTCTTCCCGTCGCAACCCCCGCCACCGCACCTGAAAGCCTCCCTGCCGCGTCCACGGAGCAGGAGCGCGCGCAGCAAGCACAAGAAGCCCTCGAGCGCACCGCCCTCCCTCCAGCTGGCGCCGCGCGTCCGCTTCGCCCTGCGGATAGCATCAGCGCACAAGGCAAGTGGAACCTCGCACACGCCATCAACATCCAGACCGCGCAGAACGGCTTCTCGTCACCTGGCGCTGCACTGCTCCTGCTGCTCGGGAAGGTGGCCATTGAATCCCACAACATGCAGCCCATCGACTACCGCCTGTTCGCCAACGAGCTGCTGCCGGCCTACAGCGCCCTCCAGGACCCCACGCAGCCCTCCTACGTGCAGCTCGCGCCGCAGCCCGGCCCCTCCACCGCGCCCCCCGCTCCCGACGCGAGCGCCTTCACCATCCCCGACCCCGACCTGGCGATCGTCGACGTCCACCAGGCGATCCACGACCAGCGCTTGGAGTACGAGCCGCCCTCCGAAGAAGCAGAAGAAGCGAGCGAGAGCGAAGACGAAGACGCCTGCGCTCCCCAGCCCGCTGACGTCCCGATCCCGCCGATGCACGCCGACCTCCGTGCCGTCTCACGCCTCGAAGACTACCTCCTGCGCGGACCCGCATTCCACGCGTACTCCCCCGTCATCATGGCGATGTTATTCTACAAGGTATGCGCACGCCCGCACACGTGCTCCCTCTACACTGGCCTCATGCATTGCATCCCTTCTTCCCATACTAGCATGATAGCGGATGCGTCCTCCCTTCTCCCACACACTCTTCCCTAATACACACTCGGTTCCCCCTTGCCCATGCACACAGCGCAAGATGCCCGCGAGCGGAGTCACGTCAGCGGACCGCCGCCTGGACCCCGCCCACCCGCAGTACACAACCCACGCCTGGTCGCGCTACGAGAACCCCGCGTCCCGCAGCCCTTGTCGGACCCACCTGCACGCCCCGCAGACGACGCCGCCGAGCCGCACATGCGCGACCACTACGCCGCCTTCGCACTGGGCAACTTCGCGGCATACAGCCGCACGCAGCCGCTCGACTTGGACGGCGGCCTCTGGGCCGCCTACCGCCGCTACTTCCATGAGCCGCCCAGCTGCACGAGCCTGGCCGTCCGACTCGCCAACCACATGCTCGCCAACGCCGACGGCCTCGCCCGCGTCCGCCTGCGCAGTAAAGAGCGGGTCTTGTTACAGCAGGAGCTCGAGCGCACAGTCGAGGAGCAGGCGGAAGCAGCGCTCATGGAAGGCGTTCCCCCAAAGACGATGACTTGGTAACTGCCGCCCTGGACAACGCGGACGATATTCCCTACGAAGCCCCCCGTGACACTGCGCCCACAGCCGTCTGGCGCGACCGCGCCGCCCAATCGGAAGAGCAGCAACGCCTCCTCGACCGCTACACCCGCATCCCCACCGCTCCCGCCCACGCCCGCCCCACCGAGCGCGCATACATCGAAGACGCCATCCGCGCGATTCCCCTTCCCGCCCGTGCCAGCACTGCAGCTTCAGCACCCACCCTCGCCTCCGTCATACCCGCCCTACGCCCCCCTACCACCTTCTCTCTCGACACCCTCGCGCTCCTCGAGACCGAGATGAAGGACTTCAGCCCGCTCCTTCCCGTGCAGCCGCTGCCCACCACCTCCCGCCTCCTCCTCATCGACGCAAACAGCGCCAACGTGACCGCCAAGCTGCTCGTGTACGACTCCAGCGGCCGTGTGACCGAAGATCGCACCTTCCCCGATCCGCTGCACCCCGCCGAGCCCCCTCCGTACACCCTCCTGCCCTCACACCAACTTCCTTCTCCCGACGACACCGCCCGCCTCTTCAGCCTCTCCCCCGACCAGCGCGAGCCCTTCCTGCTGTACGCCGCCCTCCTCCTGGCCGAGAAAGCGGGCCGCCGCCCCGCACCCCTCACGTCCATCCTCACGGGCAAGCCGGGCACCGGAAAGAGCCAAGTCATCCTGGCCCTCCTCTGGTTCGCGTACCAGCAGCGCTGCAGCCACATGATCGCTGTCGTGAGCTACACTTGGCGCGCCGCGCTACACGTGAGTCCTTCCCGCTAACTATAGAAACGCCGCGCCCCGCCCCGCCCCGCCTCCTATACACACACACTGTAACACTCCGGCCCTCCACCCCTCCGCCACCCTCCCCCTTGTGCACGCAGGACACGACCCCCGGGAACCTCGGCACGAGCACCACCACCTTCTTTGCCACTTCGCACCACTTCAATGCTTACCGCCGTGAGCGCGTGGAGCGGAATCTCAATGGTGTGCGCCTGATTATCCTGGACGAATTCAGCACATGCGGCCTCGCGCACCTGGGTCGCATCTGCAGCCACGTGCACACAGCGCGCACGCACATGGACCCTGGTGTCAGCGAGCGCGACCTCGGCCCCTTCACCGACCTCCACGCGCTGCTGGCCGGTGATCCGCGCCAGCTCGAGCAGCCCAGCCAGAAGCCCATGTACGACGGCGCCGCACGCATCGACCTGCTGTACGAGCACGCACAGCAGCTGCAGCACGCAGGACGCAGCGCCGACGCGATCGCCGCGCGAGCCACCCTAGCCGCTGCTACCGCCAGCTCCACCGTGCAAGCCGCCGATGGAACCGCCGTCAGCACTATCCAGACCGCCCTCCAGAACCTGCTCCACCCCAGCGGACCCACCGAACACCTCGGCCGCCAGCTCTGGCGCTCGATTCCACACGCCTTCGTCCTCACGCAGCAGCACCGCGGCGCCGCGACTGTCGCCGGCCAGCAGCTGTACGCCAGCGCCGAGCTCTTCAACGGGATCGATGGCGCCTCCTACGAGCAGATCGAGCAGCTGTGCGAGGTTTACAACCGCCACGCCATCCCATCGGTCGCGCTCCTTCCCGAGCCGTACGTGGTTCTGCTTCGCCACGCCGTACGCCTCCCGCTGCTGCAGCGCCTCCTACCCCTCCATGCTGAAACACGCGGCCAGCAGCTCCTGGTCTGGCGCAGCAGTGATTTCGAGCCCGATGGCACGCCGCTGCCCCCCGCCCTGTACCAGCAGCTGGAAGCACTCGGCGGCCCCGAAGATGATGGCGGCTTCCCCACGATCGGCGCCTTCTTCGCGGGCATACGCTACATCTTCACCACCAATGCGCACCCCACCATCCAGCACATCCACAACAACTGCGCGACCGGCACTGGCATCGTGCTCCACCCCGCTGAACCCCCATCCCTTCCCCGGACACAGCGCCCATCCACGTGCTTACCTACATGCCGCGCGCTGTGTTCGTGATCCCCGACGGCCGCCCTCTCGGCCGTATCTCGCGCATACCCGACGTCGCCGAAGATGAGATCGCCGTCCTTCCTAAGGCGCACGCCTTCACTCCGCTGCATGCCATCGATCGCCGCTCCATCCACCGCTGGGGCTTTCCGCTGGACCTGGCATACGCTGTCACAGACTACTTCGCGGAAGGCACGTCCTTCAGAGGCCAGAACTGGCTCGCGATAGGTGACGCCTGATACTGATAGCCGATACCCATAGCCCATAGCTGACACCTGCTACCTGCCACCTTGCAGCCCCCGCCAGCGGCCGCCCACTCTGCCAATTAAAGCCATTCCTTTTGCAATGCGCCCTAAATGAATGGCCGCACAACCTATCAGCATCAGAGCGCCCACCAGGCGCGCGCCCACTTGACACACAGTGTGACCCACTGGCACATGCAGCACAGTGCCAGCACCCGCCCACTGAGCTGATTGATGCCATTCCTTTCCCAATGCACCATTCCTTTCCCAATGCACCATAAATGAATAGCCACACAACCTATCAGCATCACATACACAGTGCGACCCACTGCCACATCCACCACATAAGATAGCCAACGCCTAGCTCCCGCTCCCGCTATCGATTCAAGCCCTAACAGCCCGCTGCCCACCTTATAACTCCCGCCAGCGCCCGCCCACTGCAGCCATTGACACCATTGCTTTTACAATGCGCTCTCAATAACTATAGCTGCGCATAGCCACGCTCCTTCGACTTCTATTGTTGTTGTACTGCATCGGACGAAAATATAAAGCAACCCGCATCCCACATAAAAATAGCTCACACTCGATAGAACATTTAATACTTGAAATTTCCAAATTTACAACAAAACCATGAAAGAGCGGTCGAAGAACCAGAACAAGTGCTATGCGCGAATATGCACTGTCCTACTAGCTATTGCAACCATCCTAATAATCGGATATGCATACAACCAGAGTACTCTCACAGATACAACCCACACATTAGGCAACCTTAAGCCACCATTGGGCCGTCACTTCTGGGCAGCTTCACATTGGCGCAAATACTATCACTTCCGACCACGACAATGGCTTCTAACAAAAAATCAACTGGGCCAACTATGCTTATACTGCGCAACAGCATTGGCTGTTTACATCCAACATTACACTTCCATATACCGAATTTGGCTATACAGAGTCGGTAAAACCCTCCTCGCAATAACATACCTTTATTACAATCCTACACTCCAGGCATATTACTTCTTTTGTCCTTATTAGCAGCAGAACTGACGCACAGCTGTGTGCAGAAACAAACAAGCTGGATCCAGCTATGGGGTACACGGCCTCCATCATATTACACATCTCATCTCGATGGATGCTAACACATCTACACGCACTCTAATGGAATATATCAGCACTGTGGAGCGAATCCCACAACAACACCTCCGACTAGTATTTCACGGTCGACGGATCCAGCTCACACGCAGTATGCAGTACTATAATATACAAGACGGAGACAGTATTTTCGTTACAAGCATATTACGTGGCGGAATGCAGCCCGAACGTAAGCCAACATTCTCCGAATCCACATCACCTGGCGCTGGTCCTTCTACTCACACAGAGCTAACCATCGAAGGAATATGGCACGTCCTTTATCAGCACCCTCATCTTCTGCAGCTCTTACTCTTCCCAACACTCGGGCTCGGCCATGGCACGAGCTTGCTGCACAGTTATACCCCCTCATGCCAGGAACAACGATCCATCAACTAACAGACTTCTTGACAAAGCATACAAATACCTACCGCCAACAGCCACCCCAGCCATCCCGACCTCCACTAACAATCGCTATGATTTTACAGCATCAGCAAGCTGTACAACAGCATGTCGCACCTGCTAGAATCCCTTTCACACCAGAGCAGCAACAGCAGTTAGCACACAGCTTACAACTCCTCTTGCCCTCATACACCAAAGATGAAATTCTCCACTTTGTACAGCAGCATGAAGCGGTGTTAACAATTGGCATGATTTTACAGCATGAACAAGCTTTACAACAATACCTTCCACCTGCCGGAATGACTTCAACACCAGACCAGCAACAGCAGTTAGCACATGCCTTGCAACCCTTGCTCATTGCCTATACCGAACATCAAATCTTTCAGTTCATACAGCAATATCAAGCTGCCATGGTCGCACCACTTACACCTGACACAGTAAACAGACTTTTACAAATGCAGCCAGCACTACATCAGTACCTACCACCCATAAATGTACAATTCTCCTATGCGCAACGGCAACAGCTCGGTCATGCACTACATCCCTTCTTCCCATCTCATACACACCAGCAACTTATCGACTTCATTCACCATCACCACGACCAATTACAGCGCGCAGTGTTGCACGGACCCACTACAGCAGATGCAAACCTGCAACACCTTGCAAACTTAATGGGCATATCCATCGAAGCAGATCCCTCACAGCAACAAGCATTAGATACCTGGCAGGAACGAGACCGGCAGACATTACTTGACAACGTGACAGCTCTACTCCAGGAAAAGGTACATTCCTGCTACTCGAAAACACTGTTACTTTGCCCTATCTTGAAGCCACCACATGACATTCTTTAATGTTGCAGCTTGAGGCCGCACAGGAGAATCGCCAGCCACGATCACTGACAGACTTAGGGCTGCCACTCGATGATGATACACTGCATGCGGCAGCCTTCCAGACAAGCCTCTCACAGCACCTCTCTGTCAAGCCCTGCTCGTGCTGCAGCCGCCGGTTCAGAGCTTCAGAAATCCGTACACAGCACTATAACGATATCCACCACCTACTACCTGTGCTTGCCAAAAATCTATGGCCCAATCCAGCGATCCGACGTGATGGCAACACACTGTGGGTCCCTCCAACTGCTGCCGAAGCAACCAGCGTTCTCGCAAGTGATCCCGAAGCCACGTGCATTCCTGGTAAGGTGCAATGTTCCACACTGCCTAAGCAGTTGCTGCTGCCCTGCAATTGACATGCTCGACCCTTATATGCAGGCCTCCTCGAAGCCACGCTTACCACCATGCCCGCAGCCGCTCCACCCATCGCACCGATCGAACGCGCAATCGCAGCCGCGCAAGCTATCGCTATGCCTACAACAGCAGCACCAGCTACAGCAGTGGCACCCACTTCACGTGTTCCTCTATTCCTCCAATCTCATCCCGCCGCGAAATGCATTCGGCTGTCGGCCGATGGCAACCACCAGCTGGACCTGTGCCAGGAATGCCTCCACCAGCTGACGCAGGGCCGCGTCCCCGACCACGCACTCGCACGCTGCGACACCGGCTTGCGCCCTCCTGACCTCCCGCAGCTGACGCTCCTCGAAGAGCGCATTGTCGCGCTCATCCGCGTAGTCCGCCACATTGTAGTCTGCCGCCCGCCTACGAGCCACATCCCCGTGGCGAACAAGAGGGCCACACCATGTTGCGCTCGCACATCATCGGCTTCCAGGGCCCCACGCCTATCATGCTCGCGCGCGCGTTTCCGTGCCACCCCTCCGCCCTCCCTGACCTCATCAGCGTCATCCTGATCGGCGCCGCACAGACGTACGATGATGTGGTCCGCCTCGCACAACGCAGCCCCGCCTTGTTCGTACGTGGCCGGGTCATCGCGCTCTGGGCCCGGCACCTGGCCACGATCTATGCTGACCTCCCAGAATGCCAGCTCGATCAGGCCGCCCTTGAAGCATGGGACGCCCGCCCAGATAGCCACGTACCTGACGAGCTACTCCAGAACGCGCTGTATACAGAAACCGCGGGTGAAGCCAATGCGCTCCTCCAGCTGATCCGACAAGACCAGCAGGGCTACGCATCAACACGGTATGGTACTGAAGAGCAAGCTGCTGCTGGCACGCTTCCAACCCAGCCGCCTGTTCCACCGACCACCGCCTCTCCAGCAGGTATGTTTCGAGGATTGCCCATCTGCGTTATTAGGATGGACTGTTACATACTCACACACACACATGCATGCAGGCGCTGCTGCTACAAGCGAGCCTGGAGCTAGCGCCATCTCTACCATACAGCCGATGACAGCATCCTTGACAGTACAACCAGCTACCGCCCATCCAGCAGGTATATTCCGTGCGCGGCCCATCATCGCTCTCCCTACCATCAGATACTTACGCAATACACACGCAGGCGCCCCTCCACCCACGGAGCCTGGCCCTAGCGCCGTGCCTACTGCACAACCGCCGCCAGGGCCTTCAACAGCCGAACCACACCCACCGCCCACCAAGGTACGTCTCGCATCGCCTCCTTTGCATTTACAATAACCCTCCGACTCATCATACGCTGTCCATGCCAACTCCCGCCACAGAAGCGGCGGGGCATCACTCGCGAGCCAGCGCAAAAGGTCATCAACGCGCTCTCGCCTGAGAATGCGCGCGTCTTCCGCGAAGCGCTCGACGATCACCATTGGGCCATCGCGGCACGGCTACTTTGCAGCGTCAACGCGAAATTGCCCGAGCACATGAACACCTCGGACCTCCGGACCGACTTAAAGAACCACGCGGCGAAATACCAGCAGGTGACGATCGTACAGTATCCAAACACGTGCTCCAATGCATTGTTGCCAACCTCTCTCACAATCTCGCTTCTCCCCTCCGCTCGCCTCCACACAGATGCTGCCTCCAGTACGACACAGCGTCGTACCACCACCGCCTGAACTCCCTTCACCCACAGCAGCCGCCCCATCTACTGTCACGCAAGTGCCCATCCCGCCCACCATCCCGCCGCCACCTCCACCACCGCCCATCATCGTTCCAAGCAGCGCCACTCCCCTCAGGGCCCCTGTACCACCTGGCGCGCTCCTCGTCGCATCCATCCCCCCCGACCACCACCCTCGCTGCCGCCACCTCCCCCCCCGCCGAGCCCCAACCCGCCGAGCCACCGCCAGCAGCCCTCCGATACCCACGGGCCCCATGTTCGGCGCCGATGATGTCGACCTGCTCGCGTCCAGCGGTACCACGCCGCACCTGACGGCCATCTTCCGCGATGCTGTGCGAGACCCAGACGCCTTCATCACCATGTGCAACGGTGCGCCCATCGTCGCGTCCACCCGCGCCGATCCCGCCAATGACTACGACAGCTCCTGGCCCCTATATGCGCATCCCAACCGCTTCCCCAACGGCACGGGCAAGTGCCCCCTCGGCATGTCCATGTACGCTTGGATCGTCCTCCAGCTGCGCCGCTGGACGCCCCCCCTCGCCGACGGCAGCAACGATGAGAGCGCCGAGGCGCCGCACTTCATCCTCGACATGTTCGATGTGTGGCAGCGACACGGCGTCAACGCTCAGGTCGGAGTACGGCTCGCGATGAACCCCGCGCTGCTAAAAGAGCTCGGCCGGATGGACATCAACTCGCTCGTGCAGACCATCGAGCTGCTCGCCGCCGGCCTCCCCGGCCACGAGCTGGCCGAGCGCCTCGCCAACGCGCCTCCCGCCGTCGCTCAGCTCGTCCGCGCGGTCCGCATCACGTCCGCACACGTCGTGGGCTCGCCCGCGTCGTACGCGAGCCTGCGCAGCCGCAGCTACGGCCTGTGGCTCCCCTTCGGCCCGCCCACGATGTCCATGACCCTCAACCCCGCGGCCGTCAATAGCGAGGCCGTCTTCCAGCTCGCCGGCCGCCCCTACACCTTCGATCCCACCACCGGCAGCCCCATCGACCGCCCCCCGCGAACGAGCGCTGGCACATCATCGCGAGCCACCCGCGCACTTGCGCTGAATTCATGCTCGCGTTCGTGCACGCCTTCTGCGAAGCGTTCATGGGCTGGAAGCAGGGCGAGCCCACGCAGTCAGACCCCACCCGCCTCTTCGGCCGCGTCGACGCTTTCTTCTTCAAGTTCGAGATGAACCACCGTGGCGAGCTGCACACCCACGGCTGCATCTGGCAGCCCGGCCTCCGCCCCGCCCGCCTGCGCGCCGCCCTGGAGGACCCCGCGACGCGCGAATCCGTCTTCGACTTCATGGAGTCCATCCAGAACCAGTGGCTGCCGTCGCCGGTGCACTATCTCACCGGCGCCCGCCCCATCCACGCGCTCTTCTTCGACACCTCCGACCCGGACACCAGCGTGCTCGACGACTTGCTCCACTCCGAAGCCACCGCAGGCAGCCAGCGCCTGTCGGACCTGCAGCAGCGGCTCGTCGGCGCCACCCTGCAGCAGCTGGACGAGCGCCTCGACACGCTGGAGCCGCCGCAGGTGCAGCGGCCGCCCCTCCAGTACGATGATGCAGACGGCGCCGACCGGCTCGCCCTCCATGCAATGAAGGCAATCATCTCCCTCCTGCAACACGCGCATCGGGACGGCACCTGCACCGCCCCCCACGTGCACGCGACTGACACCAACTGCCGCATGCGCATGCCGCGCCTGCTCAACTTCCTCACCACCTGCGCCAGCGTCACCTCCTGCATGCACCTCAAGCGCTACGGCCGCTGGCTCGTCGCCCACACCGTCGCGCTGCTGCTGGCGCTCCCCTGCAACCACACCGTCGCGTTCGCCGCTGACATCAGCCGCTGGGTGCGCACGCAGCAGCTGTGGGACGAGAAGTACGGCCACCTCCCCCCCGACGACCCCTTCCGCGCGCAGCGACCCACGCTCCCTTCGCTGGAACAGCTCGCCGCGGACGCGGCCGATTACGCTCTCAAGTACGCCACCAAGACAGAAGCAATGCAAGGCAGCAGCGCCATCCTCGCAGCTGCCACCATCCTCAAGTCCCGCCAGCACATGGCGTCCGCCGCTGCTCCACGCCCGCCCTCCCCCTCGGCCCCCGGCCCCAGCCAGCCGGCACCTCCACCCACTTCCACTGTCCCTCCACCCGCTGCCCCTTCTCCCGCCGGACCTACTCCCCTTCTCCTCTTGGCGCTTCGCTCAACCTCCTGGCCGGGCTCGCCCCTCTTCCCGTCGCAACCCCCGCCACCGCACCTGAAAGCCTCCCTGCCGCGTCCACGGAGCAGGAGCGCGCGCAGCAAGCACAAGAAGCCCTCGAGCGCACCGCCCTCCCTCCAGCTGGCGCCGCGCGTCCGCTTCGCCCTGCGGATAGCATCAGCGCACAAGGCAAGTGGAACCTCGCACACGCCATCAACATCCAGACCGCGCAGAACGGCTTCTCGTCACCTGGCGCTGCACTGCTCCTGCTGCTCGGGAAGGTGGCCATTGAATCCCACAACATGCAGCCCATCGACTACCGCCTGTTCGCCAACGAGCTGCTGCCGGCCTACAGCGCCCTCCAGGACCCCACGCAGCCCTCCTACGTGCAGCTCGCGCCGCAGCCCGGCCCCTCCACCGCGCCCCCCGCTCCCGACGCGAGCGCCTTCACCATCCCCGACCCCGACCTGGCGATCGTCGACGTCCACCAGGCGATCCACGACCAGCGCTTGGAGTACGAGCCGCCCTCCGAAGAAGCAGAAGAAGCGAGCGAGAGCGAAGACGAAGACGCCTGCGCTCCCCAGCCCGCTGACGTCCCGATCCCGCCGATGCACGCCGACCTCCGTGCCGTCTCACGCCTCGAAGACTACCTCCTGCGCGGACCCGCATTCCACGCGTACTCCCCCGTCATCATGGCGATGTTATTCTACAAGGTATGCGCACGCCCGCACACGTGCTCCCTCTACACTGGCCTCATGCATTGCATCCCTTCTTCCCATACTAGCATGATAGCGGATGCGTCCTCCCCTTCTCCCACACACTCTTCCCTAATACACACTCGGTTCCCCCTTGCCCATGCACACAGCGCAAGATGCCCGCGAGCGGAGTCACGTCAGCGGACCGCCGCCTGGACCCCGCCCACCCGCAGTACACAACCCACGCCTGGTCGCGCTACGAGAACCCCCGCGTCCCGCAGCCCTTGTCGGACCCACCTGCACGCCCCGCAGACGACGCCGCCGAGCCGCACATGCGCGACCACTACGCCGCCTTCGCACTGGGCAACTTCGCGGCATACAGCCGCACGCAGCCGCTCGACTTGGACGGCGGCCTCTGGGCCGCCTACCGCCGCTACTTCCATGAGCCGCCCAGCTGCACGAGCCTGGCCGTCCGACTCGCCAACCACATGCTCGCCAACGCCGACGGCCTCGCCCGCGTCCGCCTGCGCAGTAAAGAGCGGGTCTTGTTACAGCAGGAGCTCGAGCGCACAGTCGAGGAGCAGGCGGAAGCAGCGCTCATGGAAGGCGTTCCCCCAAAGACGATGACTTGGTAACTGCCGCCCTGGACAACGCGGACGATATTCCCTACGAAGCCCCCCGTGACACTGCGCCCACAGCCGTCTGGCGCGACCGCGCCGCCCAATCGGAAGAGCAGCAACGCCTCCTCGACCGCTACACCCGCATCCCCACCGCTCCCGCCCACGCCCGCCCCACCGAGCGCGCATACATCGAAGACGCCATCCGCGCGATTCCCCTTCCCGCCCGTGCCAGCACTGCAGCTTCAGCACCCACCCTCGCCTCCGTCATACCCGCCCTACGCCCCCCTACCACCTTCTCTCTCGACACCTCGCGCTCCTCGAGACCGAGATGAAGGACTTCAGCCCGCTCCTTCCCGTGCAGCCGCTGCCCACCACCTCCCGCCTCCTCCTCATCGACGCAAACAGCGCCAACGTGACCGCCAAGCTGCTCGTGTACGACTCCAGCGGCCGTGTGACCGAAGATCGCACCTTCCCCGATCCGCTGCACCCCGCCGAGCCCCCTCCGTACACCCTCCTGCCCTCACACCAACTTCCTTCTCCCGACGACACCGCCCGCCTCTTCAGCCTCTCCCCCGACCAGCGCGAGCCCTTCCTGCTGTACGCCGCCCTCCTCCTGGCCGAGAAAGCGGGCCGCCGCCCCGCACCCCTCACGTCCATCCTCACGGGCAAGCCGGGCACCGGAAAGAGCCAAGTCATCCTGGCCCTCCTCTGGTTCGCGTACCAGCAGCGCTGCAGCCACATGATCGCTGTCGTGAGCTACACTTGGCGCGCCGCGCTACACGTGAGTCCTTCCCGCTAACTATAGAAACGCCGCGCCCCGCCCCGCCCCGCCTCCTATACACACACACTGTAACACTCCGGCCCTCCACCCCTCCGCCACCCTCCCCCTTGTGCACGCAGGACACGACCCCCGGGAACCTCGGCACGAGCACCACCACCTTCTTTGCCACTTCGCACCACTTCAATGCTTACCGCCGTGAGCGCGTGGAGCGGAATCTCAATGGTGTGCGCCTGATTATCCTGGACGAATTCAGCACATGCGGCCTCGCGCACCTGGGTCGCATCTGCAGCCACGTGCACACAGCGCGCACGCACATGGACCCTGGTGTCAGCGAGCGCGACCTCGGCCCCTTCACCGACCTCCACGCGCTGCTGGCCGGTGATCCGCGCCAGCTCGAGCAGCCCAGCCAGAAGCCCATGTACGACGGCGCCGCACGCATCGACCTGCTGTACGAGCACGCACAGCAGCTGCAGCACGCAGGACGCAGCGCCGACGCGATCGCCGCGCGAGCCACCCTAGCCGCTGCTACCGCCAGCTCCACCGTGCAAGCCGCCGATGGAACCGCCGTCAGCACTATCCAGACCGCCCTCCAGAACCTGCTCCACCCCAGCGGACCCACCGAACACCTCGGCCGCCAGCTCTGGCGCTCGATTCCACACGCCTTCGTCCTCACGCAGCAGCACCGCGGCGCCGCGACTGTCGCCGGCCAGCAGCTGTACGCCAGCGCCGAGCTCTTCAACGGGATCGATGGCGCCTCCTACGAGCAGATCGAGCAGCTGTGCGAGGTTTACAACCGCCACGCCATCCCATCGGTCGCGCTCCTTCCCGAGCCGTACGTGGTTCTGCTTCGCCACGCCGTACGCCTCCCGCTGCTGCAGCGCCTCCTACCCCTCCATGCTGAAACACGCGGCCAGCAGCTCCTGGTCTGGCGCAGCAGTGATTTCGAGCCCGATGGCACGCCGCTGCCCCCCGCCCTGTACCAGCAGCTGGAAGCACTCGGCGGCCCCGAAGATGATGGCGGCTTCCCCACGATCGGCGCCTTCTTCGCGGGCATACGCTACATCTTCACCACCAATGCGCACCCCACCATCCAGCACATCCACAACAACTGCGCGACCGGCACTGGCATCGTGCTCCACCCCGCTGAACCCCCCATCCCTTCCCCGGACACAGCGCCCATCCACGTGCTTACCTACATGCCGCGCGCTGTGTTCGTGATCCCCGACGGCCGCCCTCTCGGCCGTATCTCGCGCATACCCGACGTCGCCGAAGATGAGATCGCCGTCCTTCCTAAGGCGCACGCCTTCACTCCGCTGCATGCCATCGATCGCCGCTCCATCCACCGCTGGGGCTTTCCGCTGGACCTGGCATACGCTGTCACAGACTACTTCGCGGAAGGCACGTCCTTCAGAGGCCAGAACTGGCTCGCGATAGGTGACGCCTGATACTGATAGCCGATACCCATAGCCCATAGCTGACACCTGCTACCTGCCACCTTGCAGCCCCCGCCAGCGGCCGCCCACTCTGCCAATTAAAGCCATTCCTTTTGCAATGCGCCCTAAATGAATGGCCGCACAACCTATCAGCATCAGAGCGCCCACCAGGCGCGCGCCCACTTGACACACAGTGTGACCCACTGGCACATGCAGCACAGTGCCAGCACCCGCCCACTGAGCTGATTGATGCCATTCCTTTCCCAATGCACCATTCCTTTCCCAATGCACCATAAATGAATAGCCACACAACCTATCAGCATCACATACACAGTGCGACCCACTGCCACATCCACCACATAAGATAGCCAACGCCTAGCTCCCGCTCCCGCTATCGATTCAAGCCCTAACAGCCCGCTGCCCACCTTATAACTCCCGCCAGCGCCCGCCCACTGCAGCCATTGACACCATTGCTTTTACAATGCGCTCTCAATAACTATAGCTGCGCATAGCCACGCTCCTTCGACTTCTATTGTTGTTGTACTGCATCGGACGAAAATATAAAGCAACCCGCATCCCACATAAAAATAGCTCACACTCGATAGAACATTTAATACTTGAAATTTCCAAATTTACAACAAAACCATGAAAGAGCGGTCGAAGAACCAGAACAAGTGCTATGCGCGAATATGCACTGTCCTACTAGCTATTGCAACCATCCTAATAATCGGATATGCATACAACCAGAGTACTCTCACAGATACAACCCACACATTAGGCAACCTTAAGCCACCATTGGGCCGTCACTTCTGGGCAGCTTCACATTGGCGCAAATACTATCACTTCCGACCACGACAATGGCTTCTAACAAAAAATCAACTGGGCCAACTATGCTTATACTGCGCAACAGCATTGGCTGTTTACATCCAACATTACACTTCCATATACCGAATTTGGCTATACAGAGTCGGTAAAACCCTCCTCGCAATAACATACCTTTATTACAATCCTACACTCCAGGCATATTACTCTCTTTTGTCCTTATTAGCAGCAGAACTGACGCACAGCTGTGTGCAGAAACAAACAAGCTGGATCCAGCTATGGGTACACGGCCTCCATCATATTACACATCTCATCTCGATGGATGCTAACACATCTACACGCACTCTAATGGAATATATCAGCACTGTGGAGCGAATCCCACAACAACACCTCCGACTAGTATTTCACGGTCGACGGATCCAGCTCACACGCAGTATGCAGTACTATAATATACAAGACGGAGACAGTATTTTCGTTACAAGCATATTACGTGGCGGAATGCAGCCCGAACGTAAGCCAACATTCTCCGAATCCACATCACCTGGCGCTGGTCCTTCTACTCACACAGAGCTAACCATCGAAGGAATATGGCACGTCCTTTATCAGCACCCTCATCTTCTGCAGCTCTTACCTCTTCCCAACACTCGGGCTCGGCCATGGCACGAGCTTGCTGCACAGTTATACCCCCTCATGCCAGGAACAACGATCCATCAACTAACAGACTTCTTGACAAAGCATACAAATACCTACCGCCAACAGCCACCCCAGCCATCCCGACCTCCACTAACAATCGCTATGATTTTACAGCATCAGCAAGCTGTACAACAGCATGTCGCACCTGCTAGAATCCCTTTCACACCAGAGCAGCAACAGCAGTTAGCACACAGCTTACAACTCCTCTTGCCCTCATACACCAAAGATGAAATTCTCCACTTTGTACAGCAGCATGAAGCGGTGTTAACAATTGGCATGATTTTACAGCATGAACAAGCTTTACAACAATACCTTCCACCTGCCGGAATGACTTCAACACCAGACCAGCAACAGCAGTTAGCACATGCCTTGCAACCCTTGCTCATTGCCTATACCGAACATCAAATCTTTCAGTTCATACAGCAATATCAAGCTGCCATGGTCGCACCACTTACACCTGACACAGTAAACAGACTTTTACAAATGCAGCCAGCACTACATCAGTACCTACCACCCATAAATGTACAATTCTCCTATGCGCAACGGCAACAGCTCGGTCATGCACTACATCCCTTCTTCCCATCTCATACACACCAGCAACTTATCGACTTCATTCACCATCACCACGACCAATTACAGCGCGCAGTGTTGCACGGACCCACTACAGCAGATGCAAACCTGCAACACCTTGCAAACTTAATGGGCATATCCATCGAAGCAGATCCCTCACAGCAACAAGCATTAGATACCTGGCAGGAACGAGACCGGCAGACATTACTTGACAACGTGACAGCTCTACTCCAGGAAAAGGTACATTCCTGCTACTCGAAAACACTGTTACTTTGCCCTATCTTGAAGCCACCACATGACATTCTTTAATGTTGCAGCTTGAGGCCGCACAGGAGAATCGCCAGCCACGATCACTGACAGACTTAGGGCTGCCACTCGATGATGATACACTGCATGCGGCAGCCTTCCAGACAAGCCTCTCACAGCACCTCTCTGTCAAGCCCTGCTCGTGCTGCAGCCGCCGGTTCAGAGCTTCAGAAATCCGTACACAGCACTATAACGATATCCACCACCTACTACCTGTGCTTGCCAAAATCTATGGCCCAATCCAGCGATCCGACGTGATGGCAACACACTGTGGGTCCCTCCAACTGCTGCCGAAGCAACCAGCGTTCTCGCAAGTGATCCCGAAGCCACGTGCATTCCTGGTAAGGTGCAATGTTCCACACTGCCTAAGCAGTTGCTGCTGCCCTGCAATTGACATGCTCGACCCTTATATGCAGGCCTCCTCGAAGCCACGCTTACCACCATGCCCGCAGCCGCTCCACCCATCGCACCGATCGAACGCGCAATCGCAGCCGCGCAAGCTATCGCTATGCCTACAACAGCAGCACCAGCTACAGCAGTGGCACCCACTTCACGTGTTCCTCTATTCCTCCAATCTCATCCCGCCGCGAAATGCATTCGGCTGTCGGCCGATGGCAACCACCAGCTGGACCTGTGCCAGGAATGCCTCCACCAGCTGACGCAGGGCCGCGTCCCCGACCACGCACTCGCACGCTGCGACACCGGCTTGCGCCCTCCTGACCTCCCGCAGCTGACGCTCCTCGAAGAGCGCATTGTCGCGCTCATCCGCGTAGTCCGCCACATTGTAGTCTGCCGCCCGCCTACGAGCCACATCCCCGTGGGCGAACAAGAGGGCCACACCATGTTGCGCTCGCACATCATCGGCTTCCAGGGCCCCACGCCTATCATGCTCGCGCGCGCGTTTCCGTGCCACCCCTCCGCCCTCCCTGACCTCATCAGCGTCATCCTGATCGGCGCCGCACAGACGTACGATGATGTGGTCCGCCTCGCACAACGCAGCCCCGCCTTGTTCGTACGTGGCCGGGTCATCGCGCTCTGGGCCCGGCACCTGGCCACGATCTATGCTGACCTCCCAGAATGCCAGCTCGATCAGGCCGCCCTTGAAGCATGGGACGCCCGCCCAGATAGCCACGTACCTGACGAGCTACTCCAGAACGCGCTGTATACAGAAACCGCGGGTGAAGCCAATGCGCTCCTCCAGCTGATCCGACAAGACCAGCAGGGCTACGCATCAACACGGTATGGTACTGAAGAGCAAGCTGCTGCTGGCACGCTTCCAACCCAGCCGCCTGTTCCACCGACCACCGCCTCTCCAGCAGGTATGTTTCGAGGATTGCCCATCTGCGTTATTAGGATGGACTGTTACATACTCACACACACACATGCATGCAGGCGCTGCTGCTACAAGCGAGCCTGGAGCTAGCGCCATCTCTACCATACAGCCGATGACAGCATCCTTGACAGTACAACCAGCTACCGCCCATCCAGCAGGTATATTCCGTGCGCGGCCCATCATCGCTCTCCCTACCATCAGATACTTACGCAATACACACGCAGGCGCCCCTCCACCCACGGAGCCTGGCCCTAGCGCCGTGCCTACTGCACAACCGCCGCCAGGGCCTTCAACAGCCGAACCACACCCACCGCCCACCAAGGTACGTCTCGCATCGCCTCCTTTGCATTTACAATAACCCTCCGACTCATCATACGCTGTCCATGCCAACTCCCGCCACAGAAGCGGCGGGGCATCACTCGCGAGCCAGCGCAAAAGGTCATCAACGCGCTCTCGCCTGAGAATGCGCGCGTCTTCCGCGAAGCGCTCGACGATCACCATTGGGCCATCGCGGCACGGCTACTTTGCAGCGTCAACGCGAAATTGCCCGAGCACATGAACACCTCGGACCTCCGGACCGACTTAAAGAACCACGCGGCGAAATACCAGCAGGTGACGATCGTACAGTATCCAAACACGTGCTCCAATGCATTGTTGCCAACCTCTCTCACAATCTCGCTTCTCCCCCTCCGCTCGCCTCCACACAGATGCTGCCTCCAGTACGACACAGCGTCGTACCACCACCGCCTGAACTCCCTTCACCCACAGCAGCCGCCCCATCTACTGTCACGCAAGTGCCCATCCCGCCCACCATCCCGCCGCCACCTCCACCACCGCCCATCATCGTTCCAAGCAGCGCCACTCCCCTCAGGGCCCCTGTACCACCTGGCGCGCTCCTCGTCGCATCCATCCCCCCCCGACCACCACCCTCGCTGCCGCCACCTCCCCCCCCCGCCGAGCCCCAACCCGCCGAGCCACCGCCAGCAGCCCCTCCGATACCCACGGGCCCCATGTTCGGCGCCGATGATGTCGACCTGCTCGCGTCCAGCGGTACCACGCCGCACCTGACGGCCATCTTCCGCGATGCTGTGCGAGACCCAGACGCCTTCATCACCATGTGCAACGGTGCGCCCATCGTCGCGTCCACCCGCGCCGATCCCGCCAATGACTACGACAGCTCCTGGCCCCTATATGCGCATCCCAACCGCTTCCCCAACGGCACGGGCAAGTGCCCCCTCGGCATGTCCATGTACGCTTGGATCGTCCTCCAGCTGCGCCGCTGGACGCCCCCCCTCGCCGACGGCAGCAACGATGAGAGCGCCGAGGCGCCGCACTTCATCCTCGACATGTTCGATGTGTGGCAGCGACACGGCGTCAACGCTCAGGTCGGAGTACGGCTCGCGATGAACCCCGCGCTGCTAAAAGAGCTCGGCCGGATGGACATCAACTCGCTCGTGCAGACCATCGAGCTGCTCGCCGCCGGCCTCCCCGGCCACGAGCTGGCCGAGCGCCTCGCCAACGCGCCTCCCGCCGTCGCTCAGCTCGTCCGCGCGGTCCGCATCACGTCCGCACACGTCGTGGGCTCGCCCGCGTCGTACGCGAGCCTGCGCAGCCGCAGCTACGGCCTGTGGCTCCCCTTCGGCCCGCCCACGATGTCCATGACCCTCAACCCCGCGGCCGTCAATAGCGAGGCCGTCTTCCAGCTCGCCGGCCGCCCCTACACCTTCGATCCCACCACCGGCAGCCCCATCGACCGCCCCCCCGCGAACGAGCGCTGGCACATCATCGCGAGCCACCCGCGCACTTGCGCTGAATTCATGCTCGCGTTCGTGCACGCCTTCTGCGAAGCGTTCATGGGCTGGAAGCAGGGCGAGCCCACGCAGTCAGACCCCACCCGCCTCTTCGGCCGCGTCGACGCTTTCTTCTTCAAGTTCGAGATGAACCACCGTGGCGAGCTGCACACCCACGGCTGCATCTGGCAGCCCGGCCTCCGCCCCGCCCGCCTGCGCGCCGCCCTGGAGGACCCCGCGACGCGCGAATCCGTCTTCGACTTCATGGAGTCCATCCAGAACCAGTGGCTGCCGTCGCCGGTGCACTATCTCACCGGCGCCCGCCCCATCCACGCGCTCTTCTTCGACACCTCCGACCCGGACACCAGCGTGCTCGACGACTTGCTCCACTCCGAAGCCACCGCAGGCAGCCAGCGCCTGTCGGACCTGCAGCAGCGGCTCGTCGGCGCCACCCTGCAGCAGCTGGACGAGCGCCTCGACACGCTGGAGCCGCCGCAGGTGCAGCGGCCGCCCCTCCAGTACGATGATGCAGACGGCGCCGACCGGCTCGCCCTCCATGCAATGAAGGCAATCATCTCCCTCCTGCAACACGCGCATCGGGACGGCACCTGCACCGCCCCCCACGTGCACGCGACTGACACCAACTGCCGCATGCGCATGCCGCGCCTGCTCAACTTCCTCACCACCTGCGCCAGCGTCACCTCCTGCATGCACCTCAAGCGCTACGGCCGCTGGCTCGTCGCCCACACCGTCGCGCTGCTGCTGGCGCTCCCCTGCAACCACACCGTCGCGTTCGCCGCTGACATCAGCCGCTGGGTGCGCACGCAGCAGCTGTGGGACGAGAAGTACGGCCACCTCCCCCCCGACGACCCCTTCCGCGCGCAGCGACCCACGCTCCCTTCGCTGGAACAGCTCGCCGCGGACGCGGCCGATTACGCTCTCAAGTACGCCACCAAGACAGAAGCAATGCAAGGCAGCAGCGCCATCCTCGCAGCTGCCACCATCCTCAAGTCCCGCCAGCACATGGCGTCCGCCGCTGCTCCACGCCCGCCCTCCCCCTCGGCCCCCGGCCCCAGCCAGCCGGCACCTCCACCCACTTCCACTGTCCCTCCACCCGCTGCCCCTTCTCCCGCCGGACCTACTCCCCCTTCTCCTCTTGGCGCTTCGCTCAACCTCCTGGCCGGGCTCGCCCCTCTTCCCGTCGCAACCCCCGCCACCGCACCTGAAAGCCTCCCTGCCGCGTCCACGGAGCAGGAGCGCGCGCAGCAAGCACAAGAAGCCCTCGAGCGCACCGCCCTCCCTCCAGCTGGCGCCGCGCGTCCGCTTCGCCCTGCGGATAGCATCAGCGCACAAGGCAAGTGGAACCTCGCACACGCCATCAACATCCAGACCGCGCAGAACGGCTTCTCGTCACCTGGCGCTGCACTGCTCCTGCTGCTCGGGAAGGTGGCCATTGAATCCCACAACATGCAGCCCATCGACTACCGCCTGTTCGCCAACGAGCTGCTGCCGGCCTACAGCGCCCTCCAGGACCCCACGCAGCCCTCCTACGTGCAGCTCGCGCCGCAGCCCGGCCCCTCCACCGCGCCCCCCGCTCCCGACGCGAGCGCCTTCACCATCCCCGACCCCGACCTGGCGATCGTCGACGTCCACCAGGCGATCCACGACCAGCGCTTGGAGTACGAGCCGCCCTCCGAAGAAGCAGAAGAAGCGAGCGAGAGCGAAGACGAAGACGCCTGCGCTCCCCAGCCCGCTGACGTCCCGATCCCGCCGATGCACGCCGACCTCCGTGCCGTCTCACGCCTCGAAGACTACCTCCTGCGCGGACCCGCATTCCACGCGTACTCCCCCGTCATCATGGCGATGTTATTCTACAAGGTATGCGCACGCCCGCACACGTGCTCCCTCTACACTGGCCTCATGCATTGCATCCCTTCTTCCCATACTAGCATGATAGCGGATGCGTCCTCCCCTTCTCCCACACACTCTTCCCTAATACACACTCGGTTCCCCCTTGCCCATGCACACAGCGCAAGATGCCCGCGAGCGGAGTCACGTCAGCGGACCGCCGCCTGGACCCCGCCCACCCGCAGTACACAACCCACGCCTGGTCGCGCTACGAGAACCCCCGCGTCCCGCAGCCCTTGTCGGACCCACCTGCACGCCCCGCAGACGACGCCGCCGAGCCGCACATGCGCGACCACTACGCCGCCTTCGCACTGGGCAACTTCGCGGCATACAGCCGCACGCAGCCGCTCGACTTGGACGGCGGCCTCTGGGCCGCCTACCGCCGCTACTTCCATGAGCCGCCCAGCTGCACGAGCCTGGCCGTCCGACTCGCCAACCACATGCTCGCCAACGCCGACGGCCTCGCCCGCGTCCGCCTGCGCAGTAAAGAGCGGGTCTTGTTACAGCAGGAGCTCGAGCGCACAGTCGAGGAGCAGGCGGAAGCAGCGCTCATGGAAGGCGTTCCCCCCGAAGACGATGACTTGGTAACTGCCGCCCTGGACAACGCGGACGATATTCCCTACGAAGCCCCCCGTGACACTGCGCCCACAGCCGTCTGGCGCGACCGCGCCGCCCAATCGGAAGAGCAGCAACGCCTCCTCGACCGCTACACCCGCATCCCCACCGCTCCCGCCCACGCCCGCCCCACCGAGCGCGCATACATCGAAGACGCCATCCGCGCGATTCCCCTTCCCGCCCGTGCCAGCACTGCAGCTTCAGCACCCACCCTCGCCTCCGTCATACCCGCCCTACGCCCCCCTACCACCTTCTCTCTCGACACCCTCGCGCTCCTCGAGACCGAGATGAAGGACTTCAGCCCGCTCCTTCCCGTGCAGCCGCTGCCCACCACCTCCCGCCTCCTCCTCATCGACGCAAACAGCGCCAACGTGACCGCCAAGCTGCTCGTGTACGACTCCAGCGGCCGTGTGACCGAAGATCGCACCTTCCCCGATCCGCTGCACCCCGCCGAGCCCCCTCCGTACACCCTCCTGCCCTCACACCAACTTCCTTCTCCCGACGACACCGCCCGCCTCTTCAGCCTCTCCCCCGACCAGCGCGAGCCCTTCCTGCTGTACGCCGCCCTCCTCCTGGCCGAGAAAGCGGGCCGCCGCCCCGCACCCCTCACGTCCATCCTCACGGGCAAGCCGGGCACCGGAAAGAGCCAAGTCATCCTGGCCCTCCTCTGGTTCGCGTACCAGCAGCGCTGCAGCCACATGATCGCTGTCGTGAGCTACACTTGGCGCGCCGCGCTACACGTGAGTCCTTCCCGCTAACTATAGAAACGCCGCGCCCCGCCCCGCCCCGCCTCCTATACACACACACTGTAACACTCCGGCCCTCCACCCCTCCGCCACCCTCCCCCTTGTGCACGCAGGACACGACCCCCGGGAACCTCGGCACGAGCACCACCACCTTCTTTGCCACTTCGCACCACTTCAATGCTTACCGCCGTGAGCGCGTGGAGCGGAATCTCAATGGTGTGCGCCTGATTATCCTGGACGAATTCAGCACATGCGGCCTCGCGCACCTGGGTCGCATCTGCAGCCACGTGCACACAGCGCGCACGCACATGGACCCTGGTGTCAGCGAGCGCGACCTCGGCCCCTTCACCGACCTCCACGCGCTGCTGGCCGGTGATCCGCGCCAGCTCGAGCAGCCCAGCCAGAAGCCCATGTACGACGGCGCCGCACGCATCGACCTGCTGTACGAGCACGCACAGCAGCTGCAGCACGCAGGACGCAGCGCCGACGCGATCGCCGCGCGAGCCACCCTAGCCGCTGCTACCGCCAGCTCCACCGTGCAAGCCGCCGATGGAACCGCCGTCAGCACTATCCAGACCGCCCTCCAGAACCTGCTCCACCCCAGCGGACCCACCGAACACCTCGGCCGCCAGCTCTGGCGCTCGATTCCACACGCCTTCGTCCTCACGCAGCAGCACCGCGGCGCCGCGACTGTCGCCGGCCAGCAGCTGTACGCCAGCGCCGAGCTCTTCAACGGGATCGATGGCGCCTCCTACGAGCAGATCGAGCAGCTGTGCGAGGTTTACAACCGCCACGCCATCCCATCGGTCGCGCTCCTTCCCGAGCCGTACGTGGTTCTGCTTCGCCACGCCGTACGCCTCCCGCTGCTGCAGCGCCTCCTACCCCTCCATGCTGAAACACGCGGCCAGCAGCTCCTGGTCTGGCGCAGCAGTGATTTCGAGCCCGATGGCACGCCGCTGCCCCCCGCCCTGTACCAGCAGCTGGAAGCACTCGGCGGCCCCGAAGATGATGGCGGCTTCCCCACGATCGGCGCCTTCTTCGCGGGCATACGCTACATCTTCACCACCAATGCGCACCCCACCATCCAGCACATCCACAACAACTGCGCGACCGGCACTGGCATCGTGCTCCACCCCGCTGAACCCCCCATCCCTTCCCCGGACACAGCGCCCATCCACGTGCTTACCTACATGCCGCGCGCTGTGTTCGTGATCCCCGACGGCCGCCCTCTCGGCCGTATCTCGCGCATACCCGACGTCGCCGAAGATGAGATCGCCGTCCTTCCTAAGGCGCACGCCTTCACTCCGCTGCATGCCATCGATCGCCGCTCCATCCACCGCTGGGGCTTTCCGCTGGACCTGGCATACGCTGTCACAGACTACTTCGCGGAAGGCACGTCCTTCAGAGGCCAGAACTGGCTCGCGCACCTGTGCCGGCCCCCCGACGGCCGCCTCCACCGCGCATCGCTGTACGTCATCCCCACCCGCTTCAGCTCGCTCGATGACTTCCACTTACTGTGTCCGCTGTGGCCGGCCGGAGATGACGCAGAGAAGGACCGCGTGCTGCAGAAGCTCCTTCGCCTCGCGCAGCCCGTACCGGACCTCAAGGCGGAATGGGAGCGCCTCCTTGACTTGGCGGAACTCACCCGCCTCCACCTCCAGGACCTCCACCAGGCGCTCTTGTAACCCCGGGCCTGCAAACACTGCCAAGTGCAGCGCTAGTGACAAATGCCAAGCAGTCCGTGACATGTAACAAACGGACTCCCTTCCAGCGCTTCCGCACTTGCCAATATTTTTTATTCGCCTACTTATTACGATTGCACTCCAAACCGGCGCATTCTCGCATTCCCTGCTCCCAGCTCACAAGTCACTTTCTTACGCCCGCTTATTCCGCTCCAAGCTTCACATATTCCGCGACTATTTAATACGCGACTGCCCACCTCACATTCCGAACAAGCAAACCAGCTCGTTCATGACTTCCTGCTCGTACCGCTACAGCGCACCCAGCTCCATTCCATTCCTACTCGTATGCGACCATTCTAAAGATGTCACAAATATGCCGCTATTCCAAACGTTGCTTTGCTTCGCGGCCCTCCATTGCCGGCAACTGACTAATACTGCCGAATGCATTCATACACTGCCGCTCCTTCCTTCTTCCTCCTTCTTCCTTCCTTCACGTATTCATTGTGCACTATTTACCGCCTATACTACAACCATGGAATTCTGTACTGCATCCCTGCAAGTCTTAACTGCATCCCGGCAACTCTCCTTCTTGCACTTCTTCGCATACTCCTGCCAGCATACCTCTGCAAGCATACCTCTGCAAGCATACCTCTGCAAGCATAGCCCTGCAAGCATAGCCCTGCAAGCATACCCCTGCAAGCATAAGCCTGCAAGCGTACGCCCCTTGCGCCCCGCCCGCATGTCACGGCCGCCCCCGGCCCCGCCGGGGGAGGTAAGCCCACTCGCGCAGCCCCTGCGCAGCTTGTGCTTACCTCCCCCCGGGAGGTGCTTACCTCCCCCCGGGAGGTGCTTACCTCCCCCCGGGAGGTGCTTACCTCCCCCCGGGAGGTATGAAGGTGACCAATGTGCGAGCAGCCTTTTTAGGCGCAGCGCTTATAGCGCCTTGCGCATAGTATTGCGCCATGCCCCTGCGCGCCGCCTGCACAGCGCCGCTATGCACCTGCGCGAAGAAGCGAGAGGTCGCCGGTTCGAAACCCGGCGGCCGCAATTTTTGCATTTCGCGCGCAGACGCAAAAGACAGCGCGATAGCGATACCCGATGCCTGATGGTGATAGCCGACGCCTGATACCGATAGCCGACGCCTGATAGGTGACACCCGATAGCACGATAGCCCCATAGCTGACACCTGCTGCCTGCCGCCTTGCAGCCCCCGCCAGCGGCCGCCCACTGTGCCAATTAAAGCCATTCCTTTTGCAATGCGCCCTAAATGAATGGCCGCACAACCTATCAGCATCGGAGCGCCCACCAGGCGCGCGCCCACTTGACACACAGTGTGACCCACTGGCACATGCAGCACAGTGCCAGCACCCGCCCACTGAGCTGATTGATGCCATTCCTTTTCCAATGCACCATAAATGAATAGCCACACAACCTATCAGCATCACAGCAGCCAACAGCCGCGCACCCAGCTGACACCCAGTGCAGGAAGACACACAGTGTCACCCACCCAGCACACGCCCAAACAGGTGTCCTGGACTATGCAGCAGTAGCACACGCCCTAGGCGACATTGCAGCTCATAGGCGCATAGGCGGCACCGCACAGGCGCATAGGCGACACCGCACAACATAGGTGACATCGCAGCGCATAGGCGCATAGGCGGCACCGCACCGCATAGGCGCATAAGCGGCACCGCACCGCATAGGTGACATCGCACCGCATAGGCACATAGGCGCCACCCATACCGCATAAGCACCACATGGCCCCACATAGGTGCGTACATGGTACTACATAAGCACGTAGCTAGCACTGCACCTCATAAGCACGTAGATGGCACCGCACTGCATACCACATAGCTAGCACCACATAGGCGGGTAGGCGGCGCAGTACCACCTAGCATCTAGCAGCACCCAGGTGACACTACGTAGGCACCCATGAGCACCCGCATCACATAGGCGGGTAGGCGGCGCCGCATCACACCGCACCACACCGCATATGCACATACCGGTAGGTGGCACTGCACTGCATAGGCGCATAGGCATCACGCACAGGCACATAGGTGGCACCGCATAGGCGCATAGGCGCATAGGCAGCACCGCACCGCATAGGCGGCACCGCACCGCATAGGCGCATAGGTGGCACCGCACCGCATAGGCGCATACGTGGCACCACACCGCATACACACATAGGCGGCAGCGCACTCCATAGGTGCATAGGTGGCACCGCACAGGCGCATAGGTGGCACCGCATAGGCGCATAGGTGGCACTGCATAGGCACATAGGTGGCACTGCACCTCACCGTACAGGCAACATCGCACCGCATAGGCGCATAGGCGGCACCGCACCGCATAGGCGGCACCGCACCGCAGAGGCGCATAGGTGGCACCGCACCGCATAGCTAACATCGCACCGCAGAGGCGCATACGTGGCACCACACCGCATAGGCAAAATCGCACCGCATAGGCGCATAGGTGGCACCGCACCGCATAGATAGCATCGCACCGCATAGGCGCATACGTGGCACCACACCGCATAGGCACATAGGCAGCAGCGCACCGCATAGCTGACGTCGCACCGCACCACACCGCATTGGCACATAGGCGGCACCGCACCGCATAGGCGCATAGGCGGCACCGCACCGCATAGATAGCATCGCACCGCATAGGCACATACGTGGCACCACACCGCATAGGCACATAGGCGGCAGCGCACCGCATAGCTGACGTCGCACCGCATAGGTGCACAGGTGGCAGCGCACCGCATAGGTAACATCGCACCGCATAGGCGCATAGCCGGCAGTGCACCGCATAGGCGACATCGCACCGCATAGGCGCATAGGCGGCACCGCACCGCATAGCTGACGCCGCACCGCATACGCGCATAGGCGGCACCGCACCGCATTGGCAACATTATACCGCATAGGCGCATAACTGACATTGCACCGCATAGGCGCATAAGCGGCACCGCACCGCATAGGCACATAGGTGCGTACATGGCACTGCACCACATAGGCACATACGCGGCACCACATACACCACATAGGCACATACACGGCAGCGCACCGCATAGGTGACATCGCACCGCATAGGCGCACCGCATAGGTGACATCGCACCGCATAGGCGCGCACGTCGTACTACACGAGCACGTAGCTAGCACTGCACCTCATAAGCACGTACGTGACATCGCACCGCATAGGCGCATAGGCGGCACCGCACCGCATATGCACATAGGTGCGTACATGGCACTGCACCACATAGGCACATACGCGGCACCACACCACATAGGCACATACGCGGCAGCGCACCGCATAGATGACATCGCACCGCATAGGCGCACCGCATAGGTGACATCGCACCGCATAGGCGCGCACGTCGTACTACACGAGCACATAGCTAGCACTGCACCACACCACATAGGCACATACGCGGCAGCGCACCGCATAGGTGACATCGCACCGCATAGGCGCACAGGCGGCACCGCACCGCATAGGCAACATCGCACCGCATTGCCGCATAGGCGGCACCGCACTGCATAGGCGCATAGGCAACATCGCACCGCATAGGCGCCACCCATCGCGCAAACGTCGCACCGCATAGGCGGCACCGCACCGCATAGGCGCATAGGCAGCACTGCACCACATAGGCGCCATCGCACCGCATAGGCGGATAGGCGGCACCGCACCGCATAGGCGTATACGTGGCACCACACCGCATAAGCACATAGGCGGCACCGCACCGCATAGCTGACGTCGCACCGCATAGGCGCATAAGCGGCACCGCATAGGCGCATAGGCGGCACTGCACCGGATAGGTGACATCGCACCGCATAGGCACGTACGTAGCACTGCACCTCATAAGCACGTAGATGGCCCCGCATAAGTGACATTGCACCGCACCCATCACACTTCAGCGCCACGTGGCTCCACATAGCTGCGTATGTGGTACTACATAAGCACGTAGGTAGCACTGCACCTGATAAGCACGTAGATGGCACCGCACTACATAAGCACATAACTAGCACTGCACCACATAGGCGCCATCGCACCGCATAGGCGCATAGGCGGCACCACACCACATAGCTGACGTCGCACCGCATACGCGCATAGGTGGCACCGCACCGCATAGGTGACATCGCACCACATAGGCGCGTACGTGGTACTACACGAGCACGTACCTAGCACTGCACCTCATAAGCACGTAGATGGCGCGCTTATGCGCCATTGCACCACATAAGCACATAAGCAGCACCACACCACATAGCCACATAGGCGGCAGCACACCGCATAGGTGACATCGCGCCGCATAGGCACATAGCTAACGTCGCACCGCATAGGCGGCACCGCACCGCATAGGCGCATACACCGCATAGCTGACATCGCACCGCATAGGCGCATACACCGCATAGGCGCACCACACCGCATAGCTGACGTCGCACCGCATACGCGCATAGCATGTACCTAGCACTGCACCTCATAAGCACGTAGATGGCCCCGCATAAGTGACATTGCACCACATAGGCACATAAGCGGCACCACACCACATAGCCACATAGGCGGCAGCGCAACGCATAGGTAACATCGCACCGCATAGGCGCATAGGCGGCACCGCACCGCATAGGCAACATCGCACCGCATAGGCGCATAGGCGGCACCGCACCGCATAGGCGTATACGTGGCACCACACCGCATAAGCACATACGCGGCACCACACCGCATAGGCGCATAGGCGGCACCACACCGGATAGGTGACATCGCACCGCATAGGCACATAGGCAGCACCGCACCGCATAGGTGCCATCGCACCGCATAGGCGCATACGCGACATCGCCTAGGCACATAGGTCATATCACACCACATAGGCGCATAAACGGCACTGCACCGCATAGGCGCATAGGCGGCAGCGCACCGCATAGCTGACATCGCACCGCATAAGCACATACGCACCATGTGTCTCCACCCCTAACCCGTGGGCCACCAACCCGTGGGCCTCCGCCCCATGGGCCACCAACCCGTGGCCCTCTGACCCGTGGGCCTCCAACCCGTCGGCCTCTGACCCGTGGGCCACCTCTAAAGTGTACGCCGCCTCCAAGCATATGCCTGCAAGTATACTCCTGCAAGTATTCTCTGTGCACAAGCATATCCTTTGCAAGCATATGCCTGCAACTATACCCCTGCAAGCATACCCTGCTTGCGCAAGCATAAAAGTGTGTACCCGCATGACACCCGCCCATAGCCCTGCAAGCATACTCCTGCAAGCATAGCCCTGCAAGCATAGCCTTGCAAGCATAGCCTTGCAAGCATAGCCCTGCAAGCATAGCCCTGCAAGCATAGGCCTGCAAGCGTGCGCCCCTTCCGGCCCGCCCGCACATGTGACGGCTGCCCCCGGCCCGGGCGGGGGAGGTAAGCCCACTCGCGCAGCCCCTGCGCAGCTTGTATGAAGGTGACCAAAAAAAAAAAAAAAAATTCCTTGCGTTACAGGACCCCGACGCTGGGGTACGACACCTGACCGTGTCATAAGCTCTGTATCTCCACCCCCATCAACGACAACCTCGACCAGCAGGTTCAACCACAAACCTACTTGCCCACAAGTGGGGCACCCGGTAGCTACCGGGGAGGGGCCGGGGACCAAGAGAGAGAGAGACCGCGTTACAGTGGCCGCACGACAGGCGGCACCCGCCCTTATCCCGGCGGGAAAGCACTGCGGAAGAGACACGGAACCAAGGTCGGGTACGGGCAACAGCAGGCAAACAGCATCATGCAAAGTCAGCACAAGCGACGGCAGGACACGGCCCCATGCAGGCCACCCTTACGCGTCAAAACCACCACAAAAGCCCCCATTGGCTCACCTGCCCATCACCCGCACCACTCGTATCTCGAACCAGCAAAGGTGGCACCAGGAAAGAAAGAACGAAAGAACAAACAGCAGCCAAGGCAGGCTAGCTAGGGCGGCACGGCGCACATGAGCCGACCCCCGGTTACGAACAAAAATGGGTGGTCCACCCCCACGTCACCCCAGTCCTTGCGGGGCAAACCCAAGCCCGCAAAGTCCCGCAGCAAGGCCCAGAACTTAGCAAGGAGGCCAGAACGCATAGCAGCAGGGAGGGTGGGGCCGGGGAGCCGATGAGAGTGTATGTACCGGCGCGCCCACTCCATCGCGTTGAGCGCCGCCAACGCCACCACATCCCACACACACTGCAGCACAGTGGTCGGATCCGGCGACACACACAACCACACATGCTCACGCGTGACCCCGCATCCACAGCAGACTTCCAGTTCATCCCAGAGCGGGCGGACGAGGGGGCAAGACCAAAAGTGATGCAAGCGCGGCGACTCGGCCACACCCGCTGCAGCGGGGTAACAGCCGCAAGCACACGGTTCGGGTGGGACCAGCGGGAGGTGGGAGGAGCCCGGCATGGGCACCCCGTCAACCGCCAGCCGCCAGAGGACCTCCTTCCACCGCGGCTCCCACTTAAGACGCTTCCACAACCGCCGCCATACCGCGCGTAACGCCACAAGGGCCGCCTCGGGCGTGGCAGCCACAGCAGGGGACAGCCCGAGCGCCTCCCGCACATACGCCGCATGACAGGCCTGCCTGGGGCGCTCCAGTTCCGCCGCCTGGAGCAGGGTGCCCAGCTTGACGGTGAAGGAAGTGAGGGGCAGCACGGCGTCCACACCCAGCCGCCACCCCAGGCGAGCAAGGAGGAGAGCATCCACCTCGTCAGGCGACGGCGGGGCGGGGCCATCGGGCGCCAGGCGAGCAGCAGCGAGCCATGCGGGCGAGATGTCAGAAAGGAGAGCGGCCACCGCAGCCCGCGCCGCGATGCGATCTTGGAGCGCACCCATGGCCAGCTCGGAGGGCGCCAGCTCGTGCCGTACGAGCGTCGTCCAGCGCTCAGCCAGCCGGCTGAAGATGGCCATGCCCGGCGTCGTCGCCAGGGCATGGGCGCGCTCCACCTCAAACGCGGTCATAGCGTCCTGCACCCGGACGGCGTCGCCAATGTGCGAGCAGCCCCTAGCCTTGCGACTTGCATGTGTAGCTATGCCAATGCCAATTTGCCATGCCGCTGCGCAGCGCCTGCGCGGCGCCGCTATGCACCTGCGCGAAGAAGCGAGAGGTCGCCGGTTCGAAACCCGGCGGCCGCACTTTTTGCATTTCGCGCGCAGATGCAGAAGATAGCGCGATAGCGATAGCCAATGCCTGATGGTGATAGCCGACGCCTGATACTGATAGCCGACGCCTGATAGGTGACGCCCGATAGCACGATAGCCCCATAGCTGACACCTGCTGCCTGCCGCCTTGCAGCCCCCGCCAGCGGCCGCCCACTGTGCCAATTGAAACCATTCCTTTTGCAATGCGCCCTAAATGAATGGCCGCACAACCTATCAGCATCAGAGCGCCCACCAGGCGCGCGCCCACTTGACACACAGTGTGACCCACTGGCACATGCAGCACAGTGCCAGCACCCGCCCACTGAACTGATTGATGCCATTCCTTTTCCAATGCACCATAAATGAATAGCCACACAACCTATCAGCATCACAGCAGCCAACAGCCGCGCACCCAGCTGACGCATCAGCACATACCTCATAGGCCAAGAGCACACCCAGCACAGCATAGCCAAACACCCACCAGACGTGCGCCCAGCTGACACATAGCCGCATAACCTATCAGCATCAGAGCGCCCACCAGGCACGCGCCCGCTTCACCCTGTGGATAGCATCACTGCACAAGGCAAGTGGAACCTCGCGCACGCCATCAACCACACGCGCACACACCCATGAGCACCCGCATCACATAGGCAGGTAGGCGGCGCTGCATCACACCGCACCACACCGCATAGGCACATACCAGTAGGTGCCACTGCACCGCATAGGCGCATAGGCATCACCCACCAACACCCACATAGCCGCATAAATAAGTGGCACCACATAGGTGCGTACGTGGCACCACACCGCATAGGTGCATAGGCGGCAGCGCACCACATAGGTGCCATCGCACCGCATAGGCGCATAGGCGGCACCGCACTGTACAGGCGACATCGCACCGCATAGGCACATAGGCGGCACCGCACCGCACAGGCGACATCGCAGCGCATAGGCGCATACGTGGCACCACACCGCATAGGTGACATCGCACCGCATACGCGCATAGGTGGCACCACACCGCATAGGCAACATCGCACCGCATAGGCGCATACGTGGCACCACACCGCATAGCTCACGTCGCACCGCACCGCATAGGTAGCATCGCACCGCATACGCGCATACGTGGCACCACACCTCCTAATACCTCCTAAACGTATGTGCGCAAGATGTATCAGCATCAGAGCACAAATTGGAATAGTGGGCACACTGCTGCGAGCTTCCAAAACACGCCCTCAGTAGCCAGTAGCAGTAGGTAGCTAGCATCTAGCAGCACCCAGGTGACACTACGTAGGCACCCATGAGCACCCGCATCACATAGGCGGGTAGGCGGCGCCGCATCACACCGCACCACACCGCATAGGCACATAGGCACCATCCACGAGCGGCACCACACCACATAGCCACATAGGCGGCAGCGCACCGCATAGGTGACATCGCACCGCATAGGCGCATAGCTAACGTCGCACCGCATAGGCGGCACCGCACCGCATAGGCGCATAGGCGGCACCGCACCGCATAGGTGACATCGCACCGCATAGGCGCATACACCGCATAGGCGCACCACACCGCATAGGCGCATACACCGCATAGGCGCATACACCGCATAGCTGACATCGCACCGCATAGGCGCATAGGCGGCAGCGCACCGCATAGCAAACGTCGCACCGCATAGGCGGCACCGCACCGCATAGGCGCATGGGCGGCAGTGCACCACATAGGCGCCATCGCACCGCATACGCGCATAGGCGGCACCACACCGCATAGCTGACGTCGCACCGCATACGCGCATAGGTGGCACCGCACCACATAGGTAGCATCGCACCGCATAGGCGTATACGTGGCACCACACCGCATAAGCACATAGGCGGCACCGCACCGCATAGCTGACGTCGCACCGCATAGGCGCGTACGTGCTACTACACGAGCACGTACCTAGCACTGCACCTCATAAGCACGTAGATGGCCCCGCATAAGTGACATTGCACCACATACGCACATAAGCGGCACCACACCACATAGCCACATAGGCGGCAGCGCACCGCATAGGTGACATCGCACCGCATAGGCGCATAGGCGGCACCGCACCGCATAGGCAACATCGCACCGCATAGGCGGATACGCGGCACCGCACCGCATAGGCATATACGTGGCACCACACCGCATAAGCACATAGGCGGCACCGCACCGCATAGCTGACGTCGCACCGCATAGGCGCATAAGCGGCACCGCACTGCATAGCCGCATAGGCAACATCGCACCGCATACGCGCCACCCATCGCACTTCAGCGCCACGTGGCTCCACATAGGTGCATATGTGGTACTACATAAGCACGTAGCTAGCACTGCACCTGATAAGCACGTACATGGCACTGCACCACATAGGTGACATCGCACCACATAGGCACCGCACCGCATACGCACATAGGCGGCAGCGCACCGCATAGCTGACATCGCACCGCATAGGCACATAGGCAGCACCGCACCGCATAGGTGCCATCGCACCGCATAGGCGATATTTCATCACACAATCCCTCACCATTCTCATAACCCAGCAAGCACACCCCCGCAAGCATAAAAGTGGCACCACACCGCATCGGCACATAGGCAGCAGCGCACGGCATAGCTGACATCGCACCGCATAGCCGCATAGGCAGCACCGCACCGCATAGGTGACATCGCACCGCATAGGCACATAGGCGGCAGCGCACCACATACGTGACATCGCACCGCATAGGTGACATCGCACCACATAGGCGCATAGGCGACACCGCACCGCATAGGTGACATCGCACCACATAGGAGCAGAAACGGCACCGCACCGCATACGCGCATAGGCAGCACCGCACCGCATAGGTCACATCGCACCACATAGGCTCATAGGCGGCAGCGCACCACATAGGTGACATCGCACCGCATAACCACATAGGCGACACTGCACCACATAGGTGACATCGCACCGCATAGCCGCTTAGGTGGCACCGCACCGCATAACTGACATCGCACCGCATAGGCCTCCGACCCCTGGGCCTCCGACCCATGGGCCTCCGACCCGTGCGACACCTCCGACCCGTCCGCCTACGACCCGTGGGCCTCCGACCCGTGGGCCACTGACCCCTGCGCCTCCGACCCCTGGGCCACTGACCCGTGGGCCTCCGACCCATGGGCCCGCAACCATACAAGTGTGTACCCGCATGACGGCCGCCCATACCCCTGCAAGCATACTCCTGCAAGCATAGCCCTGCAAGCATAGCCTTGCAAGCACAGCCTTGCAAGCATAGCCCTGCAAGCATAGCCCTGCAAGCATACCCCTGCAAGCATAGCCCTGCAAGCATACCCCTGCAAGCGTATACGCCCATTGCAGCCCGCCCGCATGTGACGCCTGCCCCCGGCCCCGGCGGGGGAGGTAAGCCCACTCGCGCAGCCCCTGCGCAGCTTGTATGAAGGTGACCAATTTTTTTTTAAAAATTCCTTGCGTTACAGGACCCCGACGCTGGGGTACGACACCTGACCGTGTCATAAGCTCTGTATCTCCACCCCCATCAACGACAACCTCGACCAGCAGGTTCAACCACAAACCTACTTGCCCACAAGTGGGGCACCCGGTAACTACCGGGGAGGGGCCAATGTGAGAGCAGCCCCTAGCCTTGCGACTTGCTAGTGTAGCTATGCCAATGCCAATTTGCCATGCACCTGCGCAGTGCCTGCGCGGCGCCACTATGCACCTGCGCGAAAAAGCGAGAGGTCGCCGGTTCGAAACCCGGCGGCCGCACTTTTTGCATTTGGCGCGCAGATGCAAAAGACAGCGCGATAGCGATACCCGATGCCTGATGGTGATAGCCGACACCTGATACCGATAGCCAACGCCTGATAGGTGACGCCTGATAGCACGATAGCCCCATAGCTGACACCTGCTGCCTGCCGCCTTGCAGCCCCCGCCAGCGGCCGCCCACTGTGCCAATTGAAGCCATTCCTTCTGCAATGCGCCCTAGATGAATGGCCGCACAACCTATCAGCATCGGAGCGCCCACCAGGCGCGCGCCCACTTGACACACAGTGTGACCCACTGGCACATGCAGCACAGTGCCAGCACCCGCCCACTGAGCTGATTGATGCCATTCCTTTTCCAATGCACCATAAATGAATAGCCACACAACCTATCAGCATCACAGCAGCCAACAGCCGCGCACCCAGCTGACACCCAGTGCAGGAAGACACACAGTGTCACCCACCCAGCACACGCCCAAACAGGTGTCCTAGACTATGCAGCAGTAGCACACGCCCTAGCATGTACGTGGCACCGCACCGCATAGGCGCATAAGCGGCACCGCACCTCACCGCATAGGTGACATCGCACCGCATAGGCACATAGGCGCCACCCATACCGCATAAGCACCACATGGCCCCACATAGGTGCGCATAGGTGGCACCGCATAGGCACATAGGTGGCACCGCACCTCACCGTACAGGCAACATCGCACCGCATAGGCGCATAGGCGGCACCGCACCGCATAGGCGGCACCGCACCGCAGAGGCGCATAGGTGGCACCGCACCGCATAGGCAACATCGCACCGCATAGGCACAGCATAGCTGACGTCGCACCGCATAGGTGCACAGGTGGCACCGCACCGCATAGGTAACATCGCATCGCATAGGCACATAGCCGGCAGTGCACCGCATAGGCAACATCGCACCGCATAGGCGCATAGGCGGCACCGCACCGCATAGCTGACACCGCACCGCATACGCGCATAGGCGGCACCGCACCGCATTGGCAACATTATACCGCATAGGCGCATAACTGACATTGCACCGCATTGGCGCATAAGCGGCACCGCACCGCATAGGCACATAGGTGCGTACATGGCACTGCACCACATAGGCACATACGCGGCACCACACCACATAGGCACATACGCGGCAGCGCACCGCATAGGTGACATCGCACCGCATAGGCGCACCGCATAGCTGACATCGCACCGCATAGGCGCGCACGTCGTACTACACGAGCACGTAGCTAGCACTGGACCTCATAAGCACGTACGTGACATCGCACCGCATAGGCGCATAGGCGGCACCGCACCGCATAGGCACATACGTGCATACGTGACACTGCACCACATAGGCACGTAGGCGGCACCACACCACATAGGCGCATAGGCGGCAGCGCACCGCATAGGTGACATCGCACCGCATAGGCGCACAGGCGGCACCGCACCGCATAGGCAACATCGCACCGCATTGCCGCATAGGCGGCACCGCACTGCATAGGCGCATAGGCAACATCGCACCGCATAGGCGCCACCCATCGCGCAAACGTCGCACCGCATAGGCGGCACCGCACCGCATAGGCGCATAGGCAGCAGTGCACCACATAGGCGCCATCGCACCGCATAGGCGGATAGGCGGCACCGCACCGCATAGGCGTATACGTGGCACCACACCGCATAAGCACATAGGCGGCACCGCACCGCATAGCTGACGTCGCACCGCATAGGCGCCATCGCACCGCATAGGCGCATAGGCGGCACTACACCGCATAGCTGACGTCGCACCGCATACGCGCATAGCTGGCACCGCACCACATACGTTGCATCGCACCGCATAGGCGTATACGTGGCACCACACCGCATAACCACATAGGCGGCACTGCACCGCATAGCTGACGTCGCACCACATAGCACGTACCTAGCACTGCACCTCATAAGCACGTAGATGGCCCCGCATAAGTGACATTGCACCACATAGGCTCATACGCGGCAGCGCACCACATAGGTGACATCGCACCGCATAAGCACATAGGCGACACTGCACCACATAGGTGACATCGCACCGCATAGGCGCATAGGCGGCACCGCACCGCATAACTGACATTGCACCGCATGGGCCTCCGACCCGTGGGCCTCCGACCCGTGGGCCTCCGACCCGTGCGACACCTCCAACCCGTGGGCCTCCGACCCGTGGGCCTCCGACCCGTGGGCCACTGACCCGTGGCCCTCCGACCCGTGGGCCACTGACCCGTGGGCCTCCGACCCATGGACCTACTCCTGCAAGCATACCTCTGCAAGCATAGCCCTGCAAGTATAGCCCTGCAAGCATAGCCCTGCAAGCACATAGGCCTGCAAGCGTACGCCCATTGCGGCCCGCCCGCACATGTCACGGCTGCCCCCGGCCCGGGCGGGGGAGGTAAGCCCACTCGCGCAGCCCCTGCGCAGCTTGTGCTTACCTCCCCCCGGGAGGTATGAAGGTGACCAATGTGGGAGCAGCCTTTTTAGGCGCAGCGCTAGTGTAGCCTTGCGCATAGTATTGCACCATGCCGCTGCGCAGCGCCCGCGCGGTGCCGCTATGCACCTTCGCGAAAAAGCGAGAGGTCGCCGGTTCGAAACCCGGCGGCCGCAATTTTTGCATTCGGCACGCAGATGCAAAAGACGGCGCGATAGCGATAGCCAATGCCTGATAGCGATAGCCGACGCCTGATACTGATAGCCGACGCCTTATAGGTGACGCCCGACAGCACGATAGCCCCATAGCTGACACCTGCTGCCTGCCGCCTTGCAGCCCCCGCCAGCAGCCGCCCACTGTGCCAATTGAAGCCATTCCTTTTGCAATGCGCCCTAAATGAATCGCCGCACAACCTATCAGCATCAGAGCGCACACCAGGCGCGCGCCCACTTGACACACAGTGTGACCCACTGACACATGCAGCACAGTGCCAGCACCCGCCCACTGAGCTGATTGATGCTATTCCTTTTCCAATGCACCATAAATGAATAGCCACACAACCTATCAGCATCACAGCAGCCAACAGCCACGCACCCAGCTGACACCCAGTGCAGGAACACACACAGTGTCACCCACCCAGCACACGCCCAAACCCCATCAGCACATAGCTCATAGGCCAGTAGCTAGCTAGCATCTAGCACCGCATACGTGACATCGCACCGCATAGGCGCATACGTGGCAACACACCGCATAGCTCACGTCGCACCGCACACGCGCATAGGTGGCAACACACCGCATAGGCAACATCGCACCGCATAGGCGCATAGGCGGCACCGCACCGCATAGGTGACATCGCACCGCATAGGCGCATACGTGGCACCACACCGCATAGCTGATGTCGCACCGCACCGCATAGGTAGCATCGCACCACATAAGTGCATACGTGGCACCACACCACATAGGCACATAGGCATCGCACCGCATAGGCGCATACGTGGCACCACACCGCATAGCTGACGTCGCACCGCACCACATAGGTAGCATCGCACCACATAAGCGCATATGTGGCACCACACCGCATACGCACATAGGCAGCAGTGCACCGCATAGGCGGCATAGGCAGCAGTGCACCGCATAGGCGCATAGGCAGCACCGCACCGCATAGCTGACGTCGCACCGCATAGGCGCATAGGCGGCACCGCACCGCATACATGACGTCGCACCGCATAGGCGCATACGTCGCAACACACCGCATACCTCACGCCGCACCGCACCACATAGGTAGCATCGCACCACATAAGCGCATATGTGGCACCACACCGCATACGCACATAGGCAGCAGTGCACCGCATAGGCGGCATAGGCAGCAGTGCACCGCATAGGCGCATAGGCAGCACCGCACCGCATAGCTGACGTCGCACCGCATAGGCGCATACGCGGCACCACACCACATAGGCGCCATCGCACCGCATGGACGCATAGATGGCACTGCACCGCATGGCCAACATCGCACCGCATAGGCGCATACGTGGCACCACACCGCATACGCACATAGGCAGCAGTGCACCGCATACGCACATAGGCAGCAGTGCACCGCACCACATAGCTCACGTCGCACCGCATAGGCGCATAAGCGGCACCACATAGGCGCATAGGCGGCACCGCACCGCATAGGTGACATCGCACTGCATAGGCGCGTACATGGTACTACACAAGCACGTAGCTAGCACTGCACCTCATAAGCACGTAGATGGCCCCGCATAAGTGACATAGCACCGCATAGGCGCATAGGCGGCACCGCACCGCATAGGCACATAGGCGGCAGCACACCACATAGGCGCATAGGCGGCAGCGCACCGCATAGGTGACATCGCACCGCATAGGCGCATAGGCGGCACCGCACCACATAGGGAACATCGCACCGCATAGGCGCATAGGTCACATCGCATAAGCACATACGTGTAGATAGCACCACCGCATAGGCGGCAACGCACCACATAGGTGACATCGCACCCCATAGGTGACGTCGCACCACATAGGCGCATAGGCAACATAGCACAATCGTTTGTGGCGCATCGCACCACATAGCAGCACAAACGGCACCGCACCGCATACGCGCATAGGCACATAGGCGGCAGCGCACCGCATAGGCGCATAAGCGGCACCACACCACATAGCCACATAGGCGGCAGCGCACCGCATAGGTGACATCGCACCGCATAGGCGCATAGCTAACGTCGCACCGCATAGGCGGCACCGCACCGCATAGGCGCATAGGCGGCACCGCACCGCATAGGTGACATCGCACCGCATAGGCGCATACACCGCATAGGCGCATACACCGCATAGCTCACATCGCACCGCATAGCTAACATCGCACCGCATAGGCGGCACCGCACCGCATAGGCGCATAGGCGGCAGCGCACCACATCGGCGCTATCGCACCGCATATATAGGCGCATAGGCGGCACCGCACCGTACAGGCGACATCGCACCGCATAGGTGCGCACATAGGCAGCAGCGCATCGCATACCTAACATCGCACCGCATAGGCCTCCGACCCGTGGGCCTCCGACCCGTGGGCCTCCGACCCATGCAACACCTCCGACCCATGGGCCTCCGACCCATGGGCCTCCGACCCGTGGGCCACTGACCCGTGGGCCACTGACCCCTGGGCCTCCGACCCATGGGCCTACTCCTGCAAGCATACTCCTGCAAGCATAGCCCTGCAAGCATACCTGTGCAAGCATAGCCCTGCAAGCATAGCCCTGCAAGCATACCTCTGCAAGCACATAAGCCTGCAAGCGTATACGCCCATTGCGGCCCGCCCGCATGTGACGGCTGCCCCCGGCCCGGGCGGGGGAGGTGCTTACCTCCCCCCGGGAGGTATGAAGGTGACCAATGTGCGAGCAGCCTTTTTAGGCGCAGCGCATATGGCGCCTTGCGCATAGTATTGCGCCATGCCCCTGCGCGCCGCCTGCACAGCGCCGCTATGCACCTGCGCGAAGAAGCGAGAGGTCGCCGGTTCGAAACCCGGCGACCGCAATTTTTGCATTTCGCGCGCAGATGCAAAAGACAGCGCGATAGCGATACCCGATGCCTGATGGTGATAGCCGACGCCTGATACTGATAGCCGACGCCTGATAGGTCACGCCCGATAGCACGATAGCCCCATAGCTGACACCTGCTGCCTGCCGCCTTGCAGCCCCCGCCAGCGGCCGCCCACTGTGCCAATTGAAGCCATTCCTTTTGCAATGCGCCCTAAATGAATGGCCGCACAACCTATCAGCATCAGAGCGCCCACCAGGCGCGCGCCCACTTGACACACAGTGTGACCCACTGGCACATGCAGCACAGTGCCAGCACCCACCCACTGAGCTGATTGATGCCATTCCTTTTCCAATGCACCATAAACGAATAGCCACACAACCTATCAGCATCACAGCAGCCACCCAGCTGACACCCAGTGCAGGAAGACACACAGTGTCACCCACCCAGCACACGCCCAAAGCCCATCAGCACATACCTCATAGGCCAAGAGCAGCCGCCCAACACCCAGCACAGCATAGCCAAACACCCACCAGACGTGCGCCCAGCTGACACATAGCCATATAGCCACTAGCCAGCACCAAGATGCTTACCTCCCCCCGAATGTATCAGCATCACAGTGGAAATAAGAATAGTGGGCGGAGCAGTAGGTGGATGCAACTTGGTGCGAGCACACCGCATAGGCACATAGGCGGCAGCACACCGCATAGCTAACGTCGCACCACATAGGCGGCACCGCACCGCATAGGCGCATAGGCGGCACCACACCACATAGGCGCCATCGCACCGCATGGGCGCATAGGCGGCACCGCACCGTACACGCGACATCGCATCGCATAGGCACATAGGCGGCACCGCACCGCATACGTGACATCGCACCGCATAGGCGCATACGTGGCAACACACCGCATAGCTCACGTCGCACCGCACACGCGCATAGGTGGCAACACACCGCATAGGCAACATCGCACCGCATAGGCGCATAGGCGGCACCGCACCGCATAGGTGACATCGCACCGCATAGGCGCATACGTGGCACCACACCGCATAGCTGACGTCGCACCGCACCGCATAGGTAGCATCGCACCACATAAGCGCATACGTGGCACCACACCGCATAGGCACATAGGCATCGCACCGCATAGGCGCATACGTGGCACCACACCGCATAGCTGACGTCGCACCGCACCACATAGGTAGCATCGCACCACATAAGCGCATATGTGGCACCACACCGCATACGCACATAGGCAGCAGTGCACCGCATAGGCGGCATAGGCAGCAGTGCACCGCATACGCGCATAGGCAGCACCGCACCGCATAGCTGACGTCGCACCGCATAGGCGCATAGGCGGCACCGCACCGCATACATGACATCGCACCGCATAGGCACATACGTGGCAACACACCGCATACCTCACGCCGCACCGCATACGCACATAGGTGGCAACACACCGCATAGGCAACATCGCACCGCATAGGCGCATAGGTGGCACCGCACCGCATAGGTGACATCGCACCGCATAGGCGCATACGTGGCACCACACCGCATAGCTGACGTCGCACCGCACCGCATAGGTAGCATCGCACCGCATAAGCGCATACGTGGCACCACACCGCATAGGCACATAGGCATCGCACCGCATAGGCGCATACGTGGCACCACACCGCATAGCTGACGTCGCACCGCACCGCATAGGTAGCATCGCACCACATAAGCGCATATGTGGCACCACACCGCATACGCACATAGGCAGCAGTGCACCGCATAGGCGGCATACGCAGCAGTGCACCGCATAGGCACATAGGCGGCACCGCACCGCATAGCTGACGTCGCACCGCATAGGCACATAAGCGGCACCACTACACGAGCACGTACCTAGCACTGCACCTCATGAACACGTAGATGGCCCCGCATAAGTGACATAGCACCGCATAGGCGCATAGGCGGCACCACACCACATAGGCGCCATCGCACCGCATGGACGCATAGGCGGCACCGCACCGTACACGTGACATCGCACCGCATGGGCGCATAGGCGGCACCGCACCGTACACGCGACATCGCACCGCATAAGCGCATAGGCGGCACCGCACCGCATACGTGACATCGCACCGCATAGGCGCATAGATGGCACTGCACCGCATGGCCAACATCGCACCGCATAGGCGCATACGTGGCACCACACCGCATACCTGACGTCGCACCGCACCGCATAGGTAGCATCGCACGACATAACCGCATACGTGGCACCACACCGCATACGCACATAGGCAGCAGTGCACCGCATACGCACATAGGCAGCAGTGCACCGCACCACATAGCTGACGTCGCACCGCATAGGCGCATAAGCGGCACCACATAGGCGCATAGGCGGCACCGCACCGCATAGGTGACATCGCACCGCATAGGCGCGTACATGGTACTACACGAGCACGTAGCTAGCACTGCACCTCATAAGCACGTACATGGCCCCGCATAAGTGACATAGCACCGCATAGCCGCATAGGCGGCACCGCACCGCATAGGCACATAGGCGGCACCACACCACATAGGCGCATAGGCGGCAGCGCACCGCATAGGTGACATCGCACCGCATAGGCGCATAGGCGGCACCGCACCACATAGGGAACATCGCACCGCATAGGCGCATAGGTGACATCGCACCGCATAGCTGATGTCACACCGCATAAGCACATACGTGTAGATAGCACCACCGCATAGGCGGCAACGCACCACATAGGTGACATCGCACCCCATAGGTGACGTCGCACCACATAGGCGCATAGGCGACACCGCACCGCATAGGTGACATCGCACCACATAGGAGCACAAACGGCACGGCACCGCATACGCGCATAGGCACATAGGCGGCAGCGCACCGCATAGGCGCATAAGCGGCACCACACCACATAGCCACATAGGCGGCAGCGCACCGCATAGGTGACATCGCACCGCATAGGCGCATAGCTAACGTCGCATCGCATAGGCGGCACCACACCGCATAGGCGCATAGGCGGCACCGCACCGCATAGGTCACATCGCACCGCATAGGCGCATACACCGCATAGGCACACCACACCGCATACGCGCATACACCGCATAGGCGCATACACCGCATAGCTGACATCGCACCGCATAGCTAACATCGCACCGCATAGGCGGCACCGCACCGCATAGGCGCATAGGCGGCAGCGCACCACATCGGCGCCATCGCACCGCATAGGCGCATAGGCGGCACCGCACCGTACAGGCGACATCGCACCGCATAGGTGCGCACATAGGCAGCAGCGCATCGCATACCTAACATCGCATCGCATAGGCCTCCGACCCATGGGCCTCCGACCCGTGGGCCTCCGACCCATGCAACACCTCCGACCCGTGGGCCTCCGACCCGTGGGCCTCCGACCCGTGGGCCATGGCCCTCTAACCCGTGGGCCTCCGACCCGTGCGCCACCAACCCCTGGGCCTCCACCCCCTGGGCCTCTGACCCGTGCGTCTCGAACCCGTCCACGTCCAACCTGTGGGCCTCCAACCTGTCGGCCTTCCAAGCATATGCCTGCAAGTATATACTCTGTGCACAAGCATATCCTTTGCAAGCATATGCCTGCAAGTATACCCCTGCAAGCATACCCTGCTTGTTCCTGCAAGCATAGCCCTGCAAGCATAGCCTTGCAAGCATAGCCTTGCCAGCATAGCCCTGCAAGCATAGCCCTGCAAGCATAGCCCTGCAAGCGTGCGCCCATTGCGGCCCGCCCGCATGTGACGGCTGCCCCCGGCCCCGGCGGGGGAGGTAAGCCCACTCGCGCAGCCCCTGCGCAGCTTGTAAGTATGAAGGTGACCAATGTCCTAGCAGCCTTTTTAGGCGCAGCGCTTATGTAGCCTTGCGCATAGCATTGCGCCATGCCCCTGCGCGCCGCCCGCGCAGCGCCGCTATGCACCTGCGCGAAAAAGTGACAGGTCGCCGGTTCGAAACCCGGCGGCCGCACTTTTTGCATTTCGCGCGCAGATGCAAAAGACAGCGCGATAGCGATACCCGATGCCTGATGGTGATAGCCGACGCCTGATACTGATAGCCGACGCCTGATAGGTGACGCCCGATAGCACGATAGCCCCATAGCTGACACCTGCTGCCTGCCGCCTTGCAGCCCCCGCCAGCGGCCGCCCACAAACCGCCCAAAAGCCATTCCTTTTGCAATGCGCCCTAAATGAATGGCCGCACAACCTATCAGCATCAGAGCGCCCACCAGGCGCGCGCCCACTTGACACACAGTGTGACCCACTGGCACATGCAGCACAGTGCCAGCACCCGCCCACTGAGCTGATTGATGCCATTCCTTTTCCAATGCACCATAAATGAATAGCCACACAACCTATCAGCATCACAGCAGCCAACAGCCGCGCACCCAGCTGACACCCAGTGCACGAAGACACACAGTGTCACCCACCCAGCACACACCCAAAGCCCATCAGCACATAGCTCATAGGCCAGTAGGTAGCTAGCATCTAGCAGCACCCAGGTGACACTACGTAGGCACCCATGAGCACCCGCATCACATAGGCGGGTACGCGGCGCGGCATCACACCGCACCACACCGCATAGGCGCACAGGCACCACCCACGAGCACCCACATACGCACATTAATAGGTGGCAGCACATAGGTGCGTACGTGGCACCAACAGTGCGTACCTATGTGCACCGCATCACACCGCATAGGCGCATGACGCACCGCATAGGCGCATACGTAGCACCACACCGCATAGGCACATAGGCGGCAGCGCACCGCATAGCAAACGTCGCACCGCATAGGCAGCACCGCACCGCATAGGCGCATAGGCGGCAGTGCACCACATAAGCGCCATCGCACCGCATAGGCGCATAGGTGGCACAGTGCATAGGCACCGCATCACACCGCATAGGCGCATGACGCACCGCATAGGCGCATACGTAGCACCACACCGCATAGGCACATAGGCGGCAGCGCACCGCACAGCAAACGTCGCACCGCATAGGCGGCACCGCACCGCATAGGCGCATAGGCGGCAGTGCACCACATAGGCGCCATCGCACCGCATAGGCGCATAGGCGGCACCACACCGCATAGCTGACACCGCACCGCATACGCGCATACACCGCATAGGCGCACCACACCGCATAGCTGACGTCGCACCGCATACGCGCATAGGTGGCACCGCACCGCATAGGTGACATCGCACCGCATAGGCGCGTACGTGCAGCGCGCGCCCACTTGACACACAGTGTGACCCACTGGCACATGCAGCACAGTGCCAGCACCCGCCCACTGAGCTGATTGATGCCATTCCTTTTCCAATGCACCATAAATGAATAGCCACACAACCTATCAGCATCACAGCAGCCAACAGCCGCGCACCCAGCTGACACCCAGTGCACGAAGACACACAGTGTCACCCACCCAGCACACACCCAAAGCCCATCAGCACATAGCTCATAGGCCAGTAGGTAGCTAGCATCTAGCAGCACCCAGGTGACACTACGTAGGCACCCATGAGCACCCGCATCACATAGGCGGGTACACGGCGCGGCATCACACCGCACCACACCGCATAGGCGCACAGGCACCACCCACGAGCACCCACATACGCACATTAATAGGTGGCAGCACATAGATGCGCATAGGCGCATACGTAGCACCACACCGCATAGGCACATAGGCGGCAGCGCACCGCATAGCAAACGTCGCACCGCATAGGCAGCACCGCACCGCATAGGCGCATAGGCGGCAGTGCACCACATAAGCGCCATCGCACCGCATAGGCGCATAGGCGGCACAGTGCATAGGCACCGCATCACACCGCATAGGCGCATGACGCACCGCATAGGCGCATACGTAGCACCACACCGCATAGGCACATAGGCGGCAGCGCACCGCACAGCAAACGTCGCACCGCATAGGCGGCACCGCACCGCATAGGCGCATAGGCGGCAGTGCACCACATAGGCGCCATCGCACCGCATAGGCGCATAGGCGGCACCACACCGCATAGCTGACACCGCACCGCATACGCGCATACACCGCATAGGCGCACCACACCGCATAGCTGACGTCGCACCGCATACGCGCATAGGTGGCACCGCACCGCATAGGTGACATCGCACCGCATAGGCGCGTACGTGCAGCGCGCGCCCACTTGACACACAGTGTGACCCACTGGCACATGCAGCACAGTGCCAGCACCCGCCCACTGAGCTGATTGATGCCATTCCTTTTCCAATGCACCATAAATGAATAGCCACACAACCTATCAGCATCACAGCAGCCAACAGCCGCGCACCCAGCTGACACCCAGTGCACGAAGACACACAGTGTCACCCACCCAGCACACACCCAAAGCCCATCAGCACATAGCTCATAGGCCAGTAGGTAGCTAGCATCTAGCAGCACCCAGGTGACACTACGTAGGCACCCATGAGCACCCGCATCACATAGGCGGGTACGCGGCGCGGCATCACACCGCACCACACCGCATAGGCGCACAGGCACCACCCACGAGCACCCACATACGCACATTAATAGGTGGCAGCACATAGGTGCGTACGTGGCACCAACAGTGCGTACCTATGTGCACCGCATCACACCGCATAGGCGCATGACGCACCGCATAGGCGCATACGTAGCACCACACCGCATAGGCACATAGGCGGCAGCGCACCGCATAGCAAACGTCGCACCGCATAGGCAGCACCGCACCGCATAGGCGCATAGGCGGCAGTGCACCACATAAGCGCCATCGCACCGCATAGGCGCATAGGCGGCACAGTGCATAGGCACCGCATCACACCGCATAGGCGCATGACGCACCGCATAGGCGCATACGTAGCACCACACCGCATAGGCACATAGGCGGCAGCGCACCGCACAGCAAACGTCGCACCGCATAGGCGGCACCGCACCGCATAGGCGCATAGGCGGCAGTGCACCACATAGGCGCCATCGCACCGCATAGGCGCATAGGCGGCACCACACCGCATAGCTGACACCGCACCGCATACGCGCATACACCGCATAGGCGCACCACACCGCATAGCTGACGTCGCACCGCATACGCGCATAGGTGGCACCGCACCGCATAGGTGACATCGCACCGCATAGACGCGTACGTGCGGCAGCGCACTGCATAGCAAACGTCGCACCGCATAGGCGGCACCGCACCGCATAGGCGCATAGGCGGCAGTGCACCACATAGGCGCCATCGCACCGCATAGGCGCACCACACCGCATAGCTGACGTCGCACCGCATACGCGCATAGGTGGCACCGCACCGCATAGGTGACATCGCACCGCATAGGCGCGTACGTGCGGCACCGCACTGCATAGCAAACGTCGCACCGCATAGGCGGCACCGCACCGCATAGGCGCATAGGCGGCAGTGCACCACATAGGCGCCATCGCACCGCATAGGCGCATAGGCGGCACCACACCGCATAGCTGACGTCGCACCGCATACGCGCATAGGTGGCACCGCACCGCATAGGTGACATCGCACCGCATAGGCGCGTACGTGGTACTACACATAAGCACGTAGATGGCCCCGCATAAGTGACATTGCACCACATAAGCGCATACGTGGCACCACACCGCATACGCACATAGGCAGCAGTGCACCGCATAGGCGGCATAGGCAGCAGTGCACCGCATAGGCACATAGGTGGCACCGCACCACATAGGTGACATCGCACCGCATAGGCGCATAGGCGGCACCGCATACGCACATAGGCGGCACCGCACCGCATAGGTGACATTGCACCGCATAGGCGCGTACGTGGTACTACACGAGCACGTACCTAGCACTGCACCTCATAAGCACGTAGATGGCCCCGCATAGGCGCATAGGCGGCACCGCACCACATAGGTGACATCGCACCGCATAGGCGCATACGTGGCACCACACCGCATAGCTGACATCGCACCGCATACGCACATAGGCGGCACCGCACCGCATAGGTGACATCGCACCGCATAGGCGCGGACGTGGTACTACACGAGCACGTAGCTAGCACTGCACCTGATCAGCACGTAGATGGCGCCGCATAAGTGACATAGCACCGCATAGGCGCATAGGCGGCACCGCACCGCATAGGCACATAGGCGGCACCACACCACATAGGCACACAGGCGGCACCGCACCGCATAGGTGACATCGCACCGCATAGGCGCATAGGCGGCACCGCACCACATAGGCAACATCGCACCGCATCGGCGCATAGGCGGCACCGCACTGCATAGGCGCATAGGCAACATCGCACCGCATAGGCGCCACCCATCGCGAAAGCACCGCATAGGTGACGTCGCACCACATAGGCGGCATAGGCAGCAGTGCACCGCATAGGCACATAGGCGGCACCGCACCGCATAACTGACGTCGCACCGCATAGGCGCATAAGCGGCACCACTACACGAGCACGTAACTAGCACTGCACCTCATAAGCACGTACATGGCCCCGCAGAAGTAACATAGCACCGCATAGGCGCATAGGCGGCACCGCACCACATAGGCGCCATCGCACCGCATGGGCGCATAGGCGGCACCGCACCGTACACGCGACATCGCACCGCATGGGCGCATAGGTGGCACCGCACCGTACACGCGGCACCGCACCGCATAGGCGCATAGGCGGCACCGCACCGCATAGCGCACCGCATAAGCACATACGCACCGTGGGTCTCCACCCCTAACCCGTGGGCCTCCGACCCATGGGCCACCAACCCGTGGCCCTCCGCCCCATGGGCCACCAACCCGTGGGCCTCTGACCCGTGGGCCTCCAACCCGTCGGCCTCTGACCCGTCGGCCACCTCTAAAGTGTACGCCGCCTCCAAGCATATGCCTGCAAGCATACTCCTGCAAGCATAGCCTTGCAAGCATAGCCTTGCAAGCATACCCCTGCAAGCATAGCCTGGCAAGCATAGCCTTGCAAGCGTGCGCCCATTGCGGCCCGCCCGCATCACGCCCGCCACCGGCCCCGGCGGGGGAGGTAAGCCCACTCGCGCAGCCCCTGCGCAGCTTGTGCTTACCTCCCCCCGGGAGGTGCTTACCTCCCCCCGGGAGGTATGAAGGTGACCAATGTGCGAGCAGCCTTTTTAGGCGCAGCGCATATGGCGCCTTGCGCATAGTATTGCGCCATGCCCCTGCGCGCCGCCTGCACAGCGCCGCTATGCACCTGCGCGAAGAAGCGAGAGGTCGCCGGTTCGAAACCCGGCGGCCGCACTTTTTGCATTTCGCGCGCAGATGCAAAAGATAGCGCGATAGCGATAGCCGACGCCTGATACTCATAGCCGACGCCTGATAGGTGACGCCCGATAGCACGATAGCCCCATAGCTGACACCTGCTGCCTGCCGCCTTGCAGCCCCTGCCAGCGGCCGCCCACTGTGCCAATTGAAGCCATTCCTTTTGCAATGCGCCCTAAATGAATGGCCGCGCAACCTATCAGCATCAGAGCGCCCACCAGGCGCGCGCCCACTTGACACACAGTGTGACCCACTGGCACATGCAGCACAGTGCCAGCACCCGCCCACTGAGCTGATTGATGCCATTCCTTTTCCAATGCACCATAAATGAATAGCCACACAACCTATCAGCATCACAGCAGCCAACAGCCGCGCACCCAGCTGACACCCAGTGCAGGGCGCACCCACCCAGCACACGCCCAAAGCCCATCAGCACATACCTCATAGGCCAAGAGCACGCGCCCGCTTCACCCTGTGGATAGCATCACTGCACAAGGCAAGTGGAACCTCGCACACGCCATGAACCACACGCGCACACACCCATGAGCACCCGCACCACATAGGTGGGTAGGCGGCGCCGCATCACACCGCACCACACCGCATAGGCACATACCAGTAGGTGGCACTGCACCACATAGGCGCATAGGCACCACCCACGAACACCCACATAGCCGCATAAATAGGCGGCACCGCACCGCATAGGCGCATAGGCGGCAGCGCACCACATAGGCGCCGCATCACACCGCATAGGCGCATGACGCACCGCATAGGCGCATACGTAGCACCACACCGCATAGGCACATAGGCGGCAGCGCACCGCATAGCAAACGTCGCACCGCATAGGCGGCACCGCACCGCATAGGCGCATAGGCGGCACTGCACCACATAGGTGCCATCGCACCGCATACGCGCATAGGCGGCACCACACCGCATAGCTGACGTCGCACCGCATACGCGCATAGGTGGCACCGCACCGCATAGGTGACATCGCACCGCATAAGCGCGTACGTGGTACTACACGAGCACGTACCTAGCACTGCACCTCATAAGCACGTAGATGGCCCCGCATAAGTGACATTGCACATACGTGCGCAAGATGTATCAGCATCAGAGCACAAATTGGAATAGTGGGCAGACTGCTGCGACCTTCCAAAACACGCCCTCAGTAGCCAGTAGCAGTAGGTAGCTAGCATCTAGCAGCACCCAGGTGACACTACGTAGGCACCCATGAGCACCCGCATCACATAGGCGGGTAGGCGGCGCCGCATCACACCGCACACCCACATACGCACATTAATACGTGGCACCACATAGGTGCGTACGTGGCATCAACAGTGCGTACCTATGTGCGTGTAGTGCGTAGGCACCGCATCACACCGCATAGGCGCATGACGCACCGCATAGGCGCATACGTAGCACCACACCGCATAGGCACATAGGCGGCAGCGCACCGCATAGCAAACGTCGCACCGCATAGGCGGCACCGCACCGCATAGGCGCATAGGCGGCAGTGCACCACATAGGCGCCATCGCACCGCATACGCGCATAGGCGGCACCACACCGCATAGCTGATGTCGCACCGCATACGCGCATAGGTGGCACCGCACCGCATAGGTGACATCGCACCGCATAGGCGCGTACGTGGTACTACACGAGCACGTACCTAGCACTGCACCTCATAAGCACGTAGGTGGCCCCGCATAAGTGACATTGCACCACATAAGCACATAAGCGGCACCGCACCGCATAGGCGCATAGGCGGCACCGCACCGCATAGGTCACATCGCACCGCATAGGCGCATACACCGCATAGGCGCACCACACCGCATAGGCGCATACACCGCATAGGCGCATACACCGCATAGCTGACATCGCACCGCATAGGCGCATAGGCGGCAGCGCACCGCATAGCAAACGTCGCACCGCATAGGCGGCACCGCACCGCATAGGCGCATAGGCGGCAGTGCACCACATAGGCGCCATCGCACCGCATAGGCGCATAGGCGGCACCGCACCACATAGGTAGCATCGCACCGCATAGGCGTATACGTGGCACCACACCGCATAAGCACATAGGCGGCACCGCACCGCATACCTGACATCGCACCGCATAGGTGCGTACGTGGTACTACACGACCACGTACCTAGCACTGCACCTCATAAGCACGTAGATGGCCCCGCATAAGTGACATTGCACCACATAGGCACATAAGCGGCACCACACCACATAGCCACATAGGCGGCAGCGCACCGCATAGGTGACATCGCACCACATAGGCGCATAGCCGGCACCGCAGCGCATAGGCAACATCGCACCGCATCGGCGGATAGGCGGCACCGCACCGCATAGGCGTATACGTGGCACCACACCGCATCAGCACATAGGCGGCACCGCACCGCATAGCTGACGTCGCACCGCATAGCCGCATAAGCGGCACCGCACTGCATAGGCGCATAGGCAACATCGCACCGCATACGCGCCACCCATCGCACTTCAGCGCCACGTGGCTCCACATAGGTGCGTATGTGGTACTACATAAGCACGTACATGGCACCGCACTATATAACCACATAACTACCGCCCCGCATAGGCGCATAGCTAACGTCGCACCGCATACGCGGCACCGCACCGCATAGGCGCATAGGCGGCACCGCACCGCATAGGTGACATCGCACCGCATAGGCGCATACACCGCATAGGCGCACCACACCGCATAGGCACATACACCGCATAGGCGCATACACCGCATAGCTCACATCGCACCGCATAGGCGCATACACCGCATAGGCGCACCTAGGCACATACGTCACATCACACCACATAGGCGCATACACCGCATAGCCGCACCTAGGCACATAGGTCACATCACACCACATACGCGCACAAACGGCACCGCACCGCATAGGCGCATAGGCGGCAGCGCACCGCATAGCTGACATCGCACCGCATAACCACATATGCACCGTGGGTCTCCACCCCTAACCCTTGGGCCTCCGACCCGTGGGCCACCAACCCGTGGGCCTCCGCCCCATGGGGCACCAACCCGTGGGCCTCCGACCCGTGGGCCTCCAACCGGTCGGCCTCTGACCCGTGGGCCACCTCTAAAGTGTACGCCGCCTCCAAGCATATGCCTGCAAGTATACCCCTGCAAGTATACTCCTGCAAGCATAGCCCTGCAAGCATAGCCCTGCAAGCATAGCCCTGCAAGCATAGCCCTGCCCTGCAAGCATAGCCCCCGCACCGCATAGGCAACATCGCACCGCATCGGCGGATAGGCGGCACCGCACCACATAGGCGTATACGTGGCACCACACCGCATCAGCACATAGGCGGCACCGCACCGCATAGCTGACGTCGCACCGCATAGGCGCATAAGCGGCACCGCACTGCATAGGCGCATAGGCAACATCGCACCGCATACGCGCCACCCATCGCACTTCAGCGCCACGTGGCTCCACATAGGTGCATATGTGGTAGATGGCACCGCACTATATAACCACATAACTACCGCCCCGCATAGGCGCATAGCTAACGTCGCACCGCATACGCGGCACCGCACCGCATAGGCGCATAGCCGGCACCGCACCGCATAGGTGACATCGCACCGCATAGGCGCATACACCACATAGGCGCACCACACCGCATAGGCACATACACCGCATACGCGCATACACCGCATAGCTGACATCGCACCGCATAGGCGCATACACCGCATAGGCGCACCTAGGCACATACGTCACATCACACCACATAGGCGCATACACCGCATAGCCGCACCTAGGCACATAGGTCACATCACACCACATACGCGCACAAACGGCACCGCACCGCATAGGCGCATAGGCGGCAGCGCACCGCATACCTGACATCGCACCGCATAACCACATATGCACCGTGGGTCTCCACCCCTAACCCTTGGGCCTCGGACCCGTGGGCCACCAACCCGTGGGCCTCCGCCCCATGGGGCACCAACCCGTGGGCCTCCGACCCGTGGGCCTCCAACCCGTCGGCCTCTGACCCGTGGGCCACCTCTAAAGTGTACGCCGCCTCCAAGCATATGCCTGCAAGTATACCCCTGCAAGTATTCTCCTGCAAGCATAGCCCTGCAAGCATAGCCCTGCAAGCATAGCCCTGCAAGCATAGCCCTGCAAGCATAGCCCTGCAAGCGTGCGCCCATTGCGGCCCGCCCGCATGTGACGGCTGCCCCCAGCCCCGGCGGGGGAGGTAAGCCCACTCGCGCAGCCCCTGCGCAGCTTGTGCTTACCTCCCCCCGGGAGGTATGAAGGTGACCAAGAGAGAGAGACCGCGTTACAGTGGCCGCACGACAGGCGGCACCCGCCCTTATCCCGGCGGGAAAGCACTGCGGAAGAGACACGGAACCAAGGTCGGGTACGGGCAACAGCAGGCAAACAGCATCATGCAAAGTCAGCACAAGCGACGGCAGGACACGGCCCCATGCAGGCCACCCTTACGCGTCAAAACCACCACAAAAGCCCCCATTGGCTCACCTGCCCATCACCCGCACCACTCGTATCTCGAACCAGCAAAGGTGGCACCAGGAAAGAAAGAACGAAAGAACAAACAGCAGCCAAGGCAAGCTAGCTAGGGCGGCACGGCGCACATGAGCCGACCCCCGGTTACGAACAAAAATGGGTGGTCCACCCCCACGTCACCCCAGTCCTTGCGGGGCAAACCCAAGCCCGCAAAGTCCCGCAGCAAGGCCCAGAACTTAGCAAGGAGGCCAGAACGCATAGCAGCAGGGAGGGTGGTGCCGGAGAGCCGATGAGAGTGTATGTACCGGCGCGCCCACTCCATCGCGTTGAGCGCCGCCAACGCCACCACATCCCACACACACTGCAGCACAGTGGTCGGATCCGGCGACACACACAACCACACATGCTCACGCGTGACCCCGCACCCACAGCAGACTTCCAGTTCATCCCAGAGCGGGCGGACGAGGGGGCAAGACCAAAAGTGATGCAAGCGCGGCGACTCGGCCACACCCGCTGCAGCGGGGTAACAGCCGCAAGCACACGGTTCGGGTGGGACCAGCGGGAGGTGAGAGGAGCCCGGCATGGGCACCCCGTCAACCGCCAGCCGCCAGAGGACCTCCTTCCACCGCGGCTCCCACTTAAGACGCTTCCACAACCGCCGCCATACCGCGCGTAACGCCACAAGGGCCGCCTCGGGCGTGGCAGCCACAGCAGGGGACAGCCCGAGCGCCTCCCGCACATACGCCGCATGACAGGCCTGCCTGGGGCGCTCCAGTTCCGCCGCCTGGAGCAGGGTGCCCAGCTTGACGGTGAAGGAGGTGAGGGGCAGCACGGCGTCCACACCCAGCCGCCACCCCAGACGAGCAAGGAGGAGAGCATCCACCTCGTCAGGCGACGGCGGGGCGGGGCCATCGGGCGCCAGGCGAGCAGCAGCGAGCCACGCGGGCGAGATGTCAGAAAGGAGAGCGGCCACCGCAGCCCGCGCCGCGATGCGATCTTGGAGCGCACCCATGGCCAGCTCGGAGGGCGCCAGCTCGTGCCGTACGAGCGTCGTCCAGCGCTCAGCCAGCCGGCTGAAGATGGCCATGCCCGGCGTCGTCGCCAGGGCATGGGCGCGCTCCACCTCAAACGCGGTCATAGCGTCCTGCACCCGGACGGCGTCGCCGACGGTCAGCAGGCGGCGGCACATGGTGAGGGGGCCATGGATAGCCTCCAACCCCGGCCGCCGGCCCGGCGCCCCCGCGTTGGGCAGGAGCGGGTTGCCCCACAGCGGCGCGTTGAAGCACCAGACGCCCGGCTCCAGGGGGGGTCCGCGACGTCAGACAGGGGGGGGAGGTGACCGAGGCTCGTGGCAAGCCGGTGGATGTCCGGGGGCAAGCTTAAGGGGGCGCCGAGCCACGGGCCATCCGGGCGAGCTGTGGTGACGGCCAGCGGGCGGAAGGCAGGGTGGAGGGTAGAGAGGAAGGAGACCGCAATCCGGATCCACGGCGCGCGGGCAGCCGGGGGCTGCAGCGCGGAGCGGGCGACCGTCAGGCTCCACTTGGCATGCCGGCTGAGGACATGCAGCCGAAGGGGCAGTACACCGAAGCCGCCGATGGTGGGATGACCGGAGAGCAGGCGGAGGGGAACACCAGTGAAACGGCGCTGGGCGTCATCAGGGCCTAGCTCCCGATCCACCAGCTTTGCGACAAGGGCCATGATGCCAGCAAGGACCTCCGCCGGCGGCAGCCCCGAGTGCTCCATGTGGTACGTCGCCATATGGAGAGCATAAGCTGCAGCCGCAGTGGCACGGCCGAACATCGACAGGGCCATGCGGGAGATCTTTTGGAGACGGCGGCGGGCCTCCGACATCCGTGACGCCCAATCGAGGACGGGGGCGGCAGGCGGATTGGTGAAGGGGATGCCCAGCGCCACCGCAGCGGGCACGATCCGAAGGCCAGCGAGGGCAGGGGGCGGGGGAGAAGGGGAGGGGCGAGGCACCCCGGGAGCGGTGGCGGCAAGGGACGGCGATGTGGAGGGACCCGGGGCGGCCAGGGCGCCAGCGGCTGCGGCGAGGGCGCCCACGACCACGACAGCTGCAGCACCGCGGCCACGACGCCGACGACCGCGGCGAGCCAGCCCTGGTGGGCGCGCCAGGCGAGGCGGGTGACGGGCGACGGGGGAGCTGGCGGCGCCAGCAGGGGCGGCTGGGGCGGCTGGAGCGGCTGGGGCGGCCGGGGCAGTGGGGGCGGCAGTGACGGCCGCGACGGCTGGGGCGTCAGGAGGCGTGGGAGACGCTGCGGCGGCGCCAGCGGCGGCCGGGGCTGCGGTCGTCAGCACCGTGGTGGCCTCGGCACCCGCGGCCGCCCCAGGAGCACCACCGGCGGCAGCCGAACCAGCGGTCGCCAGCGCCTCGGCGGCCACTGCGACCAGGACGGCAGCCGCCGGCGCCACGGCAGCCGCGGCGGCCGGGGCGGCAGCCGCCTGCGGGGCAGCAGCAGCGGCGGCCAGGGCGGCAGCCACCGGCGCAGCGGCAGCAGCGGCGGCGGCCGGGGCGTCAGGAGGTACGGCGGCGGCGCCAGCGCCTGCCGGGGCGGCCTCCACCGGCGCCTCGGCAGCAGCGGCGCTCGGGGCGGCGGGTGAAGCGGCGGCACCGCCCGCAGCGGTCCACGCGGCGGCAGGGGCGGCGACGGCCGCCACCGCAGCGGCAAGGACGGCAGCCGGGGCGGCGGGTGCCGGCGTCACCTGGCGACCAGCCCACAGCAGCTCGACCTTGGAGGGATTCAGGTGCTGGCCAGAGGCGCGGGCAAACGCCGCCATGAGGGCGATAAATGGCGGTACTGCAGCTGCATCTGGGAGCGCGACTTGGGCATCATCAGCAAACTGCACGCCGGTAACCAGGCTGGCCGGGTCCGCCGGGGCCAGCGGCACACCAACACCGTGCCGCTTCAGCCAGCAGAGGAGGGCGTGGGCCACGAAGAGGTATAGGAGCGGGGCAAGGGGACAGCCCTGCCGGACGCCGGCCCGGATAGGGACAGAGCGGGAGATGTAGCCGTTGACGGACGCCATGGCCACTGTACGGCCCAACAGGAGCTGCGTCCATCCCAGGAAACCGGCCCCAACACCCATGCGCTCCATGACAGCAAAGAGGAAGGAGCGGTCAATGGTGTCGTAAGCTTTGGCGAAATCCAAGAAGGCGATGAGAGCACTCCGTTGCTGCTGGTGTAGGAGGGGGGGGAGGCAGCGAAGGAAGCGGGTGTTGGCGCCAATGGAGCGGCCGGGGAGGAAGGCGGACTGCTCGAGGGGGATGGCGGCGGAAAGGCCAGGGCTGAGGCGGTTGGCGAGGACCTTCGCCAGAATGCGGTAATCAGTACAGAGCAGGGTGATGGGGCGGTAGGCGCCGGCCGCCGCCCGGTCCGCATCATGGCCCTTGTAAATGACGGATATAACACCCTTCAGGAAACCCGTCGGGACGGCGCGCAGATGGCCGATAGCAGTGAAAAGGCGGGCCAGTGCCGGCACAAAGCAGCCACTGTAGGTCCGGAGGAGATCCACAGGGATTCCGTCCCAGCCTGGGGACGTGCCAGGCTTGGCTTGCTGCAGGGCCCGCGCCACCTCCGCTGCTGAGACTGCGATGGAGCCCAACTCGGGGCGAAGATCGGGCGAGATCGGAGTAGAGTGGGCGTCGACAGCTGCCAGAACCGCTTGCTGATCCGCCGAGTCCAGGCCTGACGGCAGGCAGCTGATGCGCTCCCAGAAAGAAGCGACGACATTGGGCAATTGGCGCGGGTCGGTCACGAGGCGCCCAGCAGCGTCGCGCAGCGCGGTAATGTCCTGGGACGACCGCGGTGGGTGAATCATGGCGGTGAGTGCGGGGCACGGGCGCTCCCCCTCGCGCACCCACGCCACGCGTACCCGGGCGGCCTCGCCCGCCGCCGCCACACGCAAGGCCACCGCCAAGGCAGCCTGGGCGGCCACCACACCACCCACGGCCTCGGGCGCCGCCGACGGCGTCGCGGCCGCAAGGTGGGCCGCCCGCAAGGCGGCTCGGGCTGCCTCCACCTGCGCGCCCGAGGCCAGGCGCCGAGAGCGAGCGGTGCGATTGAGAATCGCCGCCACCGCCGCCAGCCGCCGTTTGAAGCCCGGCCACCACGCCAGCAGGGCAGCGTGCTCCCCCTCAGCCGGCATGGCCGCGAACGCCGCGTCGAGCCAGGCCTGCAGCTGATCCTTGAGGTCGCGGTGGCCAGAGAAGGCCATGCGGGTGCGACGGAGGCCGGGGCCGCGCGAGGCAGGAACCCGGGGCAGCAGCTGGATGCAGGGGACGCGGTGGTCGGAAGGCGAGCCCAGCTCAATGGCGGAGCCCGCCACGAAGGGGAGGAGGCAGCGGGACACATAGATGCGGTCGATGCGGGAACCACCGGGGGAGGGGGCGGAGTAGAGGTGGGTGTAATCCGTGCTGGTGGGGAAGCGCTCACGATGCACATCAGCCAACGACGGGCCCACTGTCGCGAGGACCCGAGCGGCAGGGCGGTCGCGAACCACTCGCGCCGACCCCGCACTGCTGTCCCACGGGCCAGCGACGAAGTTGAAGTCGCCGGCTAGGACATGCTGGCCCGGGGTGCTGGTCGCCAGCACAGGCGCCAGGTGCTGCTGGAGGAAAGCAGCGCGTGAAGCCGAGCTACCAGCGGGCAGATAAACATTGGTGAGGTGCAGGCGATGACCCAGCCAGGTGAAGGAGTAGGTGGCGAGGCGCCCCGCTGCGGATGAGGACGCGGCCGGGACCGCCGGAGGCTGGTCAGCCGCGGCCAGGCCGGCCCCTTCCAGGGCCACCGCGGCGGGGGGAGGCGCAGCGGCGGCCCCACCACGGGGCGCCGTGGCGGCCGAGGCTACCGCCGCCGCCGTGGCCGCCACGGCCGCGGCCGCGGCGGCCGCCGCCACCGAGGCCGCCACCCCCGAGGCCGCCGCCACGGACACGGCGGCGGCGGAGGGACCCGCGTCGGCGGCCGGTCCAGGGGACGGTGAGCGGGGCGGCGGTGACAGGGAACGAGAGGGGGGGGAGGAAGCAGCAACTGCAGGTTGATCACCCGCGAGACCAGGGAGCAGTGGTGAGGCCGCTGCCACCAGCCGGCCAGAAGCGATCAGGTCCGAGCGAACGAGAATCGCCACGCCAGCACAGGGGTCCGCCAGCGTAGCATTGCGGAACGACACCACACGCCAGGGAGCGACATGGAGGTGACCAGCGGCCGCATGGAGACGCCGCTCGAATAGCCCCCGATCTCCAAACGTAGACAAGTGCGTCTCCTGGATACAGACGACATCGAGGCGGAGCTGCGCCCACAGCAGTAGAGCAGCATGCAGCTTGGGAGCGGCGGCGCCTGACCGCACGCCCCCCAAGTTGTGTGAGCCCACACGGAGCGGCCGGCAGGGCCGCGGGGCGGAGCGCCCCCCACGGGCCGGCATGGGCCTTACTGGGCGGGCGACGGTCCGCCGCCACCGCCCACGGGGGGCGGCGGCAACAGCAGCAGCGGAGAGGGTCCGTCGCCACCACCCACGGGCGGCGGCGGCAACAGCAGCAGCGGAGAGGGTCCGTCGCCACTGCCCACGGGCGGCGGCGGCAACAGCAGAAGTGGCGAGGGTAGGGCCGGCTTGCGCCGCACCGAGAGCGGCGAGCCCGAGCGGCCACGGCGGCCCAGCACTGAACTGACGTCCACCTCCATCCGGTCGCGGCGCGCGCGGCGCTCCAGGGCTGGGGCGGGCGGGCGCCCACGGGGGGGCGACACGCCGCGCTGGGGCGGCGAGCCACCACCGGGACGACGCGCCGCGGGGCTGCGGGAGCCCCGCGGGGCAGACGGGGTACGGCCCGAGCTGCGGGCGGCGGGGCCACAGGGACCCCCGCGAGGCGACGTAGCCCGCCCCAGGAGGCGCGCCACAGACCCGAGCGCGGCAGCCGCACCGCCGCTCAGTCCAGGGGGTGGAGCCGCCACGCGAGCAACGATGCGCGCGACCAGCGCGCGCACCACCACCTCCCGCTCAGCCGCCGCCACCGGCGCGGCGCGGGTGGCGGCACGAGCTGCCGCGCCCGCCGCCCGAGCAGCCCGCGCACCAGCCTGCGACACCACGGGGGCCACGGCGGCGCTGGGGGCGCCAGGGGCGCCAGCCACCGCGGCCAACACAGGCGGCGGCGGCACCCTGGCAGCAGCCACGACGGGCGCAACCCCCACCCTGACGGCAGGCACCGAGGGCGCACCCCGGGCCTCAGCGGTCGGGGTCGGAAGCACCCCACCAGCGGTCTCCGGCATGGACGCCTGGGCCCCCACGGCCGGCGGCGGTGGCGACCGTGGCGGCGGATCGCCCACCGGCACAGGGGGCGCCCACGCCGGCGCGGTGGGCAGCGGCGGGCGAAGGACGGGATACTCTGGCGGCAGGGACCGCGGGCGGTGGGCCAGGGACAGCTGACCATCCCAGACACGACCATCCATCAGCGGTACCGTGGCTGGCTGCACCGGCGGCAGGCTGTGCCGCCGTTGCACAAGCAGGCTGACACTGCCATCAGTGACGCCGAGCACCTCCAGGACCTGCGGGCCCAGCTGCGGGCCGTACACCAGCCGCAGGAACGCCAGCACCGCCTCGAAGTCTCCACAGCCAGCTACCGAGGGGGGAAGCCCCGCAACCACCGCCTCCGTGGCGGTGACGTCAACTGAACGCAAGCCAGCCACCAATGGGGGGTCACCCGGCTGTCCCAGCAGCTGGGTTGGCACACTGGCCAGGGCGACCGCGGAGGGGGGCAGACGACTCCCGAGCGCCGCCAGCGCCGACGCGGACAGCCAGACCTGGAGCTCGACGCCAAGCGGTGCGCCTGCCTCCGCAACCTTGCTTGGGATGACCGGTCCGAGCCCCACGTGGGCCGCGGACTGCAGGCCAACCGGCAGCTTGGTCCGGAAGAAGTCGCGCAGCATTGGCGCCGCGGCTCGGACCGCCGCGAGCGCATGCGGCGCCCTGGTGCCAGCACCAAACTGAAAGGTATAGGCAGCGTTGAAGCCGCGGGCGCGAAGCACCGAATGCGCATCAAACACTGGCCGCGCCTCGGCCAGCGAAACGACGCGCCGCGGAGCGACCACTCGCGGCCCACGCGGAGCCACCGCCATAGCCCAGAGCTAGGGATAGAAGGAGAGCAACGATAGGAAAGACCGAGATGCAGAGAAGCGCATCGAGTCAGGCGAGCTGGGCCAAAACATGCCGAACCACCAACATCGAAGAGTTTGGTTGTCAAAAGAGAGAGACCGCGTTACAACGTCAAGGGCGGTCGTGAGGAAGGCAGTGTCAACGTTATGTCTACCAGTGTCTACCGTTATGTCAGAGAGAGAGACCGCGTTACAGTGGCCGCACGACAGGCGGCACCCGCCCTTATGTCAGAGAGAGAGAGAGAGACCGCGTGGTGCAATTGGTATATGACTCGAATGCTCCAATGTTCGGTAATTAAATTTGTTGGGTTGGGGTCCGGGGCTCTCACCCGGTTGGCAGGGCCATGCACGCCCCTGTTACGGAAGTCGCAGGTCCCCGTGCCAGTACTTCCGTTTACCCCCCCGGAAATGGGTGGCGGTTTGGGTGGGGGGGCCAGGACTTGAACTCTGGATCTCCTGCCGATTAAGGCCGGGCTTTAGCAGCTAAGCTACCCACCCCAAAAAATGACCAAAAAAAAAAAAAAATTCCTTGCGTTACAGGACCCCGACGCTGGGGTACGACACCTGACCGTGTCATAAGCTCTGTATCTCCACCCCCATCAACGACAACCTCGACCAGCAGGTTCAACCACAAACCTACTTGCCCACAAGTGGGGCACCCGGTAACTACCAATGTGCGAGCAGCCCCTAGCCTTGCGACTTGCATGTGTAGCTATGCCAATGCCAATTTGCCATGCCGCTGCGCAGCGCCTGCGCGGCGCCGCTATGCACCTGCGCGAAGAAGCGAGAGGTCGCCGGTTCGAAACCCGGCGGCCGCACTTTTTGCATTTCGCGCGCAGATGCAGAAGATAGCGCGATAGCGATAGCCAATGCCTGATGGTGATAGCCGACGCCTGATACTGATAGCCGACGCCTGATAGGTGACGCCCGATAGCACGATAGCCCCATAGCTGACACCTGCTGCCTGCCGCCTTGCAGCCCCCGCCAGCGGCCGCCCACTGTGCCAATTGAAACCATTCCTTTTGCAATGCGCCCTAAATGAATGGCCGCACAACCTATCAGCATCAGAGCGCCCACCAGGCGCGCGCCCACTTGACACACAGTGTGACCCACTGGCACATGCAGCACAGTGCCAGCACCCGCCCACTGAACTGATTGATGCCATTCCTTTTCCAATGCACCATAAATGAATAGCCACACAACCTATCAGCATCACAGCAGCCAACAGCCGCGCACCCAGCTGACGCATCAGCACATACCTCATAGGCCAAGAGCACACCCAGCACAGCATAGCCAAACACCCACCAGACGTGCGCCCAGCTGACACATAGCCGCATAACCTATCAGCATCAGAGCGCCCACCAGGCACGCGCCCGCTTCACCCTGTGGATAGCATCACTGCACAAGGCAAGTGGAACCTCGCGCACGCCATCAACCACACGCGCACACACCCATGAGCACCCGCATCACATAGGCAGGTAGGCGGCGCTGCATCACACCGCACCACACCGCATAGGCACATACCAGTAGGTGCCACTGCACCGCATAGGCGCATAGGCATCACCCACCAACACCCACATAGCCGCATAAATAAGTGGCACCACATAGGTGCGTACGTGGCACCACACCGCATAGGTGCATAGGCGGCAGCGCACCACATAGGTGCCATCGCACCGCATAGGCGCATAGGCGGCACCGCACTGTACAGGCGACATCGCACCGCATAGGCACATAGGCGGCACCGCACCGCACAGGCGACATCGCAGCGCATAGGCGCATACGTGGCACCACACCGCATAGGTGACATCGCACCGCATACGCGCATAGGTGGCACCACACCGCATAGGCAACATCGCACCGCATAGGCGCATACGTGGCACCACACCGCATAGCTCACGTCGCACCGCACCGCATAGGTAGCATCGCACCGCATACGCGCATACGTGGCACCACACCTCCTAATACCTCCTAAACGTATGTGCGCAAGATGTATCAGCATCAGAGCACAAATTGGAATAGTGGGCACACTGCTGCGAGCTTCCAAAACACGCCCTCAGTAGCCAGTAGCAGTAGGTAGCTAGCATCTAGCAGCACCCAGGTGACACTACGTAGGCACCCATGAGCACCCGCATCACATAGGCGGGTAGGCGGCGCCGCATCACACCGCACCACACCGCATAGGCACATAGGCACCATCCACGAGCGGCACCACACCACATAGCCACATAGGCGGCAGCGCACCGCATAGGTGACATCGCACCGCATAGGCGCATAGCTAACGTCGCACCGCATAGGCGGCACCGCACCGCATAGGCGCATAGGCGGCACCGCACCGCATAGGTGACATCGCACCGCATAGGCGCATACACCGCATAGGCGCACCACACCGCATAGGCGCATACACCGCATAGGCGCATACACCGCATAGCTGACATCGCACCGCATAGGCGCATAGGCGGCAGCGCACCGCATAGCAAACGTCGCACCGCATAGGCGGCACCGCACCGCATAGGCGCATGGGCGGCAGTGCACCACATAGGCGCCATCGCACCGCATACGCGCATAGGCGGCACCACACCGCATAGCTGACGTCGCACCGCATACGCGCATAGGTGGCACCGCACCACATAGGTAGCATCGCACCGCATAGGCGTATACGTGGCACCACACCGCATAAGCACATAGGCGGCACCGCACCGCATAGCTGACGTCGCACCGCATAGGCGCGTACGTGCTACTACACGAGCACGTACCTAGCACTGCACCTCATAAGCACGTAGATGGCCCCGCATAAGTGACATTGCACCACATACGCACATAAGCGGCACCACACCACATAGCCACATAGGCGGCAGCGCACCGCATAGGTGACATCGCACCGCATAGGCGCATAGGCGGCACCGCACCGCATAGGCAACATCGCACCGCATAGGCGGATACGCGGCACCGCACCGCATAGGCATATACGTGGCACCACACCGCATAAGCACATAGGCGGCACCGCACCGCATAGCTGACGTCGCACCGCATAGGCGCATAAGCGGCACCGCACTGCATAGCCGCATAGGCAACATCGCACCGCATACGCGCCACCCATCGCACTTCAGCGCCACGTGGCTCCACATAGGTGCATATGTGGTACTACATAAGCACGTAGCTAGCACTGCACCTGATAAGCACGTACATGGCACTGCACCACATAGGTGACATCGCACCACATAGGCACCGCACCGCATACGCACATAGGCGGCAGCGCACCGCATAGCTGACATCGCACCGCATAGGCACATAGGCAGCACCGCACCGCATAGGTGCCATCGCACCGCATAGGCGATATTTCATCACACAATCCCTCACCATTCTCATAACCCAGCAAGCACACCCCCGCAAGCATAAAAGTGGCACCACACCGCATCGGCACATAGGCAGCAGCGCACGGCATAGCTGACATCGCACCGCATAGCCGCATAGGCAGCACCGCACCGCATAGGTGACATCGCACCGCATAGGCACATAGGCGGCAGCGCACCACATACGTGACATCGCACCGCATAGGTGACATCGCACCACATAGGCGCATAGGCGACACCGCACCGCATAGGTGACATCGCACCACATAGGAGCAGAAACGGCACCGCACCGCATACGCGCATAGGCAGCACCGCACCGCATAGGTCACATCGCACCACATAGGCTCATAGGCGGCAGCGCACCACATAGGTGACATCGCACCGCATAACCACATAGGCGACACTGCACCACATAGGTGACATCGCACCGCATAGCCGCTTAGGTGGCACCGCACCGCATAACTGACATCGCACCGCATAGGCCTCCGACCCCTGGGCCTCCGACCCATGGGCCTCCGACCCGTGCGACACCTCCGACCCGTCCGCCTACGACCCGTGGGCCTCCGACCCGTGGGCCACTGACCCCTGCGCCTCCGACCCCTGGGCCACTGACCCGTGGGCCTCCGACCCATGGGCCCGCAACCATACAAGTGTGTACCCGCATGACGGCCGCCCATACCCCTGCAAGCATACTCCTGCAAGCATAGCCCTGCAAGCATAGCCTTGCAAGCACAGCCTTGCAAGCATAGCCCTGCAAGCATAGCCCTGCAAGCATACCCCTGCAAGCATAGCCCTGCAAGCATACCCCTGCAAGCGTATACGCCCATTGCAGCCCGCCCGCATGTGACGCCTGCCCCCGGCCCCGGCGGGGGAGGTAAGCCCACTCGCGCAGCCCCTGCGCAGCTTGTGCTTACCTCCCCCCGGGAGGTATGAAGGTGACCAATGTGGGAGCAGCCTTTTTAGGCGCAGCGCTAGTGTAGCCTTGCGCATAGTATTGCGCCATGCCGCTGCGCAGCGCCCGCGCGGTGCCGCTATGCACCTGCGCGAAAAAGCGAGAGGTCGCCGGTTCGAAACCCGGCGGCCGCAATTTTTGCATTCGGCACGCAGATGCAAAAGACGGCGCGATAGCGATAGCCAATGCCTGATAGCGATAGCCGACGCCTGATACTGATAGCCGACGCCTTATAGGTGACGCCCGACAGCACGATAGCCCCATAGCTGACACCTGCTGCCTGCCGCCTTGCAGCCCCCGCCAGCAGCCGCCCACTGTGCCAATTGAAGCCATTCCTTTTGCAATGCGCCCTAAATGAATCGCCGCACAACCTATCAGCATCAGAGCGCACACCAGGCGCGCGCCCACTTGACACACAGTGTGACCCACTGACACATGCAGCACAGTGCCAGCACCCGCCCACTGAGCTGATTGATGCTATTCCTTTTCCAATGCACCATAAATGAATAGCCACACAACCTATCAGCATCACAGCAGCCAACAGCCACGCACCCAGCTGACACCCAGTGCAGGAAGACACACAGTGTCACCCACCCAGCACACGCCCAAACCCCATCAGCACATAGCTCATAGGCCAGTAGCTAGCTAGCATCTAGCACCGCATACGTGACATCGCACCGCATAGGCGCATACGTGGCAACACACCGCATAGCTCACGTCGCACCGCACACGCGCATAGGTGGCAACACACCGCATAGGCAACATCGCACCGCATAGGCGCATAGGCGGCACCGCACCGCATAGGTGACATCGCACCGCATAGGCGCATACGTGGCACCACACCGCATAGCTGATGTCGCACCGCACCGCATAGGTAGCATCGCACCACATAAGTGCATACGTGGCACCACACCACATAGGCACATAGGCATCGCACCGCATAGGCGCATACGTGGCACCACACCGCATAGCTGACGTCGCACCGCACCACATAGGTAGCATCGCACCACATAAGCGCATATGTGGCACCACACCGCATACGCACATAGGCAGCAGTGCACCGCATAGGCGGCATAGGCAGCAGTGCACCGCATAGGCGCATAGGCAGCACCGCACCGCATAGCTGACGTCGCACCGCATAGGCGCATAGGCGGCACCGCACCGCATACATGACGTCGCACCGCATAGGCGCATACGTCGCAACACACCGCATACCTCACGCCGCACCGCACCACATAGGTAGCATCGCACCACATAAGCGCATATGTGGCACCACACCGCATACGCACATAGGCAGCAGTGCACCGCATAGGCGGCATAGGCAGCAGTGCACCGCATAGGCGCATAGGCAGCACCGCACCGCATAGCTGACGTCGCACCGCATAGGCGCATACGCGGCACCACACCACATAGGCGCCATCGCACCGCATGGACGCATAGATGGCACTGCACCGCATGGCCAACATCGCACCGCATAGGCGCATACGTGGCACCACACCGCATACGCACATAGGCAGCAGTGCACCGCATACGCACATAGGCAGCAGTGCACCGCACCACATAGCTCACGTCGCACCGCATAGGCGCATAAGCGGCACCACATAGGCGCATAGGCGGCACCGCACCGCATAGGTGACATCGCACTGCATAGGCGCGTACATGGTACTACACAAGCACGTAGCTAGCACTGCACCTCATAAGCACGTAGATGGCCCCGCATAAGTGACATAGCACCGCATAGGCGCATAGGCGGCACCGCACCGCATAGGCACATAGGCGGCACCACACCACATAGGCGCATAGGCGGCAGCGCACCGCATAGGTGACATCGCACCGCATAGGCGCATAGGCGGCACCGCACCACATAGGGAACATCGCACCGCATAGGCGCATAGGTCACATCGCATAAGCACATACGTGTAGATAGCACCACCGCATAGGCGGCAACGCACCACATAGGTGACATCGCACCCCATAGGTGACGTCGCACCACATAGGCGCATAGGCAACATAGCACAATCGTTTGTGGCGCATCGCACCACATAGCAGCACAAACGGCACCGCACCGCATACGCGCATAGGCACATAGGCGGCAGCGCACCGCATAGGCGCATAAGCGGCACCACACCACATAGCCACATAGGCGGCAGCGCACCGCATAGGTGACATCGCACCGCATAGGCGCATAGCTAACGTCGCACCGCATAGGCGGCACCGCACCGCATAGGCGCATAGGCGGCACCGCACCGCATAGGTGACATCGCACCGCATAGGCGCATACACCGCATAGGCGCATACACCGCATAGCTCACATCGCACCGCATAGCTAACATCGCACCGCATAGGCGGCACCGCACCGCATAGGCGCATAGGCGGCAGCGCACCACATCGGCGCTATCGCACCGCATATATAGGCGCATAGGCGGCACCGCACCGTACAGGCGACATCGCACCGCATAGGTGCGCACATAGGCAGCAGCGCATCGCATACCTAACATCGCACCGCATAGGCCTCCGACCCGTGGGCCTCCGACCCGTGGGCCTCCGACCCATGCAACACCTCCGACCCATGGGCCTCCGACCCATGGGCCTCCGACCCGTGGGCCACTGACCCGTGGGCCACTGACCCCTGGGCCTCCGACCCATGGGCCTACTCCTGCAAGCATACTCCTGCAAGCATAGCCCTGCAAGCATACCTGTGCAAGCATAGCCCTGCAAGCATAGCCCTGCAAGCATACCTCTGCAAGCACATAAGCCTGCAAGCGTATACGCCCATTGCGGCCCGCCCGCATGTGACGGCCGCCCCCGGCCCGGGCGGGGGAGGTAAGCCCACTCGCGCAGCCCCTGCGCAGCTTGTATGAAGGTGACCAATGTGCGAGCAGCCTTTTTAGGCGCAGCGCTTATAGCGCCTTGCGCATAGTATTGCGCCATGCCCCTGCGCGCCGCCTGCACAGCGCCGCTATGCACCTGCGCGAAGAAGCGAGAGGTCGCCGGTTCGAAACCCGGCGGCCGCAATTTTTGCATTTCGCGCGCAGACGCAAAAGACAGCGCGATAGCGATACCCGATGCCTGATGGTGATAGCCGACGCCTGATACCGATAGCCGACGCCTGATAGGTGACACCCGATAGCACGATAGCCCCATAGCTGACACCTGCTGCCTGCCGCCTTGCAGCCCCCGCCAGCGGCCGCCCACTGTGCCAATTAAAGCCATTCCTTTTGCAATGCGCCCTAAATGAATGGCCGCACAACCTATCAGCATCGGAGCGCCCACCAGGCGCGCGCCCACTTGACACACAGTGTGACCCACTGGCACATGCAGCACAGTGCCAGCACCCGCCCACTGAGCTGATTGATGCCATTCCTTTTCCAATGCACCATAAATGAATAGCCACACAACCTATCAGCATCACAGCAGCCAACAGCCGCGCACCCAGCTGACACCCAGTGCAGGAAGACACACAGTGTCACCCACCCAGCACACGCCCAAACAGGTGTCCTGGACTATGCAGCAGTAGCACACGCCCTAGGCGACATTGCAGCTCATAGGCGCATAGGCGGCACCGCACAGGCGCATAGGCGACACCGCACAACATAGGTGACATCGCAGCGCATAGGCGCATAGGCGGCACCGCACCGCATAGGCGCATAAGCGGCACCGCACCGCATAGGTGACATCGCACCGCATAGGCACATAGGCGCCACCCATACCGCATAAGCACCACATGGCCCCACATAGGTGCGTACATGGTACTACATAAGCACGTAGCTAGCACTGCACCTCATAAGCACGTAGATGGCACCGCACTGCATACCACATAGCTAGCACCACATAGGCGGGTAGGCGGCGCAGTACCACCTAGCATCTAGCAGCACCCAGGTGACACTACGTAGGCACCCATGAGCACCCGCATCACATAGGCGGGTAGGCGGCGCCGCATCACACCGCACCACACCGCATATGCACATACCGGTAGGTGGCACTGCACTGCATAGGCGCATAGGCATCACGCACAGGCACATAGGTGGCACCGCATAGGCGCATAGGCGCATAGGCAGCACCGCACCGCATAGGCGGCACCGCACCGCATAGGCGCATAGGTGGCACCGCACCGCATAGGCGCATACGTGGCACCACACCGCATACACACATAGGCGGCAGCGCACTCCATAGGTGCATAGGTGGCACCGCACAGGCGCATAGGTGGCACCGCATAGGCGCATAGGTGGCACTGCATAGGCACATAGGTGGCACTGCACCTCACCGTACAGGCAACATCGCACCGCATAGGCGCATAGGCGGCACCGCACCGCATAGGCGGCACCGCACCGCAGAGGCGCATAGGTGGCACCGCACCGCATAGCTAACATCGCACCGCAGAGGCGCATACGTGGCACCACACCGCATAGGCAAAATCGCACCGCATAGGCGCATAGGTGGCACCGCACCGCATAGATAGCATCGCACCGCATAGGCGCATACGTGGCACCACACCGCATAGGCACATAGGCAGCAGCGCACCGCATAGCTGACGTCGCACCGCACCACACCGCATTGGCACATAGGCGGCACCGCACCGCATAGGCGCATAGGCGGCACCGCACCGCATAGATAGCATCGCACCGCATAGGCACATACGTGGCACCACACCGCATAGGCACATAGGCGGCAGCGCACCGCATAGCTGACGTCGCACCGCATAGGTGCACAGGTGGCAGCGCACCGCATAGGTAACATCGCACCGCATAGGCGCATAGCCGGCAGTGCACCGCATAGGCGACATCGCACCGCATAGGCGCATAGGCGGCACCGCACCGCATAGCTGACGCCGCACCGCATACGCGCATAGGCGGCACCGCACCGCATTGGCAACATTATACCGCATAGGCGCATAACTGACATTGCACCGCATAGGCGCATAAGCGGCACCGCACCGCATAGGCACATAGGTGCGTACATGGCACTGCACCACATAGGCACATACGCGGCACCACACCACATAGGCACATACACGGCAGCGCACCGCATAGGTGACATCGCACCGCATAGGCGCACCGCATAGGTGACATCGCACCGCATAGGCGCGCACGTCGTACTACACGAGCACGTAGCTAGCACTGCACCTCATAAGCACGTACGTGACATCGCACCGCATAGGCGCATAGGCGGCACCGCACCGCATATGCACATAGGTGCGTACATGGCACTGCACCACATAGGCACATACGCGGCACCACACCACATAGGCACATACGCGGCAGCGCACCGCATAGATGACATCGCACCGCATAGGCGCACCGCATAGGTGACATCGCACCGCATAGGCGCGCACGTCGTACTACACGAGCACATAGCTAGCACTGCACCACACCACATAGGCACATACGCGGCAGCGCACCGCATAGGTGACATCGCACCGCATAGGCGCACAGGCGGCACCGCACCGCATAGGCAACATCGCACCGCATTGCCGCATAGGCGGCACCGCACTGCATAGGCGCATAGGCAACATCGCACCGCATAGGCGCCACCCATCGCGCAAACGTCGCACCGCATAGGCGGCACCGCACCGCATAGGCGCATAGGCAGCACTGCACCACATAGGCGCCATCGCACCGCATAGGCGGATAGGCGGCACCGCACCGCATAGGCGTATACGTGGCACCACACCGCATAAGCACATAGGCGGCACCGCACCGCATAGCTGACGTCGCACCGCATAGGCGCATAAGCGGCACCGCATAGGCGCATAGGCGGCACTGCACCGGATAGGTGACATCGCACCGCATAGGCACGTACGTAGCACTGCACCTCATAAGCACGTAGATGGCCCCGCATAAGTGACATTGCACCGCACCCATCACACTTCAGCGCCACGTGGCTCCACATAGCTGCGTATGTGGTACTACATAAGCACGTAGGTAGCACTGCACCTGATAAGCACGTAGATGGCACCGCACTACATAAGCACATAACTAGCACTGCACCACATAGGCGCCATCGCACCGCATAGGCGCATAGGCGGCACCACACCACATAGCTGACGTCGCACCGCATACGCGCATAGGTGGCACCGCACCGCATAGGTGACATCGCACCACATAGGCGCGTACGTGGTACTACACGAGCACGTACCTAGCACTGCACCTCATAAGCACGTAGATGGCGCGCTTATGCGCCATTGCACCACATAAGCACATAAGCAGCACCACACCACATAGCCACATAGGCGGCAGCACACCGCATAGGTGACATCGCGCCGCATAGGCACATAGCTAACGTCGCACCGCATAGGCGGCACCGCACCGCATAGGCGCATACACCGCATAGCTGACATCGCACCGCATAGGCGCATACACCGCATAGGCGCACCACACCGCATAGCTGACGTCGCACCGCATACGCGCATAGCATGTACCTAGCACTGCACCTCATAAGCACGTAGATGGCCCCGCATAAGTGACATTGCACCACATAGGCACATAAGCGGCACCACACCACATAGCCACATAGGCGGCAGCGCACCGCATAGGTAACATCGCACCGCATAGGCGCATAGGCGGCACCGCACCGCATAGGCAACATCGCACCGCATAGGCGCATAGGCGGCACCGCACCGCATAGGCGTATACGTGGCACCACACCGCATAAGCACATACGCGGCACCACACCGCATAGGCGCATAGGCGGCACCACACCGGATAGGTGACATCGCACCGCATAGGCACATAGGCAGCACCGCACCGCATAGGTGCCATCGCACCGCATAGGCGCATACGCGACATCGCCTAGGCACATAGGTCATATCACACCACATAGGCGCATAAACGGCACTGCACCGCATAGGCGCATAGGCGGCAGCGCACCGCATAGCTGACATCGCACCGCATAAGCACATACGCACCATGTGTCTCCACCCCTAACCCGTGGGCCACCAACCCGTGGGCCTCCGCCCCATGGGCCACCAACCCGTGGCCCTCTGACCCGTGGGCCTCCAACCCGTCGGCCTCTGACCCGTGGGCCACCTCTAAAGTGTACGCCGCCTCCAAGCATATGCCTGCAAGTATACTCCTGCAAGTATTCTCTGTGCACAAGCATATCCTTTGCAAGCATATGCCTGCAACTATACCCCTGCAAGCATACCCTGCTTGCGCAAGCATAAAAGTGTGTACCCGCATGACACCCGCCCATAGCCCTGCAAGCATACTCCTGCAAGCATAGCCCTGCAAGCATAGCCTTGCAAGCATAGCCTTGCAAGCATAGCCCTGCAAGCATAGCCCTGCAAGCATAGGCCTGCAAGCGTGCGCCCCTTCCGGCCCGCCCGCACATGTGACGGCTGCCCCCGGCCCGGGCGGGGGAGGTAAGCCCACTCGCGCAGCCCCTGCGCAGCTTGTGCTTACCTCCCCCCGGGAGGTGCTTACCTCCCCCCGGGAGGTATGAAGGTGACCAATGTGGGAGCAGCCTTTTTAGGCGCAGCGCTTATAGCGCCTTGCGCATAGCACTGCGCCATGCCGCTGCGCAGCGCCTGCGCAGTGCCGCTATGCACCTGCGCGAAAAAGCGAGAGGTCGCCGGTTCGAAACCCGGCGGCCGCACTTTTTGCATTTCGCGCGCAGATGCAAAAGATAGCGCAATAGCGATAGCCGATGCCTGATGGTGATAGCCGACGCCTGATACTGATAGCCGACGCCTGATAGGTGACGCCCGATAGCACGATAGCCCCACCATAGCTGACACCTGCTGCCTGCCACCTTGCAGCCCCCGCCAGCGGCCGCCCACTGTGCCAATTGAACCCATTCCTTTTGCAATGCGCCCTAAATGAATGGCCGCACAACCTATCAGCATCAGAGCGCCCACCAGGCGCGCGCCCACTTGACACACAGTGTGACCCACTGGCACATGCAGCACAGTGCCAGCACCCGCCCACGGAGCTGATTGATGCCATTCCTTTTCCAATGCACCATAAATGAATAGCCACACAACCTATCAGCATCACAGCAGCCAACAGCCGCGCACCCAGCTGACACCCAGTGCAGGAAGACACACAGTGTCACCCACCCAGCACACGCCCAAACAGGTGTCCTGGACTATGCAGCAGTAGCACACGCCCTAGCATGTACGTGGCACTGCACCGCATAGGCGACATTGCAGCTCATAGGCGCATAGGCGGCACCGCACAGGCGCATAGGCGACACCGCACAACATAGGTGACATCGCAGCGCATAGGCGCATAGGCGGCACCGCACCGCATAGGCGCATAAGCGGCACCGCACCGCATAGGTGACATCGCACCGCATAGGCACATAGGCGCCACCCATACCGCATAAGCACCACATGGCCCCACATAGGTGCGTACATGGTACTACATAAGCACGTAGCTAGCACTGCACCTCATAAGCACGTAGATGGCACCGCACTGCATAGCACATAGCTAGCACCACATAGGCGCATAGGCGGCAGTACCACCTAGCATCTAGCAGCACCCAGGTGACACTACGTAGGCACCCATGAGCACCCGCATCACATAGGCGGGTAGGCGGCGCCGCATCACACCGCACCACACCGCATATGCACATACCGGTAGGTGGCACTGCACCGCATAGGCGCATAGGCATCGCGCCGCCTATATACGTGGCACCGCATAGGCGCATAGGCGCATAGGCAGCACCGCACCGCATAGGCGGCACCGCACCGCATAGGCGCATAGGTGGCACCGCACCGCATAGGTAACATTGCACCGCATAGGCGCATACGTGGCACCACACCGCATACACACATAGGCGGCAGCGCACTCCATAGGTGCATAGGTGGCACCGCATAGGCGCATAAGTGGCACCGCATAGGCGCATAGGTGGCACTGCATAGGCACATAGGTGGCACCGCACCGCAGAGGTAACATCGCACCGCAGAGGCGCATACGTGGCACCACACCGCATAGGCAACATCGCACCGCATAGGCGCATAGGTGGCACGGCACCGCATAGATAGCATCGCACCGCATAGGCGCATACGTGGCACCACACCGCATAGGCACATAGGCGGCAGCGCACCGCATAGCTGACGTCGCACCGCACCACACCGCATTGGCACATAGGCGGCACCGCACCGCATAGGCGCATAGGCGGCACCGCACCGCATAGATAGCATCGCACCGCATAGGCACATACGTGGCACCACACCGCATAGGCACATAGGCGGCAGCGCACCGCATAGCTGACGTCGCACCGCATAGGTGCACAGGTGGCAGCGCACCGCATAGGTAACATCGCACCGCATAGGCGCATAGCCGGCAGTGCACCGCATAGGCGACATCGCACCGCATAGGCGCATAGGCGGCACCGCACCGCATAGCTGACGCCGCACCGCATACGCGCATAGGCGGCACCGCACCGCATTGGCAACATTATACCGCATAGGCGCATAACTGACATTGCACCGCATAGGCGCATAAGCGGCACCGCACCGCATAGGCACATAGGTGCGTACATGGCACTGCACCACATAGGCACATACGCGGCACCACACCACATAGGCACATACACGGCAGCGCACCGCATAGGTGACATCGCACCGCATAGGCGCACCGCATAGGTGACATCGCACCGCATAGGCGCGCACCTCGTACTACACGAGCACGTAGCTAGCACTGCACCTCATAAGCACGTACGTGACATCGCACCGCATAGGCGCATAGGCGGCACCGCACCGCATAGGCACATAGGTGCGTACATGGCACTGCACCACATAGGCACATACGCGGCACCACACCACATAGGCACATACGCGGCAGCGCACCGCATAGATGACATCGCACCGCATAGGCGCACCGCATAGGTGACATCGCACCGCATAGGCGCGCACGTCGTACTACACGAGCACGTAGCTAGCACTGCACCACACCACATAGGCACATACGCGGCAGCGCACCGCATAGGTGACATCGCACCGCATAGGCGCACAGGCGGCACCGCACCGCATAGGCAACATCGCACCGCATTGCCGCATAGGCGGCACCGCACTGCATAGGCGCATAGGCAACATCGCACCGCATAGGCGCCACCCATCGCGCAAACGTCGCACCGCATAGGCGGCACCGCACCGCATAGGCGCATAGGCAGCAGTGCACCACATAGGCGCCATCGCACCGCATAGGCGGATAGGCGGCACCGCACCGCATAGGCGTATACGTGGCACCACACCGCATAAGCACATAGGCGGCACCGCACCGCATAGCTGACGTCGCACCGCATAGGCGCCATCGCACCGCATAGGCGCATAGGCGGCACTACACCGCATAGCTGACGTCGCACCACGCACTGCACGCTAGCACTGCACCTCATAAGCACGTAGATGGCCCCGCATAAGTGACATTGCACCACATAGGCACATAAGCGGCACCACACCACATAGCCACATAGGCGGCAGCGCACCGCATAGGTCACATCGCACCGCATAGGCACATAGGCGGCACCGCACCGCATAGCTGACATCGCACCGCATAGGCACATAAGCGGCACCGCACTGCATAGGCGCATAGGCGGCAGCGCACCGCATAGCAAACGTCGCACCGCATAGGCGGCACCGCACCGCATAGGCGCATAGGCGGCAGTGCACCACATAGGCGCCATCGCACCGCATAGGCGCATAGGCGGCACCACACCGCATAGCTGACGTCGCACCGCATACGCACATACGTGGCACCGCTCTCATAACCCAGCAAGCACACCGCATAGGCAGCACCGCACCGCATAGGTGACATCGCACCGCATAGGCGCATACGCGGCAGCGCACCACATAGCTGACATCGCACCGCATAGGTGACGTCGCACCTCTGCAAGCATACCTCTGCAAGCATACCCCTGCAAGTATAGCCCTGCAAGCATAGCCCTGCAAGCATAAGCCTGCAAGCGTATACGCCCATTGCGGCCCGCCCGCATGTGTCACGGCTGCCCCCGGCCCGGGCGGGGGAGGTAAGCCCACTCGCGCAGCCCCTGCGCAGCTTGTGCTTACCTCCCCCCGGGAGGTATGAAGGTGACCAATGTGGGAGCAGCCTTTTTAGGCGCAGCGCTTATAGCGCCTTGCGCATAGCATTGCGCCATGCCGCTGCGCAGCGCCTGCGCAGCGCCGCTATGCACCTGCGCGAAAAAGCGAGAGGTCGCCGGTTCGAAACCCGGCGGCCGCACTTTTTGCATTTCGCGCGCAGATGCAAAAGATAGCGCAATAGCGATAGCCGATGCCTGATGGTGATAGCCGACGCCTGATACTGATAGCCGACGCCTGATAGGTGACGCCCGATAGCACGATAGCCCCACCATAGCTGACACCTGCTGCCTGCCACCTTGCAGCCCCCGCCAGCGGCCGCCCACTGTGCCAATTGAACCCATTCCTTTTGCAATGCGCCCTAAATGAATGGCCGCACAACCTATCAGCATCAGAGCGCCCACCAGGCGCGCGCCCACTTGACACACAGTGTGACCCACTGGCACATGCAGCACAGTGCCAGCACCCGCCCACGGAGCTGATTGATGCCATTCCTTTTCCAATGCACCATAAATGAATAGCCACACAACCTATCAGCATCACAGCAGCCAACAGCCGCGCACCCAGCTGACACCCAGTGCAGGAAGACACACAGTGTCACCCACCCAGCACACGCCCAAACAGGTGTCCTGGACTATGCAGCAGTAGCACACGCCCTAGCATGTACGTGGCACTGCACCGCATAGGCGACATTGCAGCTCATAGGCGCATAGGCGGCACCGCACAGGCGCATAGGCGACACCGCACAACATAGGTGACATCGCAGCGCATAGGCGCATAGGCGGCACCGCACCGCATAGGCGCATAAGCGGCACCGCACCGCATAGGTGACATCGCACCGCATAGGCACATAGGCGCCACCCATACCGCATAAGCACCACATGGCCCCACATAGGTGCGTACATGGTACTACATAAGCACGTAGCTAGCACTGCACCTCATAAGCACGTAGATGGCACCGCACTGCATAGCACATAGCTAGCACCACATAGGCGCATAGGCGGCAGTACCACCTAGCATCTAGCAGCACCCAGGTGACACTACGTAGGCACCCATGAGCACCCGCATCACATAGGCGGGTAGGCGGCGCCGCATCACACCGCACCACACCGCATATGCACATACCGGTAGGTGGCACTGCACCGCATAGGCGCATAGGCATCACGCACAGGCACATACGTGGCACCGCATAGGCGCATAGGCGCATAGGCAGCACCGCACCGCATAGGCGGCACCGCACCGCATAGGCGCATAGGTGGCACCGCACCGCATAGGTAACATTGCACCGCATAGGCGCATACGTGGCACCACACCGCATACACACATAGGCGGCAGCGCACTCCATAGGTGCATAGGTGGCACCGCATAGGCGCATAAGTGGCACCGCATAGGCGCATAGGTGGCACTGCATAGGCACATAGGTGGCACCGCACCGCAGAGGTAACATCGCACCGCAGAGGCGCATACGTGGCACCACACCGCATAGGCAACATCGCACCGCATAGGCGCATAGGTGGCACGGCACCGCATAGATAGCATCGCACCGCATAGGCGCATACGTGGCACCACACCGCATAGGCACATAGGCGGCAGCGCACCGCATAGCTGACGTCGCACCGCACCACACCGCATTGGCACATAGGCGGCACCGCACCGCATAGGCGCATAGGCGGCACCGCACCGCATAGATAGCATCGCACCGCATAGGCACATACGTGGCACCACACCGCATAGGCACATAGGCGGCAGCGCACCGCATAGCTGACGTCGCACCGCATAGGTGCACAGGTGGCAGCGCACCGCATAGGTAACATCGCACCGCATAGGCGCATAGCCGGCAGTGCACCGCATAGGCGACATCGCACCGCATAGGCGCATAGGCGGCACCGCACCGCATAGCTGACGCCGCACCGCATACGCGCATAGGCGGCACCGCACCGCATTGGCAACATTATACCGCATAGGCGCATAACTGACATTGCACCGCATAGGCGCATAAGCGGCACCGCACCGCATAGGCACATAGGTGCGTACATGGCACTGCACCACATAGGCACATACGCGGCACCACACCACATAGGCACATACACGGCAGCGCACCGCATAGGTGACATCGCACCGCATAGGCGCACCGCATAGGTGACATCGCACCGCATAGGCGCGCACCTCGTACTACACGAGCACGTAGCTAGCACTGCACCTCATAAGCACGTACGTGACATCGCACCGCATAGGCGCATAGGCGGCACCGCACCGCATAGGCACATAGGTGCGTACATGGCACTGCACCACATAGGCACATACGCGGCACCACACCACATAGGCACATACGCGGCAGCGCACCGCATAGATGACATCGCACCGCATAGGCGCACCGCATAGGTGACATCGCACCGCATAGGCGCGCACGTCGTACTACACGAGCACGTAGCTAGCACTGCACCACACCACATAGGCACATACGCGGCAGCGCACCGCATAGGTGACATCGCACCGCATAGGCGCACAGGCGGCACCGCACCGCATAGGCAACATCGCACCGCATTGCCGCATAGGCGGCACCGCACTGCATAGGCGCATAGGCAACATCGCACCGCATAGGCGCCACCCATCGCGCAAACGTCGCACCGCATAGGCGGCACCGCACCGCATAGGCGCATAGGCAGCAGTGCACCACATAGGCGCCATCGCACCGCATAGGCGGATAGGCGGCACCGCACCGCATAGGCGTATACGTGGCACCACACCGCATAAGCACATAGGCGGCACCGCACCGCATAGCTGACGTCGCACCGCATAGGCGCCATCGCACCGCATAGGCGCATAGGCGGCACTACACCGCATAGCTGACGTCGCACCACGCACTGCACGCTAGCACTGCACCTCATAAGCACGTAGATGGCCCCGCATAAGTGACATTGCACCACATAGGCACATAAGCGGCACCACACCACATAGCCACATAGGCGGCAGCGCACCGCATAGGTCACATCGCACCGCATAGGCACATAGGCGGCACCGCACCGCATAGCTGACATCGCACCGCATAGGCACATAAGCGGCACCGCACTGCATAGGCGCATAGGCGGCAGCGCACCGCATAGCAAACGTCGCACCGCATAGGCGGCACCGCACCGCATAGGCGCATAGGCGGCAGTGCACCACATAGGCGCCATCGCACCGCATAGGCGCATAGGCGGCACCACACCGCATAGCTGACGTCGCACCGCATACGCACATACGTGGCACCGCTCTCATAACCCAGCAAGCACACCGCATAGGCAGCACCGCACCGCATAGGTGACATCGCACCGCATAGGCGCATACGCGGCAGCGCACCACATAGCTGACATCGCACCGCATAGGTGACGTCGCACCTCTGCAAGCATACCTCTGCAAGCATACCCCTGCAAGTATAGCCCTGCAAGCATAGCCCTGCAAGCATAAGCCTGCAAGCGTATACGCCCATTGCGGCCCGCCCGCATGTGTCACGGCTGCCCCCGGCCCGGGCGGGGGAGGTAAGCCCACTCGCCCACTATGTAGCCTTGCGCATAGCATTGCGCCATGCCGCTGCGCAGCGCCTGCGCGGCGCCGCTATGCACCTGCGCGAAAAAGCGAGAGGTCGCCGGTTCGAAACCCGGCGGCCGCACTTTTTGCATTTCGCGCGCAGATGCAAAAGATAGCGCGATAGCGATAGCCGATGCCTGATGGTGATAGCCGACGCCTGATACTGATAGCCGACACCTGATAGGTGACGCCCGATAGCACGATAGCCGCATACCTGACACCTGCTGCCTGCCACCTTGCAGCCCCCGCCAGCGGCCGCCCACTGTGCCAATTGAAGCCATTCCTTTTGCAATGCACCCTAAATGAATGGCCGCACAACCTATCAGCATCAGAGCGCCCACCAGGCGCGCGCCCACTTGACACACAGTGTGACCCACTGGCACATGCAGCACAGTGCCAGCACCCGCCCACTGAGCTGATTGATGCCATTCCTTTTCCAATGCACCATAAATGAATAGCCACACAACCTATCAGCATCACAGCAGCCAACAGCCGCGCACCAACCACACCGCATAGGTGCATAGGCGCATAGGCGGCGCCCACTTGACACACAGTGTGACCCACTGGCACATGCAGCACAGTGCCAGCACCCGCCCACTGAGCTGATTGATGCCATTCCTTTTCCAATGCACCATAAATGAATAGCCACACAACCTATCAGCATCACAGCAGCCAACAGCCGCGCACCAACCAGACCGCATAGGTGCATAGGCGGCAGCGCACCACATAGGCGCCATCGCACCGCATAGGCGCATAGGCGGCACCGCACTGTACAGGCGACATCGCACCGCATAGGCGCATAGGCGGCACCACACCGCATAGGTGACATCGCACCGCATAGGCGCATACGTGGCACCGCATAGGCGCATAGGCGGCACCACACCGCATAGGTGACATCGCACCGCATAGGCGCATACACCGCATAGGCGCACCACACCGCATAGGCGCATACACCGCATAGGCGCATACACCGCATAGCTGACATCGCACCGCATAGGCGCATAGGCGGCAGCGCACCGCATAGCAAACGTTGCACCGCATAGCAAACGTCGCATAGGCGGCACCGCACCGCATACGCGCATAGGTGGCGCCGCACCACATAGGTAGCATCGCACCGCATAGGCGTATACGTGGCACATATACCCACATACGCACATTAATAGGTGGCACCACATAGGTGCGTATGTGGCACCAACAGTGCGTAGGCACCGCATGACACCACATAGACGCATGACGCACCGCATAGGCGCATACGTAGCACCACACCGCATAGGCACATACCAGTAGGTGGCACTGCACCGCATAGGCGCATAGGCGCATACGTGGCACCACACCGCATAGCTGACGTCGCACCGCACCGCATAGGTAGCATCGCACCGCATAGGCGCATACATGGCACCACACCGCATAGGCACATAGGCCAGCAGCAGTAGGTGGCTGCAACTTGGCGCGAGCACACGCTCAGTGAGCGGGTTCGTACTATTCCTTTTCTAATATCTCCTAAACGTATGTGCGCAAACACGCCCTCAGTAGCCAGTAGCAGTAGATAGCTAGCATCTAGCAGCACCCAGGTGACACTACGTAGGCACCCATGAGCACCCGCATCACATAGGCGGGTAGGCGGCACCGCATCACACCGCACCACACCGCATAGGCGCATAGGCACCACCCACGAGCACCCACATACGCACATTAATAAGTGGCACCACATAGGTGCGTACGTGGCATCAACAGTGCGTACCTATGTGCGTGTAGTGCGTAGGCACTGCATCACACCGCATAGGCGCATGATGCACCGCATAGGCGCATACGTAGCACCACACCGCATAGGCACATAGGCGGCACCGCACCGCATAGGCGCATAGGCGGCAGTGCACCACATAGGCGCCATCGCACCGCATACGCGCATAGGCGGCACCACACCGCATAGCTGACGTCGCACCGCATACGCGCATAGGTGGCACCGCACCGCATAGGTCACATCGCACCGCATAGGCGCGTACGTGGTACTACACGAGCACGTACCTAGCACCGCACCTCATAAGCACGTAGATGGCCCCGCATAAGTGACATTGCACCACATAAGCACATAAGCGGCACCACACCACATAGCCACATAGGCGGCAGCGCACCGCATAGGTGACATCGCACCGCATAGGCGCATAGCTAACGTCGCACCGCATAGGCGGCACCGCACCGCATAGGCGCATAGGCGGCACCACACCGCATAGGTGACATCGCACCGCATAGGCGCATACACCGCATAGGCGCACCACACCGCATAGGCGCATACACCGCATAGGCGCATACACCGCATAGCTGACATCGCACCGCATAGGCGCATAGGCGGCAGCGCACCGCATAGCAAACCTCGCACCGCATAGGCGGCACCGCACCGCATAGGCGCATAGGCGGCAGTGCACCACATAGGCGCCATCGCACCGCATAGGCGCATAGGCGGCACCACACCGCATAGCTGACGTCGCACCGCATACGCGCATAGGTGGCACCGCACCACATAGGTACCATCGCACCGCATAGGCGTATACGTGGCACCACACCGCATAAGCACATAGGCGGCACCTCATAAGCACGTAGATGGCCCCGCATAAGTGACATTGCACCACATTGCCACATAAGCGGCACCACACCTCATAGCCACATAGGCGGCAGCGCACCGCATAGGTGACATCGCACCGCATAGGCGCATAGGCGGCACCGCACCGCATAGGCAACATCGCACCGCATAGGCGGATAGGCGGCACCGCACCGCATAGGCGTATACGTGGCACCACACCGCATAAGCACATAGGCGGCACCGCACCGCATAGCTGACGTCGCACCACATAGGCGCATAAGCGGCACCGCACTGCATAGGCGCATAGGCAACATCGCACCGCATACGCGCCACCCATCGCACTTCAGCGCCACGTGGCTCCACGGCAGTAGGCATAGGCACACCACACCGCATAGGCGCATACACCGCATAGGCGCATACACCGCATAGCTCACATCGCACCGCATAGGCGCATACACCGCATAGGCGCACCACACCGCATAGCTGACGTCGCACCGCATACGCGCATAGGTGGCACCGCACCGCATAGGCGACATCGCACCGCATAGGCGCGTACGTGGTACTACACGAGCACGTACCTAGCACTGCACCTCATAAGCACGTAGATGGCCCCGCATAAGTGACATTGCACCACATAACCACATAAGCGGCACCACACCACATAGCCACATAGGCGGCAGCGCACCGCATAGGTGACATCGCACCGCATAGGCGCATAGCTAACGTCGCACCGGATAGGCGCACCACACCGCATAGGCGCATACACCGCATAGGCGCATACACCGCATAGCTGACATCGCACCGCATAGGCGCATAGGCGGCAGCGCACCGCATAGCAAACGTCGCACCGCATAGGCGGCACCGCACCGCATAGGCGCATAGGCGGCAGTGCACCACACCGCATAGCTGACGTCGCACCGCATACGCGCATAGGTGGCACCGCACCACATAGGTAGCATCGCACCGCATAGGCGTATACGTGGCACCACACCGCATAAGCACATACGCGGCACCGCACCGCATAGCTGACGTCGCACCGCATAGGCCCGTACGTGCTACTACACGAGCACGTACCTAGCACTGCACCTCATAAGCACGTAGATGGCCCCGCATAAGTGACATTGCACCACATAGGCACATAAGCGGCACCACACCACATAGCCACATAGGCGGCAGCGCACCGCATAGGTGACATCGCACCGCATAGGCGCATAGGCGGCACCGCACCGCATAGGCAACATCGCACCGCATAGGCGGATAGGCGGCACCGCACCGCATAGGCGTATACGTGGCACCACACCGCATAAGCACATAGGCGGCACCGCACCGCATAGCTGACGTCGCACCGCATAGGCGCATAAGCGGCACCGCACATCGTGTGTCGCACCGCATAGGCACCCGTGCGACACCTCCGACCCGTGGGCCTCCCACCCGTGGGCCTCCGACCCGTGGGCCACTGACCCGTGGGCCTCCGACCCGTCGGCCACTGACCCGTGGGCCTCCGACCCATGGGCGTACTCCTGCAAGCATAGCCCTGCAAGCATAGCTCTGCAAGCATACCTCTGCAAGCATAGCCCTGCAAGCATAGCCCTGCAAGCATACCCCTGCAAGCATAGGCCTGCAAGCGTACGCCCATTGCGGCCCGCCCGCATGTGACGGCTGCCCCCGGCCCCGGCGGGGGAGGTAAGCCCACTCGCGCAGCCCCTGCGCAGCTTGTGCTTACCTCCCCCCGGGAGGTATGAAGGTGACCAATGTGGGAGCAGCCTTTTTAGGCGCAGCGCTTATAGCGCCTTGCGCATAGTATTGCGCCATGCCCCTGCGCAGCGCCTGCGCGGCGCCGCTATGCACCTGTGCGAAAAAGCGAGAGGTCGCCGGTTCGAAACCCGGCGGCCGCAATTTTTGCATTTCGCGCGCAGATGCAAAAGATAGCGCGATAGCGATAGGCAATGCCTGATAGCGATAGCCGACGCCTGATACTGATAGCCGACGCCTGATAGGTGACGCCCGATAGCACGATAGCCCCACATAGCTGACACCTGCTGCCTGCCGCCTTGCAGCCCCCGCCAGCGGCCGCCCACTATGCCAATTGAAGCCATTCCTTTTGCAATGCGCCCTAAATGAATGGCCGCACAACCTATCAGCATCAGAGCGCCCACCACGCGCGCGCCCACTTGACACACAGTGTGACCCACTGGCACATGCAGCACAGTGCCAGCACCCGCCCACTGAGCTGATTGATGCCATTCCTTTTCCAATGCACCATAAATGAATAGCCACACAACCTATCAGCATCACAGCAGCCAACAGCCGCGCACCAACCACACCGCATAGGTGCATAGGCGGCAGCGCACCACATACGCGCCATCGCACCGCATAGGCGCATAGGCGGCGCCCACTTGACACACAGTGTGACCCACTGGCACATGCAGCACAGTGCCAGCACCCGCCCACTGAGCTGATTGATGCCATTCCTTTTCCAATGCACCATAAATGAATAGCCACACAACCTATCAGCATCACAGCAGCCAACAGCCGCGCACCAACCAGACCGCATAGGTGCATAGGCGGCAGCGCACCACATAGGCGCCATCGCACCGCATAGGCGCATAGGCGGCACCGCACCGCATACGCGCATAGGTGGCACCGCACCACATAGGTAGCATCGCACCGCATAGGCGTATACGTGGCACATATACCCACATACGCACATTAATAGGTGGCACCACATAGGTGCGTATGTGGCACCAACAGTGCGTAGGCACCGCATGACACCACATAGACGCATGACGCACCGCATAGGCGCATACGTAGCACCACACCGCATAGGCACATACCAGTAGGTGGCACTGCACCGCATAGGCGCATAGGCGCATACGTGGCACCACACCGCATAGCTGACGTCGCACCGCACCGCATAGGTAGCATCGCACCGCATAGGCGCATACATGGCACCACACCGCATAGGCACATAGGCCAGCAGCAGTAGGTGGCTGCAACTTGGCGCGAGCACACGCTCAGTGAGCGGGTTCGTACTATTCCTTTTCTAATATCTCCTAAACGTATGTGCGCAAACACGCCCTCAGTAGCCAGTAGCAGTAGATAGCTAGCATCTAGCAGCACCCAGGTGACACTACGTAGGCACCCATGAGCACCCGCATCACATACGCGGGTAGGCGGCACCGCATCACACCGCACCACACCGCATAGGCGCATAGGCACCACCCACGAGCACCCACATACGCACATTAATAAGTGGCACCACATAGGTGCGTACGTGGCATCAACAGTGCGTACCTATGTGCGTGTAGTGCGTAGGCACTGCATCACACCGCATAGGCGCATGATGCACCGCATAGGCGCATACGTAGCACCACACCGCATAGGCACATAGGCGGCAGCGCACCGCATAGCAAACGTCGCACCGCATAGGCGGCACCGCACCGCATAGGCGCATAGGCGGCAGTGCACCACATAGGCGCCATCGCACCGCATACGCGCATAGGCGGCACCACACCGCATAGCTGACGTCGCACCGCATACGCGCATAGGTGGCACCGCACCGCATAGGTGACATCGCACCGCATAGGCGCGTACGTGGTACTACACGAGCACGTACCTAGCACCGCACCTCATAAGCACGTAGATGGCCCCGCATAAGTGACATTGCACCACATAAGCACATAAGCGGCACCACACCACATAGCCACATAGGCGGCAGCGCACCGCATAGGTGACATCGCACCGCATAGGCGCATAGCTAACGTCGCACCGCATAGGCGGCACCGCACCGCATAGGCGCATAGGCGGCACCACACCGCATAGGTGACATCGCACCGCATAGGCGCATACACCGCATAGGCGCACCACACCGCATAGGCGCATACACCGCATAGGCGCATACACCGCATAGCTGACATCGCACCGCATAGGCGCATAGGCGGCAGCGCACCGCATAGCAAACCTCGCACCGCATAGGCGGCACCGCACCGCATAGGCGCATAGGCGGCAGTGCACCACATAGGCGCCATCGCACCGCATAGCCGCATAGGCGGCACCACACCGCATAGCTGACGTCGCACCGCATACGCGCATAGGTGGCACCGCACCACATAGGTAGCATCGCACCGCATAGGCGTATACGTGGCACCACACCGCATAAGCACATAGGCGGCACCTCATAAGCACGTAGATGGCCCCGCATAAGTGACATTGCACCACATTGCCACATAAGCGGCACCACACCTCATAGCCACATAGGCGGCAGCGCACCGCATAGGTGACATCGCACCGCATAGGCGCATAGGCGGCACCGCACCGCATAGGCAACATCGCACCGCATAGGCGGATAGGCGGCACCGCACCGCATAGGCGTATACGTGGCACCACACCGCATAAGCACATAGGCGGCACCGCACCGCATAGCTGACGTCGCACCGCATAGGCGCATAAGCGGCACCGCACTGCATAGGCGCATAGGCAACATCGCACCGCATACGCGCCACCCATCGCACTTCAGCGCCACGTGGCTCCACATAGGTGCGTATGTCGTACTACATAAGCACGTACCTATACCTAGCACTGCACCTGATAAGCACGTAGATGGCACCGCACTACATAAGCACATAACTACCACTGCACCACATAGGTGACATCGCACCACATAGGCACCGCACCGCATACGCGCATAGGCGGCAGCGCACCGCATAGCTGACATCGCACCGCATAGGCACATAGGCGGCACCGCACCGCATAGGTGCCATCGCACCGCATAGGCCATATTTCATCACACAATCCCTCACCATTCTCATAACCCAGCAAGCACATAGGCAGCACCGCACCGCATAGGTGACATCGCACCACATAGGCTCATAGGCGGCAGCGCACCACATAGGTGACATCACACCGCATAGGCGCATAGGCGGCACTGCACCGCATAACTGACATCGCGCCGCATACGCCTCCGACCCGTGGGCCTCCGACCCGTGGGCCTCCGACCCGTCCGCCTCCGACCCGTGGGCCACTGACCCCTAGGCCTCCGACCCGTCGGCCACTGACCCGTGGGCCTCCGACCCATGGGCGTACTCCTGCAAGCATAGCCCTGCAAGCATAGCCCTGCAAGCATACCCCTGCAAGCATAGGCCTGCAAGCGTACGCCCATTGCGGCCCGCCCGCATGTGACGGCTGCCCCCGGCCCCGGCGGGGGAGGTAAGCCCACTCGCGCAGCCCCTGCGCAGCTTGTATGAAGGTGACCAGAGAGAGAGAGAGACCGCGTTACAGTGGCCTTATGAAGGTGACCAATAGGGCAGCAGCCTTTTTAGGCGCAGCGCTTATGTAGCCTTGCGCATAGCACTGCGCCATGCCGCTGCGCAGCGCCTGCGCGGCGCCGCTATGCACCTGCGCGAAAAAGCGAGAGGTCGCCGGTTCGAAACCCGGCGACCGCACTTTTTGCATTTGGCACGCAGATGCAAAAGACGGCGCGATAGCGATAGCCGATGCCTGATAGCGATAGCCGACGCCTGATGCTGATAGCCGACGCCTGATAGGTGACGCCCGATAGCACGATAGCCCCATAGCTGACACCTGCTGCCTGCCGCCTTGCAGCCCCCGCCAGCGGCCGCCCACTGTGCCAATTGAAGCCATTCCTTTTGCAATGCGCCCTAAATGAATGGCCGCACAACCTATCAGCATCAGAGCGCCCACCAGGCGCGCGCCCACTTGACACACAGTGTGACCCACTGGCACATGCAGCACAGTGCCAGCACCCGCCCACTGAGCTGATTGATGCCATTCCTTTTCCAATGCACCATAAATGAATAGCCACACAACCTATCAGCATCAGCGACGTCGCACCGCATACGTCGCATAGGCACATAGGCGGCAGCGCACCACATAGGCGCTATCGCACCGCATACGCGCATAGGCGGCAGCGCACCGCATAGCTGACATCGCACCGCATAGGCACATACGTGGCACCACACCGCATAGCTGACGTCGCACCGCATACGTCGCATAGGCACATAGGCGGCAGCGCACCGCATAGCAAACGTCGCACCGCATAGGCGGCACCGCACCGCATAGGCGCATAGGCGGCAGTGCACCACATAGGCGCCATCGCACCGCATAGGCGCATAGGCGGCAGTGCACCACATAGGCGCCATCGCACCGCATAGGCGCATAGGCGGCACCACACGGCATAGCTGACGTCGCACCGCATACGCGCATAGGTGGCACCGCACCGCATAGGTGACATCGCACCGCATAGGCACGTACGTGGTACTACACGAGCGCGTACCTAGCACTGCACCTCATAAGCACGTAGATGGCCCCGCATAAGTGACATTGCACCACATAGGCACATAAGCGGCACCACACCACATAGCCACATAGGCGGCAGCGCACCGCATAGGTGACATCGCACCGCATAGGCGCATAAGCGGCACCGCACCGCATAGGCAACATCGCACCGCATAGGCGCATAGGCGGCACCGCACCGCATAGGCGTATACGTGGCACCACACCGCATAGGCGCATAGGCCAGCAGCAGTAAGTGGCTGCAACTTGGCGCGAGCACACACTCAGTGAGCGGATCTCCTAAACGTATGTGCGCAAGATGTATCAGCATCAGAGCACAAATTGGAATAGTGGGCAGACTGCTGCGAGCTTCCAAAACACGCCCTCAGTAGCCAGTAGCAGTAGGTACATCGGCGCATAGGCGGCAGTGCGTCGCACCGCATAGGCGGCACCGCACCGCATAGGCGCATAGGCGGCACCGCACCGCATAGGTGACATCGCACCGCATAGGCGCATACACCGCATAGGCGCATACACCACATAGCTGACATCGCACCGCATAGGCGGCACCGCACCGCATAGGTGACATCGCACCGCATAGGCGTATACGTGGTACCACACCCCAGCACCGCACCGCATACCCCGTGGCACCGCACTGCATACGCGCACCGCATACGCGCCACCCGCGCCACGTGGCTCCACATAGGTGCGTATGTGGTACTACATAAGCACGTACCTAGCACTGCACCTGATAAGCACGTAGATAAGTAGCACTGCACCACATAGCTGACATCGCACCACATAGGCACCACACCGCATACGCGCATAGGCGGCAGCGCACCGCATAGCTGACATCGCACCGCATAGGCACATAGGCTGCACCGCACCGCATAGGTGCCATCGCACCGCATAGGCGCATACGCGACATCGCCTAGGCACATAGGTCACATCACACCACATAGGCGCATAAACGGCACCGCACCGCATAGGCGCATAGGCGGCAGCGCACCGCATACCTGACATCGCACCGCATAAGCACATACGCACCGTGGGTCTCCACCCCTAACCCGTGGGCCTCCGACCCGTGGGCCACCAACCCGTGAGCCTCCGCCCCATGGGCCACCAACCCGTGGGCCCAGTGCACCACATAGCAAACGTCGCACCGCATAGGCGGCACCGCACCGCATAGGCGCATAGGCGGCAGTGCACCACATAGGCGCCATCGCACCGCATAGACGCATAGGCGGCAGTGCACCACATAGGCGCCATCGCACCGCATAGGCGCATAGGCGGCACCACACCGCATAGCTGACGTCGCACCGCATACGCGCATAGGTGGCACCGCACCGCATAGGTGACATCGCACCGCATAGGCACGTACGTGGTACTACACGAGCACGTACCTAGCACTTCACCTCATAAGCACGTAGATGGCGCCGCATAAGTGACATTGCACCACATAAGCACATAAGCGGCACCACACCACATAGCCACATAGGCGGGAGCGCACCGCATAGGTGACATCGCACCGCATAGGCGCATAGCTAACGTCGCACCGCATAGGCGGCACCGCACCGCATAGGCGCATAGGCGGCACCGCACCGCATAGGTGACATCGCACCGCATAGGCGCATACACCGCATAGGCGCATACACCACATACCTGACATCGCACCGCATAGGCACATACACCGCATAGGCGCACCACACCGCATAGCTGACGTCGCACCGCATACGCGCATAGCTGGCACCGCACCGCATAGGTGACATCGCACCGCATAGGCGCGTACGTGGTACTACACGACCGCGTACCTAGCACTGCACCTCATAAGCACGTAGATGGCCCCGCATAAGTGACATTGCACCACATAGGCACATAAGCGGCACCACACCACATAGCCACATAGGCGGCAGCGCACCGCATAGGTGACATCGCACCGCATAGGCGCATAAGCGGCACCGCACCGCATAGGCAACATCGCACCGCATAGGCGCATAGGCGGCACCGCACCGCATAGGCGTAGACGTGGCACCACACCGCATAGGCGCATAGGCCAGCAGCAGTAAGTGGCTGCAACTTGGCGCAAGCACACACTCAGTCAGCGGATCTCCTAAACGTATGTGCGCAAGATGCATCAGCATCAGAGCACAAATTGGAATAGTGGGCAGACTGCTGCGAGCTTCCAAAACACGCCCTCAGTAGCCAGTAGCAGTAGGTAGATAGCCGCATAGGCGGCAGTGCGTCGCACCGCATAGGCGGCACCGCACCGCATAGGCGCATAGGCGGCACCGCACCGCATAGGTGACATCGCACCGCATAGGCGCATACACCGCATAGCCGCATACACCACATAGCTGACATCGCACCGCATAGGCGGCACCGCACCGCATAGGTGACATCGCACCGCATAGGCGTATACGTGGTACCACACCCCAGCACCGCACTGCATACCCCGTGGCACCGCACTGCATACGCGCACCGCATACGCGCCACGGCACCGCACCGCATAGGTGACATCGCACCACATAGGCACCACACCGCATACGCGCATAGGCGGCAGCGCACCGCATAGCTCACATCGCACCGCATAGGCACATAGGCTGCACCGCACCGCATAGGTGCCATCGCACCGCATAGGCGCATACGCGACATCGCCTAGGCACATAGGTCACATCACACCACATAGGCACATAAACGGCACCGCACCGCATAGGCGCATAGGCGGCAGCGCACCGCATACCTGACATCGCACCGCATAAGCACATACGGACCCGTGGGCCACTGACCCGTGGGCCTCTGACGCCGCCTCCAAGCATATGCCTGCAAGTATACCCCTGCAAGCATAGCCCTGCAAGCATAATAAGCCTGCAAGCGTATACGCCCCTTGCAGCCCGCCCGCATGTATGATGCCTGCCCCTGGCCCCGGCGGGGGAGGTAGCAGCCCCTGCGCAGCTTGTGCTTACCTCCCCCCGGGAGGTGCTTACCTCCCCCCGGGAGGTATGAAGGTGACCAATGTGCGAGCAGCCTTTTTAGGCGCAGCGCTTATAGCGCCTTGCGCATAGTATTGCGCCATGCCCCTGCGCGCCGCCTGCACAGCGCCGCTATGCACCTGCGCGAAGAAGCGAGAGGTCGCCGGCTTACCTCCCCCCGGGAGGTGCTTACCTCCCCCCGGGAGGTGCTTACCTCCCCCCGGGAGGTATGAAGATGGCAGACGGTGCAATTTTCAGCTTAATGCATATATATATGTAGCTATGCCAATGCCAAGTTACCATGCAGCTGCGCAGCGCCTGCGCGCCGCCGCTATGCACCTGCGCGAAAAAGCGAGAGGTCGCCGGTTCGAAACCCGGCGACCGCACATTTTGCATTTGGCACGCAGATGCAAAAGACAGCGCGATAGCGATACCCGATCCCTGATACTGACAGCCGACGCCTGATAGCTGACGCCCGATAGCACGATAGCCCCATAGCTGACACCTGCTGCCTGCCGCCTTGCAGCCCCCGCCAGCGGCCGCCCACTGTGCCAATTGAAGCCGTTCCTTTTGCAATGCGCCCTAAATGAATGGCCGCACAACCTATCAGCATCAGAGCGCCCACCAGGCGCGCGCCCACTTGACACACAGTGTGACCCACTGGCACATGCAGCACAGTGCCAGCACCCGCCCACTGAGCTGATTGATGGCATTCCTTTTCCAATGCACCATAAATGAATAGCCACACAACCTATCAGCATCACAGCAGCCAACAGCCGCGCACCCAGCTGACACCCAGTGCAGAAAGACACACAGTGCCACCCACCCAGCACACGCCCAAAGCCCATCAGCACATACCTCATAGGCCAAGAGCAGCCGCCCAACACCCAGCACAGCATAGCCGAACACCCACCAGACGTGCGCCCAGCTGACACATAGCCGCATAACCTATCAGCATCAGAGCGCCCACCAGGCACACACCCTCTTCACCCCGTGGATAGCATCACTGCACAAGGCAAGTGGAACCTCGCGCACGCCATCAACCACACGCGCACACACCCATGAGCACCCGCATCACATAGGCGGGTAGGCGGCGCCGCATCACACCGCACCACACCGCATAGGCACATACCAGTAGGTGGCACTGCACCGCATAGGCGCATAGCCGCACACCCACATAGCCGCATAAATAGGTGGCACCACATAGGTACGTACGTGGCACCAGCAGTGCGTACCTTTCTGCGTGTAGTGCGTAGGCACTGCATCACACCGCATAGGCACATACGTGGCACCACACCGCATAGGTGCATAGGCGGCAGCGCACCACATAGGCGCCATCGCACCGCATAGGCGCATAGGCGGCACCGCACTGTACAGGCGACATCGCACCGCATAGGCGCATAGGCGGCACCGCACCGCATAGCTGACATCGCACCGCATAGGCGCATACGTGGCACCACACCGCATAGCTGACGTCGCACCGCATACGCGCATAGGTGGCACCACACCGCATAGGCAACATCGCACCGCATAGGCGCATAGGTGGCACCGCACCGCATAGGTGACATCGCACCGCATAGGCGCATACGTGGCACCACACTGCATAGGCACATAGGCCAGCAGCAGTAGGCGGCTGCAACTTCGCGCGAGCACACACTCAGTACTATTCCTTTTCTAATATCTCCTAAACATATGTGCGCAGGATGTATCAGCATCAGAGCACAAATTGGGCGACTGCTATCCGCCGCCAGCACCCAGGTGACACTACGTAGGCACCCATGAGCACTCGCATCACATAGGCGGGTAGGCGGCGCCGCATCACACCGCACCACACCGCATAGGCGCATAGGCACCACCCACGAGCACCCACATACACCACACCACATAGGTGCGTACATGGCATCAACAGTGCGTACCTATGTGCGTGTAGTGCGTAGGCACTGCATCACACCGCATAGGCGCATGACATAAGCGGCACCACACCACATAGCCACATAGGCGGCAGCACACCGCATAGCTAACGTCGCACCGCATAGGCGGCACCGCACCGCATAGGCGCATAGGCGGCACCGCACCGCATAGGTGACATCGCACCGCATAGGCACATACACCGCATAGGCGCACCACACCGCATAGGCACATACACCGCATAGGCGCATACACCGCATAGCTGACATCGCACCGCATAGGCGCATAGGCGGCAGCGCACCACATAGGCGCCATCGCACCGCATAGGCGCATGGGCGGCACCACACCGCATAGCTCACGTCGCACCGCATACGCGCATAGGTGGCACCGCACCACATAGGTAGCATCGCACCGCATAGGCGTATACGTGGCACCACACCGCATAAGCACATAGGCGGCACCGCACCGCATAGCTGACGTCGCACCGCATAGGCGCGTACGTGCTACTACACGAGCACGTACCTAGCACTGCACCTCATAAGCACGTAGATGGCCCCGCATAAGTGACATTGCACCACATAGGCACATAAGCGGCATCGCACCGCATAGGCGCATAGGCGGCACCGCACCGCATACGCAACATCGCACCGCATAGGCGGATAGGCGGCACCGCACCGCATAGGCGTATACGTGGCACCACACCGCATAAGCACATAGGCGGCAGCGCACCGCATAGGTGACATCGCACCGCATAGGCGCATAGCTAACGTCGCACCGCATAGGCGGCACCGCACCGCATAGGCGCATAGGCGGCACCGCACCGCATAGGTGACATCGCACCGCATAGGCGCATACACTGCATAGGCGCACCACACCGCATAGGCACATACACCGCATAGGCGCATACACCGCATAGCTGACATCGCACCGCATAGGCGCATAGGCGGCAGCGCACCGCATAGCAAACGTCGCACCGCATACGCGGCACCGCACCGCATAGGCGCATAGGCGGCAGTGCACCACATAGGCGCCATCGCACCGCATAGGCGCATAGGCGGCAGCACACCGCATAGCTGACGTCGCACCACATACGTGGCACCACACCGCATAAGCACATAGGCGGCACCGTACCGCATAGCTGACGTCGCACCGCATAGGCGCGTACGTGGTACTACACGAGCACGTACCTAGCACTGCACCTCATAAGCACGTAGATGGCCCCGCATAAGTGACATTGCACCACATAGGCACATAAGCGGCACCACACCACATAGCCACATAGGCGGCAGCGCACCGCATAGGTCACATCGCACCGCATAGGCGCATAGGCGGCACCGCACCGCATAGGCAACCTCGCACCGCATAGGCGGATAGGCGGCACCGCACCGCATAGGCGTATACGTGGCACCACACCGCATAAGCACATAGGCGGCACCGCACCGCATAGCTGACGTCGCACCGCATAGGCGCATAAGCGGCACCGCACTGCATAGGCGCATAGGCAACACCGCACCGCATAGGTGACATCGCACCACATAGGAGCACAAACGGCACCGCACCGCATACGCGCATAGGCAGCACCGCACCGCATAGGTGACATCGCACCACATACGCGCATAGGCGGCAGCGCACCACATAGGTGACATGGCACCGCATAAGCACATAGGCGACACTGCACCACATAGGTGACATCGCACCGCATAGGCGCATAGGCGGCACCGCACCGCATAACTCACATCGCACCGCATAGGCCTCCGACCCGTGGGCCTCCGACCCGTGGGCCTCCGACCCATGCAACACCTCCGACCCGTGGGCCTCCGACCCGTGGGCCTCCGACCCGTGCGCCACTGACCCGTGGGCCTCCGACCCGTGGGCCACTGACCCGTGGGCCTCCGACCCATGGGCCTACTCCTGCAAGCATAGCCCTGCAAGCATAGCTCTGCAAGCATACCTCTGCAAGCATAGCCTTGCAAGCATAGCCCTGCAAGCATAGCCTGGCAAGCATAAGCCTGCAAGCGCATACGCCCATTGCAGCCCGCCCGCATGTGACGGCTGCCCCCGGCCCCGGCGGGGGAGGTAAGCCCACTCGCGCAGCCCCTGCGCAGCTTGTATGAAGGTGACCAATGTGCGAGCAGCCTTTTTAGGCGCAGCGCTTATGTAGCGCTGCGCATAGTATTGCGCCATGCCCCTGCGCGCCGCCTGCACAGCGCCGCTATGCACCTGCGCGAAAAAGCGAGAGGTCGCCGGTTCGAAACCCGGCGGCCGCACTTTTTGCATTTCGCGCGCAGATGCAAAAGATAGCGCGATAGCGATAGCCGATGCCTGATGCTGATAGCCGACGCCTAATACTGATAGCCGACGCCTGATAGGTGACGCCCGATAGCACGATAGCCCCATAGCTGACACCTGCTGCCTGCCGCCCTGCAGCCCCCGCCAGCGGCCGCCCACTGTGCCAATTGAAGCCATTCCTTTTGCAATGCGGCCTAAATGAATGGCCGCACAACCTATCAGCATCAGAGCGCCCACCAGGCGCGCGCCCACTTGACACACAGTGTGACCCACTGGCACATGCAGCACAGTGCCAGCACCCGCCCACTGAGCTGATTGATGCCATTCCTTTTCCAATGCACCATAAATGAATAGCCACACAACCTATCAGCATCACAGCAGCCACCCAGCTGACACCCACTGCAGGAAGACACACAGTATCACCCACCCAGCACACGCCCAAAGCCCATCAGCACATAGCTCATAGGCCAAGAGCAGCCGCCCAACACCCAGCACAGCATAGCCAAACACCCACCAGACGTGCGCCCAGCTGACACATAGCCATATAGCCAGTAGCCAGCACCAAGATGCTTACCTCCCTCCGAATGTATCAGCATCAGAGTGGAAATAAGAATAGTGGGCGGACTGCCACTGAGCTGATTGATGCCATTCCTTTTCCAATGCACCATAAATGAATAGCCACACAACCTATCAGCATCACAGCAGCCACCCAGCTGACACCCACTGCAGGAAGACACACAGTATCACCCACCCAGCACACGCCCAAAGCCCATCAGCACATAGCTCATAGGCCAAGAGCAGCCGCCCAACACCCAGCACAGCATAGCCAAACACCCACCAGACGTGCGCCCAGCTGACACATAGCCATATAGCCAGTAGCCAGCACCAAGATGCTTACCTCCCTCCGAATGTATCAGCATCAGAGTGGAAATAAGAATAGTGGGCGGACTGCCACGAGCTCCCAAAACACGCCCTCAGTAGCCGGCAGCAGTAGGTAGCTGCAACTTGGTGCGAGCACACCGCATAGGCACATAGGCGGCAGCACACCGCATAGCTAACGTCGCACCACATAGGCGGCACCGCACCGCATAGGCGCATAGGCGGCACCGCACCACATAGGCGCCATCGCACCGCATGGGCGCATAGGCGGCACCGCACCGTACACGCGACATCGCATCGCATAGGCGCATAGGCGGCACCGCACCGCATAGCTGACGTCGCACCGCACCGCATAGGTAGCATCGCACCGCATAAGCGCATACGTGGCACCACACCGCATAGGCACATAGGCATCGCACCGCATAGGCACATACGTGGCACCACACCGCATAGCTGACGTCGCACCGCACCGCATAGGTAGCATCACACCACATAACCGCATATGTGGCACCACACCGCATACGCACATAGGCAGCAGTGCACCGCATAGGCGGCATAGGCAGCAGTGCACCGCATAGGCACATAGGCGGCACCGCACCGCATAGCTGACGTCGCACCGCATAGGCGCACAAGCGGCACCACTACACGAGCACGTAGCTAGCACTGCACCTCATAAGCACGTAAATGGCCCCGCATAAGTGACATAGCACCGCATAGGCGCATAGGCGGCACCGCACCACATAGGCGCCATCGCACCGCATGGGCGCATAGGCGGCACCGCACCGTACACGCAACATCGCATCGCATAGGCGCATAGGCGGCACCGCACCGCATACGTGACATCGCACCGCATAGGCGCATACGTGGCAACACACCGCATACCTCACGTCGCACCGCATACGCGCATAGGTGGCAACACACCGCATAGGCAACATCGCACCGCATAGGCGCATAGGTGGCACCGCACCGCATAGGTGACATCGCACCGCATAGGCGCATACGTGGCACCACACCGCATAGCTGACGTCGCACCGCACCACATAGGTAGCATCGCACCGCATAAGCGCATACGTGGCACCACACCGCATAGGCACATAGGCATCGCACCGCATAGGCGCATACGTGGCACCACACCGCATAGCTGACGTCGCACCGCACCGCATAGGTAGCATCGCACCACATAAGCGCATATGTGGCACCACACCGCATACGCACATAGGCAGCAGTGCACCGCATAGGCGGCATACGCAGCAGTGCACCGCATAGGCACATAGGCGGCACCGCACCGCATAGCTGACGTCGCACCGCATAGGCGCATAAGCGGCACCACTACACGAGCACGTACCTAGCACTGCACCTCATAAGCACGTAGATGGCTCCGCATAAGTGACATAGCACCGCATAGGCGCATAGGCGGCACCGCACCACATAGGCGCCATCGCACCGCATGGGCGCATAGGCGGCGTGGCAACACACCGCATAGCTGACGTCGCACCACATACACGCATAGGTGGCAACACACCGCATAGGCAACATCGCACCGCATAGGCGCATAGATGGCACCGCACCGCATGGCCAACATCGCACCGCATAGGCGCATACGTGGCACCACACCGCATACCTGACGTCGCACCGCACCGCATAGGTAGCATCGCACCACATAACCGCATACGTGGCACCACACCGCATACGCACATAGGCAGCAGTGCACTACACGCAACATCGCATCGCATAGGCGCATAGGCGGCACCGCACCGCATACGTGACATCGCACCGCATAGGCGCATACGTGGCAACACACCGCATACCTCACGTCGCACCGCATACGCGCATAGGTGGCAACACACCACATAGGCAACATCGCACCGCATAGGCGCATAGGTGGCACCGCACCGCATAGGTGACATCGCACCGCATAGGCGCATACGTGGCACCACACCGCATAGCTGACGTCGCACCGCACCACATAGGTAGCATCGCACCGCATAAGCGCATACGTGGCACCACACCGCATAGGCACATAGGCATCGCACCGCATAGGCGCATACGTGGCACCACACCGCATAGCTGACGTCGCACCGCACCGCATAGGTAGCATCGCACCACATAAGCGCATATGTGGCACCACACCGCATACGCACATAGGCAGCAGTGCACCGCATAGGCGGCATACGCAGCAGTGCACCGCATAGGCACATAGGCGGCACCGCACCGCATAGCTGACGTCGCACCGCATAGGCGCATAAGCGGCACCACTACACGAGCACGTACCTAGCACTGCACCTCATAAGCACGTAGATGGCTCCGCATAAGTGACATAGCACCGCATAGGCGCATAGGCGGCACCGCACCACATAGGCGCCATCGCACCGCATGGGCGCATAGGCGGCGTGGCAACACACCGCATAGCTGACGTCGCACCACATACACGCATAGGTGGCAACACACCGCATAGGCAACATCGCACCGCATAGGCGCATAGATGGCACCGCACCGCATGGCCAACATCGCACCGCATAGGCGCATACGTGGCACCACACCGCATACCTGACGTCGCACCGCACCGCATAGGTAGCATCGCACCACATAACCGCATACGTGGCACCACACCGCATACGCACATAGGCAGCAGTGCACCGCATAGGCGCATAGGCGGCACCGCACCGCATAGGCACATAGGCGGCACCACACCACATAGGCGCATAGGCGGCAGCGCACCGCATAGGTGACATCGCACCGCATAGGCGCATAGGCGGCACCGCACCACATAGATAGGCGACATCGCACCGCATAGGCGCATAGGCGGCACCGCACTGCATAGGCGCATAGGCAACATCGCACCGCATAGGCACCACCCATCGCGAAAGCACCGCACAGGTAACGTCGCACCGCATAGGCGCATAGGTGACATCGCACCGCATAGCTGATGTCACACCGCATAAGAACATACGTGTAGATAGCACCACCAACTAGCAGCAGCGCACCGCATAGCTGACATCGCACCGCATAGGCACATAGGCAGCACCGCACCGCATAGGCGCATACGCGACATCGCCTAGGCACATACGTCACATCACACCACATAGGCGCACGGCACCGCACCGCACAGGCGCATAGGCGGCAGCGCACCGCATAGCTGACATCGCACCGCATAAGCACATACGCACCGTGGGTCTCCACCCCTAACCCGTGGGCCTCCGACCCGTGGGCCACCAACCCGTGGGCCTCCGACCCATGGGCCACCAACCCGTGGGCCTCTCACCCGTGAGCCTCCAACCCGTCGGCCTCTGACCCGTGCGTCACCTCTAAAGTGTACGCCGCCTCCAAGCATATGTGCGTGTAGTGCGTAGGCACCGCATCACACCGCATAGGCGCATGACGCACCGCATAGGCGCATAGGCGGCAGTGCATGCACCACATAGGCGCCATCGCACCGCATAGGCGCATAGGCGGCACCACACCGCATAGCTGACGTCGCACCGCACACGCGCATAGGTGGCACCACACCGCATAGGTGACATCGCACCGCATAGGCACCGCAGCGCATAGGCACATAGGCGGCACCGCACCGCATAGGCACCGCATGGCAAGCATAGCCCTGCAAGCATACTCTTGCAAGCATAGCCCTGCAAGCATACCTTTGCAAGCATAGCCTTGCAAGCATAGCCCTGCAAGCATAGCCCTGCAAGCATAAGCCTGCAAGCGTATACGCCCCTTGCAGCCCGCCCGCATGTGTGACGGCTGCCCCCGGCCCCGGCGGGGGAGGTAAGCCCACTCGCGCAGCCCCTGCGCAGCTTGTATGAAGGTGACCAATGTGCGAGCAGCCTTTTTAGGCGCAGCGCTTATAGCGCCTTGCGCATAGTATTGCGCCATGCCCCTGCGCGCCGCCTGCACAGCGCCGCTATGCACCTGCGCGAAGAAGCGAGAGGTCGCCGGTTCGAAACCCGGCGGCCGCAATTTTTGCATTTCGCGCGCAGACGCAAAAGACAGCGCGATAGCGATACCCGATGCCTGATGGTGATAGCCGACGCCTGATACCGATAGCCGACGCCTGATAGGTGACACCCGATAGCACGATAGCCCCATAGCTGACACCTGCTGCCTGCCGCCTTGCAGCCCCCGCCAGCGGCCGCCCACTGTGCCAATTAAAGCCATTCCTTTTGCAATGCGCCCTAAATGAATGGCCGCACAACCTATCAGCATCGGAGCGCCCACCAGGCGCGCGCCCACTTGACACACAGTGTGACCCACTGGCACATGCAGCACAGTGCCAGCACCCGCCCACTGAGCTGATTGATGCCATTCCTTTTCCAATGCACCATAAATGAATAGCCACACAACCTATCAGCATCACAGCAGCCAACAGCCGCGCACCCAGCTGACACCCAGTGCAGGAAGACACACAGTGTCACCCACCCAGCACACGCCCAAACAGGTGTCCTGGACTATGCAGCAGTAGCACACGCCCTAGGCGACATTGCAGCTCATAGGCGCATAGGCGGCACCGCACAGGCGCATAGGCGACACCGCACAACATAGGTGACATCGCAGCGCATAGGCGCATAGGCGGCACCGCACCGCATAGGCGCATAAGCGGCACCGCACCGCATAGGTGACATCGCACCGCATAGGCACATAGGCGCCACCCATACCGCATAAGCACCACATGGCCCCACATAGGTGCGTACATGGTACTACATAAGCACGTAGCTAGCACTGCACCTCATAAGCACGTAGATGGCACCGCACTGCATACCACATAGCTAGCACCACATAGGCGGGTAGGCGGCGCAGTACCACCTAGCATCTAGCAGCACCCAGGTGACACTACGTAGGCACCCATGAGCACCCGCATCACATAGGCGGGTAGGCGGCGCCGCATCACACCGCACCACACCGCATATGCACATACCGGTAGGTGGCACTGCACTGCATAGGCGCATAGGCATCACGCACAGGCACATAGGTGGCACCGCATAGGCGCATAGGCGCATAGGCAGCACCGCACCGCATAGGCGGCACCGCACCGCATAGGCGCATAGGTGGCACCGCACCGCATAGGCGCATACGTGGCACCACACCGCATACACACATAGGCGGCAGCGCACTCCATAGGTGCATAGGTGGCACCGCACAGGCGCATAGGTGGCACCGCATAGGCGCATAGGTGGCACTGCATAGGCACATAGGTGGCACTGCACCTCACCGTACAGGCAACATCGCACCGCATAGGCGCATAGGCGGCACCGCACCGCATAGGCGGCACCGCACCGCAGAGGCGCATAGGTGGCACCGCACCGCATAGCTAACATCGCACCGCAGAGGCGCATACGTGGCACCACACCGCATAGGCAAAATCGCACCGCATAGGCGCATAGGTGGCACCGCACCGCATAGATAGCATCGCACCGCATAGGCGCATACGTGGCACCACACCGCATAGGCACATAGGCAGCAGCGCACCGCATAGCTGACGTCGCACCGCACCACACCGCATTGGCACATAGGCGGCACCGCACCGCATAGGCGCATAGGCGGCACCGCACCGCATAGATAGCATCGCACCGCATAGGCACATACGTGGCACCACACCGCATAGGCACATAGGCGGCAGCGCACCGCATAGCTGACGTCGCACCGCATAGGTGCACAGGTGGCAGCGCACCGCATAGGTAACATCGCACCGCATAGGCGCATAGCCGGCAGTGCACCGCATAGGCGACATCGCACCGCATAGGCGCATAGGCGGCACCGCACCGCATAGCTGACGCCGCACCGCATACGCGCATAGGCGGCACCGCACCGCATTGGCAACATTATACCGCATAGGCGCATAACTGACATTGCACCGCATAGGCGCATAAGCGGCACCGCACCGCATAGGGTTAGGTTTGTGTGTCTTTTGGTACTCTCGGTACTTAGGTTTTGTACCGCGTTTCTCGGTACTCGGTACTTGGTGCACTCTCGGTACTCGGTACTCGGTACTCGGTACTTGTCCGTACACTCGGGGGCTTTTGGCGCCATTGGCGCGAGGGCCTTACATCTGAGACGATTAGGTCACAGCATTTAAGCTGTAAGGCTCTATATCCTTTTCATTCTATTTACGCCCAAACCTATCGCGACATTGACAACAGCGAACATCAACAAGTTACTGCCAAGGTCCAGCTATCGCGAAGGTTGGCGCGCTCTGGTCGCAACATCAGAACGCAAGTAAGGAAGCAAGCTATGCCCTCTTGAAGTAATAATTGTTGCGAATTGCATTGTTGCATAGTGGGCGCGGCGGCAGCAGAGCTTCGTGATAACGCCGCACCCAGCGCGAGCGCTCTTATCGTCAGGGCCAAGGAGCCAACAATGTTATTATGCGGATGATATGATATTGCTTTGATTACTCCCGACTTTTACGCTCGTTCTGCAGGACTCGTTCGACCTCGTTTGACTTCGCACTTCTTCACTGGTCTCCGTTTGTCTGTCCTCAAGGCGCGCTGCAACGTAACGTAAGTCAGACTTAATTGCTTTGTTAGAATTGTATTCACCGGCTTTGCGAGTCCGGCTATGCGAGTCCGGCGTTATGAGTCTGGCGTTATGAGTCCGGCTTTGCGAGTTCTTTTGCATAGCGAGTCCGGCGTTGCGAGTTCTTTTGCATAGCGAGTCCGGCTTTGCGAGTTCTTTTGCATAGCGAGTCCGGCGTTGCGAGTCTTGTATAACGCCGCACCCAGCGCTGAAATCGTCAGAGCCAAGGAGCCAAATGTTGTTTGTTGTTTGTTATGCAGATGATATGATATTGCTTTGAACTATTCCCGATTATTGCGCTCGTTCTGCAGGACTCGTTCGACTTCACACTTCCTCGCTGGTCTCCTTTGGTCTGTCCTCAAGGCGCGCTGTAACGTAACGTAAGTCGAATAAGCTTTGTTAGAATAGCGAGTCCTTGCATAGCGCGTCCTTGCATGGCGCGTCCTTGCATGGCGCATCCTTGCATGGCGCATCCTTGCATGGCGCATCCTTGCATGGCGCATCCTTGCATGGCGCATCCTTGCATGGCGCATCCTTACATGGCGCGTCCTTGCATGGCGCGTACCAAACCATTGCATGGCGAGTCCTTGCATAGCGACTTGCAGCATTATGAATGTTTTGCAATAGTTGAATTGCTATTGAGCTGGTTTGAGATCGTACCTTCCACCATGTTTGTTACTCGCGCATCTTAGTGGCTGAAGTCTGCCACAACAACTCCTTTGTTATGTGTGTGTGTATGCAATAATGCGACCCGATATTCAGGCCCCATTCCATCTGGAGCTCTTGGGGGATATGATGGATGTCAGGACTGCAGCCGACGGTGGCGGCACTACGCGAGCCGACGGTGGCGGCACTACGCGAGCTGACGGTGGCGGCACTACGCGAGCTGACGGTGGCGGCACTACGCGAGCTGACGGTGGCGGCACTACGCGAGCTGAGGGTGGCGATGGAGGCACAACGGTTTCCCAGCAAGGTAACGTCTTACGGTTGTTATGAATGCATAGTTATGTATAGTTGATGATATCTGCATAGGCCTGTGATTGATGGAACTTGCAATGATACGAAGGCCTGTGATTGATGGAACTTGCAATCATCCGAAGGCCTTTGATCGATACACATTGTATTGATTACCCCCATCCCCACCCCCTCGCTTCTTAAGGGGCACACGATGATGAGCCTATGACTCTCAACTCCTTCTTGGAGAAACTTTACAAGAAAGCCCCACCGCACTCACCAGGTAAAAAACTCTGTTTTCAGTTTGTTACTATATTTGATGCGAGCGAGTGTGGTATATCAGGCAGATCAGGCAGCCATTTACTGTTTCGCAAACTTGGCCGCAGGATGGATCAAGAGCACGATGGTCCACTACATCATGATGATGCTGGAAGAGGAAGGCGGCATACAGCGTACCTTTCGGGAGCAACTTGACGTCATATTGGCAGAGCCCATGCCAGGCTTGCACGGGCCCGCGCTCCAAAAGATCTTGTTTCACCTCAACAAGATGTGTGGAGCGATCAAGACGTTGAGCAGTGGGCAGCGGGCTGCACTGAACATGTGCGCTGCCACACGCTTCCCTGTTGGATGCGAGCCATCCCCGGTCACGGTACTACGGCAAGCAGTCGCCGCAGCAGCCGACGCCAACGTCCCAGCAGCCACCGCCAACGCCGCAGCAGCCGACGCCAACGTCCCAGCAGCCACCGCCAACGCCGCAGCAGCCGACGCCAACGTCCCAGCAGCCGACATTACCGCTGGCCTTTGCATTCTGCTAGCGGGGCTTGCTATCTTCTCGGCGTCACCACCCGAGGACAAGGCTGCAGGGCCGCCGTCGATCTGCAGCAGTCTGCAGGTTCAGGCTATCGTTGACGGACTTGAAGCTCGCTCCACCGTCATCACCAAAAGTAAAGATGAGGTGGATGCTCAAATTCGCCTGTTGGATGCTAATTTGCTCCAAGCACGTGGTCGCGCGGAGGGAACAGCGCTGAAGGCAGCCAGCGACGCCGCGGCTTCTGTCGCGTCTTTGACGGCCGAGATCGATACTCTTGAGCGCGAACTGCTGGCGGTCAATGCTGAGGACACTGCAGTCATTCAGCATGTGGCGCATACGGACAATACGTTGTCTGCCGCTACGACAACGGATATCGCTGCCATGGGTCGACAATTGTATGCACGTTCCCTGAAGTTGACAACAGAAGGGAAGCTGTGCAAAGCAAAAGCCGATCTCCTTCACATGGCTGCATTTGAGTGCGGTGTGGTCGCAGAGCTCGACCGGGCGCGTAAGTGCGTGCGCCAGCTGGAAGACGAGCTACAGGCAGCGAGGAGCCTTGCCGCCGAAGTGCGTGATGAGGAATCTCGCTTGTTGCCGGAGTTGTCTGCTTTGTCCAAGGTGCTGGCGAAGTTGCATCACGTGGTAAACAGTGGCGGCCCTCCCTCGGCTGGCCCCTCCAACGATGCTGTTCTGGCAGTGGCGGCACGATCTGGCGATGCAGGCGGCGTTGTCCTTGACGCAGGTGGCATCGGAAGCGGTGCAGTCATGGCCATGGTAAGCAGTTCCTATATTCCTGTATTCCTATTTTCCTGACGTGGATCATGACGATTTGATAAGTATCAATTGTGTTCGAATACAGTACCTGTACCGAGCGTTGTGCCCGTAATAAGACACCCTTAGATCACTTTGTAAAACAAACTTAAGGTTTAGTTAATACGGGCACAACGCTGCCTGTACCTGTTTTATTGTGTGCTACGTTTGTTTTTGTTTGTTTTGTCCGTATGTTATTGTATTTCATTGTACTATCTTGTCAACTGGTTTTGCTTTCTTTTTGCTCGCTTCCCCATTGCAGGTGCCCAACAATGACCCTGCTGCAGTCACCAACAGCGGGCGGTGGGGCCGGAGTGCGGGTGGTGGACGGGGGGTAGCAGGCATCAGCGACGGATCAGGCTGCAGCAATGGGCGGGGCGCACGTGGGCGGGGTGGCCGGAGTGCGGGCGGTGGACGTGGGGCAGGAGTCAGCAGCGACGGACCAGGGTGCAGCGATGGGCGGGGCGCACGTGGGCGGGGTGGCCGGAGTGCGGGCGGTGGACGGGGGGCAGGAGTCAGCAGTGACGGACCAGGGTGCAGCGATGGGCGGGGCGCACGTGGGCGGGGTGGCCGGAAGGCAGGTCGTGGGCGGGGGGGTGGCCGGAAGGCAGGCCGTGGACGGGGGGCAGGTGATAGCAGCGACGGGCCAGGAAGCAGCGATGGGACAGGCACCAACGACGGACCAGGCACCAACGACGGACCAGGCAGCGGCGACGAGCCAGGCAGCGGCGACGAGCCAGGCAGCGGCGACGAGCCAAGCAGCAGCGACGAGCCAAGCAGCAGCGACGAGCCAAGCGGCAGCGGCGAGCCAAGCGGCAGCGGCGACGGGCCAGGCAGCGGCGACGGGCCAGGCAGCAGTGACGGGCCAGTCACCAACGACGGGCCAGGCCCAAGCAACGCAGCCGTAACCAAGGTAAACAATAGTATTCCTGTATTCCTGTTGTTAGGGTTAGGAACGTGTCCAGCGTCGTGCCCGTAATAATACACCCTGATCACTTTTGTAAAACGCTGAACGTGACGCTCCAACTCCAACACGCAGAAACGACAGCGAGTGCAAGAAGACGAGGTTCCTGAAGAGGGCCGACCACGTAGGAAGGTACGTTTGGGTTGGAACTTAATTTGGCTTGGAAATAGATAGCTGTTTCCTTTGTCACTGCAATTGGGGTGCCAAAGCTGGTGATAAACAATGTTCCGTTTCCTACATCGTGTATGCAGACGCGTAAGAAGAAACAACCTCCCGTCGCCGACAGTCTCGATGGTGATGTCCCCACTGCTGCAGACCTTGCCGTCCTGAAGAAACGTAAGATGTGGCGTCGATCGCAAGCTAAGTGTCGGCTCAGGAAGAAGAACGAGAAGAAGAACAAGAACAAGAACAAGAACAAGAAAAAATAATAGGGCAATTGGTGCTGGCTGCTAGGTTGCCAAAAAGCAGTCTAGCAGGAAGTGAAAGCTATCTACTTACCTGTGCGAGGAGGGTTATCGATGATTGTTCATGTTCTACTATGCAGTGAGGATTTGCTGTTTGTCGATGTTTGCTGATGTTCGTAGATGATAGTGGCTAACCTGGGCTAACTGTGGTAGTGTTTGGAAGGTGAAGTTGTGTATTGCTTGCGATGATTTGTATTGGTCCTTAGACTTCGTGTCGTTCCCCATGACTTCGTATTGGTCCTTAGACTTCGTATCTACTGAGAGGTTCCCCATGACTTCGTATCTACTGAGAGGTTCCCCATTACTTCGTATCTACTGAGAGGTTCCCCATTACTTCGTATCTACTTGGATGTGCGAGGAGGTGTGTTCACAGAAGTAATAGAGAGTGTGGTGGTGTGTCACATGCACCGTGGATCGGTTTAGTGACGCATGTCCAGATGTCCAGAGCCCCGATGTTAGCCTATGTGTTGTCAGAGCCATCAGAGCCATTTTCTGAACGCGCGCCTTGGGTATGGGAACTCATTATGATGTTCCGCATTCGCCGATGCTGGCGTCCCGGCGTCGGAGAACATGCTATAGGTGGTAGTCTTATTACCTTGGCCACTGTAATTCTGAATTCACTGAATTCACATGACACATCTTAATTCAATCTCAATTCAATCTCAATTCAATCACAATTCAATTCAGTCTCAATTCAATCCCAATTTCAATTTCAATTCAATCTCAATTTAATCTCAAGTCACTCTCAAAGTCGGCAACCGCCAGCTAACAGATGATGTATTCAAATTGGAAACAGGAAACTGTATCCAACTGGATCGAAATGAACGTACCAAAAATGAACGTACCAACAACCAACAGGAAACAAGAGCAGCAAACAAAGAAGGGTTTCCTTAAGACACTACGTATTTCCTGTTTATTGTTGTCACTTTGGAAATCACTTTGGAAATCATGTCATCATCAGGACTTGCAGTAGTCTGCGATCCTTGCTTACCGAGTTTCAGTCTCGGTGTCGGACATCCGATGGATCCGTCGCGCTCTGAGACAAGCCTCGAGTTCTTCCATTATGTGTTGAACAAAGCGGGCGTGGACCTTTCAAAGGCAGGCGTGGAATTCGTCAGCCTTCGCGAACACATTTCAGAGGCGGATGCTGCCCGCATCGGCGCAGCCCTGAGCAGCTTCCATACGAAAGAATATTTGGACCTGATTTTCAATCCGGAGAAGGAGGCGGCTCAAATGTTAAAGGCGCTCAAAGCGGCCGGTCTGGGAGTCGACCCGGGAGATGACTGCCCCATTTTTCGCAACATGGACGAGTACATACAGCGCATTGTCAGGGGTGCCCTGGTTGCGTGTGACCTCCTAGCGTCCAAGAGCGCCAAAACGGCGGTGTTCTGGGGCGGCGGCATGCACCACGGCCACCCGGACAAGGCGTCTGGGTTTTGCTATACCAACGATCTCGTCATCGCAATCATGGAGCTCCGGAAGCACTTCAGCCGTGTGCTCTACGTTGACATTGACATACACCATGGCGACGGTGTTGAGGCGTACTTCCTCTCGCGGAAAGATATCATGACGGTGAGCCTACACATGTTCGAGAACACTCACAGCTGCGCCGATGGGGGTCAGCCAGCCTTCTTTCCAGGCACCGGCAAGGAAAGTGACATCGGCAAGGCGGATGGCAAGTACTTTGCGACCAACGTTCCACTCGCCCACAGCATCTCGGGCGAAAGCTACTTGAAGCTTATTGAGGGCGTACTGCCAGTGACGTTTACGTCGTTCGCACCAGATGCCGTAGTTCTCCAGTGCGGCTGTGACAGCGTCGCGGGGGACAGCCTGGGCATGTTCAACATGTCAATCAGGCAGCACGGGAGGTAATTCCAATTGTCAGGGCACTTTCCAATCTGAACCAATCTGAAACATTCACGTGTGCCCGGTGCAACATGCACCTGCCCGGGTGCAAACATTCTACGCAGGTGCGTCGAGATTGTCAAGGACCTGTGCGCCAAGTCTGGTGATATCCCATTGCTCGTGACGGGCGGTGGCGGATATCAACCGGCCATGGTGACGCGCTGCTGGGCGTACGAAACGGCGATCCTTGCGGGGCTCGGGCCGGTGTACTCGGACATCGCAGAAGAGTTCGATTCTGATTTCTTCAGTGGCCCAATCTCCCCCGAGCTCATGAACGCCCTGCTGAACGTCCACTACGTACGTGATCGCGAGTTGGAAATCTGCAAGAAGGTGCTGAAGAAGAACGACGCAAAGAAGGCCGCGGCGGTCATCGCGGGTCTCCCCAAGTTGCAACCGTACGCACACTGCATGGACGAGCGATTTGTTTGCAGTAAGTTGTTCTTTGTTTCTGGGTTATTCTGGGCTATTCTGGGTAAGTAGAACCACAGTAGGTAGGTTTACACGGTGTTTGTGTGTGGTTTGTAAAAACAAACTTAGGGCTTAGTTCATACGTGCACGCACAACGCTGTTCGCACCCTTTTCTACCCTTTGCAGCCAAGCAGTGCGACAGCTCACACAGCCTTGAGCGCAAGATGGAAAACATCATCCGAAACATGGGCAACGTGAAGCGGATTCGCGTGGAGGCGGCGTCGGAGGGGGCGGAGGAGGGGGCGGAGGAGGAATGAGGTTTCGTGTTGAGGTTTCGTGTTGAGGTTTCGTGTTGAGGTTTCGTGTTGAGGTTTCGTGTTGAGGTTTCGTGTTGAGGTTTCGTGTTGAGGTTTCGTGTTGATGTTTCGAGTTGCGACGTGGTGGAGCATGGTGCGCGCAGTAGGTGGTAGTGCACCTCTTAACTCCCATCGCCGGGTTGCGCGATGGCTTTTGTGGCTTCGTCGATTACCAAACCCTTCCACGAGCTGTCAACACTTGTCAGCACGAAAATGCGTGGGTCATCCGTCGCTAGCAGCTGCGTGTCCATGTCGTCAAGGCGCGGTGTTTCTGACTTTGGTTCTGACTTTGACTCTGGTTCTGGTTCTGGTTCTGACATCGACCCCGTGAAGTACACTAGTAGTCGGTCCCCGCGTGCATCGTACGTTCGGGCCAAGACTGCCGAGCGTCCACACGATAGCCGCGCGGACGCACAATGTATGTCAAACGACACAATCTGGTTGTTCTCGTTGTAGTCCACAAGCAGGCCTGGCGTCACGTGGTCAGACTCAACAATGAGCCCCGGGAAGGTCTTCATGAAGTAGATGGTCACAACGTCATCTTCATCAAAGATTCTGGCCTCGAAGTCACAGAACGGGAATAGCATTTGGGCGCTTGTCTAGGGAATCGCGCCAGTCTAGGGAATCGCGCCAGTCTAGGGATTCGCGATGTACCGTACGGCCATGCATTCAGAACCGGCGCCGCTTTTCAACTCTCTTCGCTTAAGTCCTCAATTAGTCCTTAAGTCCAATATCAATCCCAGAACTCCAAGATGATTTAGAGGCGCGAGCATCTTTAGACACGGCGGCATATGGACTTGAAATTCATTAACGGCAAAGTCGCGGCAACTAGGACAGTAAACTACTACGGAAGCCATGACTTTATTAAATTAGCTCATAAGTCGGCGGAACAGTTCGTCCACAGGGCTTTCGCGAAGGAAGTGCGGCGAAGTGTCCCTCCAGTAACGGAGGACAGCGCCAACGCCAACGCCAGCGCCAGCGCCAATAGCAATACAGATAACATGGAACGTTTACATTTGGACACCTCCAAGACGGCGGAGGACTTCCGACTCAAGGGCGTTGGCATAGACTTCAGCATCCCTGGGCCAAAGGGCGTATCTTCTGAAATCGGCCACATGTAAGTAAAAAACAAGTAAAGCATCCTATGCGGCGAGAGCGGAGGATCGCGCGCATCTTAATGGTCCATTGTTGGTCCATTGTTGGTCTATTGATAGTCTATTGATAGTCTATTGATAGTCTATTGATATGTGATGTTCTTGTTGTGTAGGTACCAGACCTTCAGGGCCATGTGCGACGCGGGCATCCGCGCGGCGGGTCTGCATATCCGCTGCACGGACGCGGTGCCATGGGAGCTAACATGGCATGCGGTGTGCTCAACGGGCCATCTCAAGTACGTCTTCGAAAACGCGACGCGCCTGGAGCTCGACGCGCCGTCCGGTTCAGTGATACAGGCTCTGGCGTGTGTCATTGCGATTGGGGGCTTCAAGGATCTCACCTACTTTGAAGCCATTAACATATCGGCAGACAAGAGCTTCGCACTCATGATACTCCTGGAAACCATGAAGGAGGTGAGTTGAGGACGGGCTGTGACACGCAGTGGCTGCGCAAGCGCAATCCATCCATCCATCCATCCATCCATCCAGGATCAGGGCTTCGGATCATGGGGGTATAGTGGTGTATAGTGGGTCAGGCGCATGCTCAGGGGTCAGGCGCATGCTCAGGGGTCAGGCGCATGCTCAGGGTCAGGCGCATGCTCAGGGTCAGGCGCATGCTCGGGTTCAAGCGCATGCTCTGGGGTCAGGCGCATGCTCAGGGTCAAGCGCATGCTCAGGGGTCAGGCGCATGCTCAGGGGTCAGGCACATGCTCAGGGTCAAGCGCATGCTCAGGGGTCAAGCGCATGCTCGGGTTCAGGCGACCCGCGGGTCTATGGTCGGGCACATGGTCAGGCTCAGCGTCGTGCCCGTAATCATACACCCTTAAATCACTTTGTAAAACAAACGTAAGGTTTAGTTCATACGGGCACAACGCTGGTCAGGCGCCGTGTTGTTAGGCCCAGGGTCAAGATCGACCCACGGGTCTATGGGCATGCGCCGTGTTGTTAGGCCCAGGGTCAAGGTCGACCCACGGGTCTATGGGCATGCTCCGTGTTGTGTTAGGCCCAGGGTCAAGGTCGACCCATGGGTCTATTAGCATGCTCCGTGTTGTGTTAGGCCCAGGGTCAAGGTCGACCCACGGGTCTATGGGCATGCTCCGTGTTGTTAGGCCCAGGGTCAAGGTCGACCCATGGGTCTATGGGCAGGCTCAGGATCAGGGCTAGGTCCACTGAACTGAACCCTGAACTGAACCCTGAACTGAACCCTGAACAGAACCCAGCCAGTGCCCAGAGTCCGCACCATCCTATATCTTCCGTTCATAATGATAATAATAATCATACGATACCCCCCATCCCCCCGGTATACAGCGAAAGATGAACAAGCTCCAGGAAATCAAGGTGTTGCAAGTTGGACAGCTCAGCCATTGGATCCCGATCTTCGGGTAAGCAATGTGTGGTCTTCACTGTGTTCTCAGCGTTCACTGTGTTCTCAGCGTTCACTGTACCTATACGCATCATGCAATGCTTGAAACACAGACAAACAGACAAACAGACAAACAGACAAACAGACAACAACATGCACACTGGGTTCACTAGATTCGCAGTATTCACCGTACCTCCACGCATCAAATGATTGCAACCTGAACGAACATGTTCGCAGTATTCACTGTACCTCCACGCATCAAATGCTTGCAACCTGAACAAACATGTTCGCAGTATTCACTGTACCTCCACGCATCAAATGATTGCAACGTGAACAAACATGTTCACAGTATTCACCGTACCTCTACGCATCAAATGATTGCAACATGGACAAACATGTTCGCAGTATTCACCGTACCGCCACGCATCAAATGATTGCAACCTGAACGAACATGTCCAACTGCCTTCACTATACCTCTACGCATCAAATGATTGCAACCTGAACAAACATGTCCACTGCCTTCACTGTACCTCCACGCATCAAATGATTGCAACCTGAACAAACATGTCCACTGCCTTCACTGTACCTCCACGCATCAAATGATTGCAACCTGAACAAACATGTTCGCAGTATTCACTGTACCTCCACGCATCAAATGATTGCAACGTGAACAAACATGTTCGCAGTATTCACCGTACCTCTACGCATCAAATGATTGCAACCTGAACAAACATGTTCACAGTATTCACCGTACCTCCACGCATCAAATGATTGCAACCTGAACAAACATGTTCACTGCCTTCACTATACCTTCACGCATCAAATGATTGCAACCTGAACAAACATGTTCACAGTATTCACTGTACCCTTACGCATCAAATGATTGCAACCTGAACGAACATGTCCACTGCCTTCACTATACCTTCACGCATCATATTATTGCAACCTGAACGAACATGTTCGCAGTATTCACCGTACCTCTACGCATCAAATGATTGCAACCTGAACGAACATGTCCACTGCCTTCACTATACCTCCACGCATCAAATGATTGCAACCTGAACAAACATGTTCACAGTCTTCACTGTACCCTTACGCATCAAATGATTGCAACCTGAACAACAACCTGAACAAACATGTTCCCTGGGCAGCGTTGTGTCCGTATTAACTAAACCTTAAGTTTGTTTTACAAAGTGATTTAGGGGTGTATATTATTACGGGCACAACACTGCCCCTGGGTGCACTGTACCTCCTCCACGCATTAAATGCTTGCAACCTGAACAAACATGTTCGCAGTCTTCACTGTACCTTCATGCATCCTATTATTGCATTGTGAAGGAAGAGATTCTCTGGGTTCACTGTACCTTCATGCATCCTATTATTGCATCGTGAACAAACATGTTCGCAGTATTCACCGTACCTCTACGCATCATATTATTGCATCGTAAACAAACATGTTCACAGTCTTCACTGTACCTCCACGCATCCTATTATTGCATCGTAAACAAACATGTTCACAGTCTTCAATGTACCTCCACTCATCATATTATTGGCATCATTGACAGAGCGTTGTGCCCGTATTAACTAAACCTTAAGTTTGTTTTACAAAGTGATTTAAGGGTGTGTATTATTACCGGCACAACGCTGATGATCATTGACAGACACACAT